>PVJD01000032.1:510179-900798 GCA_004026545.1 Mormoops blainvillei
CATGGGTTGGAAGAAATAATTACTCAACAGACCAATGCTTGGTATTATTTGAAGATCCTCTCCAGGTTCAGAGCAATGGTAGTCAAGAAAAGGCAGAAGGGCCCTGACCCATATGGCTCAGTTGGTTAGGCATTGTCCCACAAAGCGAAAGTTCACCAGTTCAATACCTGGTCAGGGCACATGCCTATATTGCGGGTTCAGTCTCTAGTCTTGGCACATGTGAGATGCAACCAGTCGACGTTTCTCTTCCTCTCTGTCTCCCTCCCTTCTCTCTAAGAAATAAGTAAGTTGGTATTTTTTTTTAAAAAAAAAGAAGAAGAAAGGAAAGACAGAAGGACTTCTGTTGCTCATAGGTTAGGACAATCTTTTTTGGTTCTGTTTTTTTCCGGTTTTTTATTGCTTGTCCTTGTCACATCTGTACTACAGAAAGATTATAAGTTGCTGAGTAAATGACTTCTGGACAAGTTCAGATAACATTGCTAATAGGGAAGATAAAATATCAACATGACTAATATAAAGCCTGGAAGGAAGAGTTCTAAATTTTCTTTTGAAATGTTATTAGCTATATTGTTATATACCTTTGAGAAAGCAAAACACTTTCCAGTCAGCGAGAGTGAGCTTTTTATTTAAAAAATGCAGTGGAGCCCTTTTAAAGTAAACATGATGAATATTGATATATGAAACAGATTAAGGTGGAGGCCCTGGCTGGTGTGTAGCTCAGTGGATTAAGCATCGACCTGCAAACCAAAGGGTCATGGCTTCGATTCCCCAGTCAGGGCACATGCTTGAGTTGCAGGCCAGGTTCCCAGCAGGGGGTGTGCAAGAGGCAACCACACATTGATGTTTCTTTCCTTATCTTTCTCCCTCCCTTCCCCTTTGTCTAGAAATAAAATAAATAAAATCTAAAGTGGAGATACTCTACTTGATCCCTGGTTGGGTGGCTTAGTTGGTTGGAGCATCGTCCCTTGCACCGAAAAGTTATGGGTTCAAGTTCGGCCCTGGCCATTGTGGCTCAGTTGGTTGCAGTGTTGTCCTGTAAACCAAAGGGGCAATGGTCTGATTCCTGGTCAGGGCACATGCTTGAATTGCAGGTTCGGTACCCAGTCAGGGCACGATTGGTGTTTCTCTCACATCGATATTTCTCTCCCTCCCCGCCCCACTCTCAAAAATCAGTGGGCATGTCCTCCAGTAAGGATTTGAAAAAAAGAAAAAAAAGGTTGTAGATTCAACCCCTATTCAGGACACACACCAAGTTTCAGGTTACATTCCTAGTCAGGCACATACAAGAGGCAGCCAAATCGATGTTTCTGTCTTACATCATATTTCTCTCTCACTCTCTTTCCCTCTTTCTCTCTCTCTAAAATCAACAAACTTATCCTCGGGTGATGAGTAAATAAACAAACAGATAAAGAAATAAAGAAATAAAGTGGGTATGCTCCCTGAGCAGGACCAAATCTGCCACCTAGGTAGTGCCCTGACTGGGAATCGTACCCGCAACCTTTTGGTTTACAGGACAGTGCTCCAACCAGCTGAGTCACACCAGCCAGGGCTAAACCCTGAATTTTTAAAAATAAAACCAGCTAAAGCTCTGAACTGCTTCCTGTAACATCTCATTTACTGATTTCTCTTTTGATTTATTCTCTTCATATATTCGTCCTTACGGTTTTTAGTTAAGTAGAGAAGGTAATAGAGACATTGTAATAATGGAGTATCATTATTAGATATGCTTTATTGCAGTAATGATAACCCTTCTAGTCAAACAAAAAAAATGTAGTAAAAAACCTCTTTAAAATGAAATTCTGTTTTATGTTATGATTTTTAATCAGTTTCATTTTCCCTAATTCTGTTGTCTCTCTGATAAATAGGGACAAACAGCTCACAAAACAGGAATTTGATGCCAATAAAAAAATGCAAAGGTACCCATCTCCATGGTACTTGGAGACATGTAAATTACCAGATTTTGCCGTGTACAATGCACAATTTTTTGCCTAAATTTTTGAAGGAAAAATAAGGATGCGCGTTATACATGGGTATAATAATCTTGTGTATAATGCACACAAAGACATAGGTGCACGTTGTACATGGCAAAATATGGTAGTACCACATTAAAATAGTACTCATACTTAATAAAAGCACCAAATTCAAAACATCTGATGATATCAAGTTTTGTTGAAAATGTGGAACCAAGGAACTGTCAAAGACTACTAGGTACATCCACTGTGGACAACAGTTTGGTACTACCTATTATAAAATCAAACATGTGCATAATGTATGATCCAGCATTCCTATTTCTAGAGCAGTGTTTCTCAAAGTATGGTCCAGGAACCCCTCTGGATTTCCAGGACAGGTCCATGAAATCACACTCTTTTCATAAGGTGAAGATGTTACTTACTTTTTTTCATTTTCATTCTCTCACAAGTGTACAATGGAGTATTAGTGTCATATCAAAGAATACTCACATTTATCTACAAAAGCTATTAAAATATACTTTTTTCCCAACTGGTCTGTGACTCTGGGTTTTCTTCATGTACTTCATCAAAAAAACATTGCAACAGAATGCAGAGCAGATCTGAAACTCCAGTTTGCTGTTAAGCCATATATTAAAGAGATTTGCAAAAATGTGAAACACTACCATTCTTCCCACTTAGCTTTTATGTTTTAAAAAAATTTAGGTTTTTTTAAAGAAATATTTATTATGATATAAACAGTTTATTTTTAAATGCCTTAATAAATATTTTAAACATTTATTAGTTTTAATTTCTAATATGATAATATCAATATATAACTCACATAAACAAAAACAATTTGTGGTCCCTAGTAATTTTTAAGAGTATAAAGAGGTCCTGAGAACTAAAAACTTTAAGTACCTCTGCACATGAGCGTACCAGGAGACATGTATAAGAATGTTCATAGTGCCCTGGCTGGTGTGGCTCAATGGATTGAGTGCCAGCCTGTGAACCAAAGAGTTGCTGGGTCAATTCCTGGTCAGGATATGTGCCTGGGTTGCAGGCCAGGTCCCCAGTTAAAGATGTGTGAAAGGCAACTGATCAGTGTTTCTCTCACACATCATGTTTCTCTACCTTCCTCCCTTCCTCTCTCTCTCTAAAAGTTAATCTTTTTTAAAAGAAAAGAAAATGTTCATAGCAGCATTATTCACAGTGCCCTAAAACTAGAAGCACTAAAGTTCAGTAATAGAATGAATAAGTAGGAAGATATCCTAAATATGGTACAATACCAAAAAGTAAGGAACTATAGCTACATACAACACGTGCATAAACCTTAAATATAAAAGTTTAGCCCTGGCTGGTGTGGCTCAGTGGATTGAGTGCTGACCTGCGAACTAAAGGGTTGCAGGTTTGATTCCCAGTCAGGGCACATGCCTGGGTTCCAGGCTGGATCTCCGGTGGGAGCATGTGAGAGGCAACTACACATTGATGTTTCTCTCCCTCTCTTACTCCACACCTTCCCCTCTCTAAAAATAAATAAAATCTTAAAAAAAAAAAATAAGATTAGCCGAGCTGGGTAGCTCAAGTTTATTAGAGCCTCATCCTAATACACCAAGGTTGCAGGTTCCCTGGTCAGGGCACATACAGAAGTCAACCAGTGAATGCACCAATGGGCAGAATAACAAATTGATGTTTCCCTCCCTTCCCCCCTACTCTCTAAAATCAGTAAATAGCTGTGGCTGGTGTAGCTCAATGGATTGAGCACCGACCTGCAAATTAAAAAGGTCCCTGGTTCAATTCCCAGTCAGGGCATGGGTTGCAGGACAGGTCCCCATTTGGGGGTGTGCGAGAGGCAACCAATCGATTCATCTCTCACACATTGATGTTTCTCTCCTTCTCCGTCACTTCCCCCTTTCTAAAACATAAATAAGTAAAATCTTTTAAAATCAATAAATTAAAAAAAAATTTTAAACATAAATTTTAGCCCTGGCTGGTGTGGCTCAGTGGATTGAGTGCCAGCCTGCGAACCAAATGGTCGTCGGTTCGATTCCTAGTCTGGGCACACACCTGGGTTGCAGGCCAGGCCTCCAGTAGGGGTCACATGAGAGGCAGCCACACACTGATGTTCCTCTCTTTCTCCTTCCATGCCCCTCTCTCTAAAAATAAATAAATAAAATATTTTTTTAAATGTTTAAATGAAAGAAGTCAGATAAAAACTGACTCCATTTATATAGCGTTTACAAATAAGCATAATAAACTTAGTATTTATCAGCAACTTCAGAGTGAGAATAATCTGAGAGACACTTATTTAGAAATGCAGACTTGGATTGTTAAAATGTACTGACTGCCTGAAAAGTAAAATTAACTATTACCCTTAGGAGGAAAGAGATTATTATTGACCCTTGAACAGCGTTGGGGTAACGATTCCTACACATACACACACATTCCACACACTCAGAAATTCATTTATGACTTAAGTTGGCCCTCTTCATGTGCAGATTCCCATCCATGGTTCAAAAATACTTTTTTCCCAAACTCATAGATACAGAGAACAAATTGATGGTTGCCAGATAGAAGGGGGTTTGAAAAAAGCGAGGAGATTAAAACTTACAAATTGGCAGTTATATAAAAATAGTCATAGGAGTATAATGTACAACATTCATTAAGTTTTATATTTTTTTACTTACTTAATTTTTAAAGTACAGTTGACATTCTATATTATAGTAGTTTCAAGTTTTATGTATGTTTTATGCACATTCCTGTGTGTTTTATTTCACATTTAAAATGTTTTAAAACAAAATAAGTAATTATTTAGTTTTAAAATTGGAATACATTAGTTTTAGATATATCTCACTTTAAAAATCTGAGTAAGCAAAGTATTCATGATCGCACCTTTTTGTTTGAAATGTAGTGTTATTTGGATCGATATTTATCAAGATACGTTACCTTTATTCTCTAAAATATGTCGATTTGTCTTTTTTTTGAACCAAATATTTTGTACAGTCTCCTTAATTCTATAAAAATTTGGACTCAAACCTTATTGTAAGATAAAAAGTATGATAAATATTGTATGATTAAAAACTGCAAATGTAAATTATGTCTCATTTGTTTGAATTTTTTTATTTGATACAGATAGTCGTACAGGCATTGCAGTGTTCCCATTACTCGATTCTTTGGCAGTTGGTGAAAATTACTGATGGTTCTCCTTCCAAAGTAAGTAAGAGTTTCTGTAGGTAGAAGGGTTATTACCAAAATAAAATAACTTTGCTTAATTTACATTTAATAATTTATTGTTACCATTTATAATAAATTACTTTAAATACAATATATAATTACTTTTCAGTTCTTGCTTTATCCTATATTTTACCTTTATGAAAGATAACCAGTCTTCAAACAGTAGATATATAGTTGTATATGTATACAGAGTTAAAATTCTTGTAAGAAATAACCGTTGTAGAAACCAGAAGAGCTTTGATAGGTAACATGCTATAAAAAATAGAATGATATTGAAAGTACAGTATGTAGCTTTTGGTTCCGGCATTATGGTACCTTGGGCCCAAACTAAACAACGCTCTTGTTAAAAACAACTCAAGTTGGCCCTGGCTAGTGTGGCTCAGTGGATTGAGCACAGGCCTGCGAATCAGAGGGTTGCTAGTTCAATTCCCCAGTCAGGGCACTTACCTGGGTAGTCGGCCAGGTCCCCAGTAGGGGGTGCGCAAGAGGCAACCACACATTGATGTTTCTCTCCCTCTCTTTCTCCCTCCTTTCCCCTCTGTCTAAAAATAAATTTAAAATCTTAAAAAAAGAAAAACTCAGATTGTTGGATAATGTTTTTTAAATTTTTAATTTATGACCAACCATGCAAAACAAAAAGGGAAATACGAACCAAACATTAAGTGAAACTAGGATTCAAGAGAGTCAGCAGAACACTGAAGCCTAATTAACCTTGAGGATCTTTTCTAATCTAGACAGACTATAACACCCTTCCAAGGTGGAATGTCTGATAGGTAACACATCTCCCTGAAAAGTTGGGATTCTAAAGAGGTACTCCCAGCACAAGTATAAATTAGAAATAAACCCACACCAGCTCCATTTATGGAGGAAAACAGCCTATCTTAAATTTGTCGTTGATTAAAGGGGAAAAAACAGGACTCCCATGAAGATTTATAACCATGAGCTGGCCCTTCTGATTAATAATTTGAGGATTTCTCTGCCTTTGGAAAGTAATTGGAGTTTTGTTTGTTTTGAATTAGAAGGATTATGATACATTGGTTAGCCTCCAGGTTTTTTTCTATTTTATTGACAATTCAGTCTTGATAAACAAAAATTGAAGTTAACCTCTTATTAGTAACAAATAAGCCACTTGAAAATTGCATTACATTTTCATGTTTTTAGAAATGTTCTTTAATATGGTAAAATTAAAGGAGATTGAATATATGTAAGTTAAAATTTGAAAGAGTTTATATATGCTAGTTACACACAATTAACTTTTGTTCTGATTTTTTCATTTCATTGGTTTTGTATTCTTTTTTTTTTCCACTGAGATTATTTTGGCTATCTGAGTTGCTTGTATTTTGGCTAAATGTTGATAATTGCATTTTAATAAATTTAGAATCTACTTATCTAAAAATTTAACATAATTAATGGTTAATTCCTTTGTTAAATTGAATTTAAATTTTGTTCTTTTACAACTGTATTCTAGAATGAGAGTGAGAATTTCTATTATTGAACTCACTTCTTTCAGTATTTTCTATTTTTTAACCCCATTATAGAATTATTTTGAGATTCCTTTTCTCTTTAATTTTGATCTGACACATCTCCTAATAAGGACTTTATTTTTGTCATTAATCGTAATACAGATTCCGTGATTGTCATTGCCACAGTGGCGATGCAGATTTTGTGGCCAATGCTGATTTTCTTTATGCCAGACAGAATGCTGTAGCGTCTTTTAGGTGCTTCATTATTCAGTTGATTTCTGTTTATAGTTTTTTAATACATTTATATTATGTTTGAAATTCTTTCATAAGTGTCTCTCAAATTATTCTCACTTTGAAGTTGTTGATAATTTTTTTATTGAAAATATATTTAGTAATAATTGTTCAGTTGTATTGTAAAGAGGTTTTCTAAGTAATAATTTTAAAAAGCATGAATCTTCAAGATATATACCAACTTATCTTTCATTGCTAAGATTCTTCCTTTTATTTAAAAAAATTTTTTTAAATGTATTATTAATTTTAGGGAGAGAGAGAGATAAGCATCAATTTGTTGTTCCACTTACTAGTATTTATGCATTCATTGGTTGCTTCCTGTATGTACCCTGACCGGAGATCGAAACCACAACCTTGGCATATTGGGATGATGCTCTAACCAACTGAGCTACATGGTCATGGCTTGTTTTCTTTATTTTTTATTTATTAATTTTTTTAGAGAGAGAGGAGGAAGAAGGAGAAACACCAATTTGTTCCATATATTTATGCATTCATTGGTTAATTTTATTGTAAATTTTTATTTTATTGATCTTTATAGATAGAGAGGGAGGGAGGGAGGGCGGGAGGGAGGGAAACAAACATCAGTTCGTTGTACTTTTTTACACATTCACTAGTTTATTCTCATATATGTTGTGACTGGGGACCAAAGCAGCAACTTGGCATAGGGGGACGATACTCTGACCAACTAAGCTACCCAGCTAGGGCACATTCTTTCTTTTAAAACAATTTTCAAACCATGCGTATCACACAGACACAGATAATAGTATGGTGATAGCCAGAGGGAAAGGGGACTGTGGCGTGAGGTAGAAGAGAGCAAAGAGAGGATAATTGGGGACAGAAAGAGACTTTACTTTGGGCAGTGGGCACAGGATACAGTGTGCAGATGATGTTTTGTTGAGTTGTACACTTGAAATCTGTATGGTTATGTTAATCAATCTCACCCCAATAAACTCAATAATAATAATAATAATAATTTTAAAGCAGACAACTATGTCAAAGCATTTTATCAATTGTAAAGTGCTTTCCAGAAATTAATGACAATTTTAAAAATCACTTATCTGCATTTCAGGTTGCTTGTTTATAAAGTTGAAAGTTGTATTGTGTCAACCTTCTCTAGCTCTAAAATTCTGTAGTATATTTATGATTAATAACTGCTATACTAAAGATGTCTAGATAGATATACAGGAACCTTAATAGTGCTTACCTCTGAGAAACAGAAATCCTTTGGGGGCAGGCATAAGAAGAAATTTACTTTTCACTTTATAGCTTTTGGTACTGTTTGAATGGTTGTTGTGTTGGTGATATTTAACAGTGATAATTTTATCACAAAAATTAAGTTTTTTAAACTCATTCAAAAACATTTTTCTTCAAATCTTGGGTTTTGGCTTATCACATGTTAACTCACAGAGTTGCTGAGCTTGAATGAATATTAGAAAAATGCTTAGTGCGTTCTATATCTTATTTGCAATAGTAGCATTATTCTTTTGCTTATAAATGTATTAGAGCTCTCGGGGAAGTTAGAAATGATTTGATGAAACCTGTTTTTTTTTTTTAGATAAGGCCTAGAAGGGGGGCATTGCTGTTAATATCTTGTCGATGTTTTTAATTTTTTTAATCACTTTAATATAAATGCTATAATTTAATTAACTCAATCCTATAAAGTGAACATTATTATCATAATCCCATTTTACAGATAAGGAACCTGATTACTTGGAAAATTTTTGTATTTCAATCTACTGATTTTTCTGTTAGCACTCTTTAAATTCTTGTATTACTGCTTTTGCTGGGTGGCTCAGTTGGTTGGAGTGTGGTTCTGTACACTAAAAGGTTGCAGGTTTCATTCCTGGTCAAGGCACCTACCTAGGTTGCAGGTTTGGTCTTCGGTCAGGGGAGTGTACAGGAGGCAACCAACTGATATTTCCCTCTCACAGTGATGTTTCTTTCTCTCTCTTTCTCTCCACCTCCCTCCTCAAATAAATAAAAACATATCCTTGGGTGAGAATTTAAAAAAGTAAAAAATGAACTTTTGTATATTAAGCTTTTATACTAGTTCTAGAGAGTTTTATTATGGCTTGTAAAAAATTTCTAATGGCACAGCATGGCAACTTGGTTGACTCCTTACAAAACACAAACCAGCAATGTCTGTTAATCAGTTTGGTATTGAAAAATTTGTCATATACCCCATTTTATTTCATTATTCTGCGTCCATTAAAGGAATTGAATAAAAAGCTACCATGATTTTAAATGGCTTAGCTTGTTATGCCAGTGGGTTATAAAGTATATGGAGGACTTTGGTAATAATGTACCTACAACACTCTATCCTTTTTTTTCCCTTTCTTTCTTAAAATTTAAATGTAATTCAGTAGACTCTTGGGGTCTATATATTTAATTTGTAATGTTGATCATTTAGCGATAACTTCAAAGTCTTGTGGCATTAATATTTCTTGTTGAACAGTTATTATGTTAATAATATGGAATGAGCCATTTAGCTAGTGAGGGAGCTAACCAGCTGACCGCTGTTTTTTTCTACTCATTAGTACATTTAATAGATCTCCTTTAAATCTCTGAAGCGGTCAGTTACATCTTTAATTAATAAATTATGTGTATTAGTTTTTGATATAAAATATAAGGTAAAGTTGTTTTTCATCAATTTGGACTTTCTCACTGTAGTACATGTTCATTATTAAAATAAAATAAAATTTCTGAATTTTACTAATTGCAGATAACTACTGTTAATATTTTTGTATATTTTCTTAGTACTTTTTCTTACATATTTTTTAATCTTATTGAGATCATAATGTATTTGTAATTTTGTGTCTCCTCTTCAATGAACATAGAATTTCTTCAGTTATTAAAAGAACTGTTTATAGATAATTTTTTAATGCATGCATTAGTCTATCGTGTAGCTATACCGTAATTAATTTTACCATTCTGTTCTCTTTGATATTTAGGTTGTAAACATTTTAAATAATAAAATTAATGCCATGATGGGCATTCTGGTACAAAAGCTTGTTCTTTGTTTTATATTGTTTCATCTTATATTCTTAGAAATGGATTTACTGGGTCAAAGATGGTACATACTTTTAAGGCTTGATACATATTGCCAAATTACTCTTTAGACAGTACTTTCTAAAATTTATTTTTCTTCTCTGTTGTCATGAACAGTCATTTAAGAGATTATGAATGATAGTTGTATGTGAAATTTAAATTCAAGTTTTAATTTAACTCAACAGTGAACACTATTTTAGAAAATGAAATATATGGGAAGACTATATCAAGAACAGGGTTAGATCTATATCTAAATGGAAGTTCACTGGGTTTCACAAATGGGTATTTCCTCTGTTCCCCTAATTTCCAGAGTTGAAGCTCTTTGGCTGTCTCACAGGTCATGCTCAGTATACTTTGTTCCGGTGCCCCCTAGTGCTGGTCCTGTAGAAGGAGCCTTCAGTTTCTCTTCTCTGTAGCAGAAAACATCCTTCAGCTCCTTCTGGACATATACAAAGACATTTAAAGAGCCAGGTAAATAAGAGTTAGGGCTAAAATAATGCCCCTATTGCTTTTTTTTTTTTTTTTTTTTGGCCTTGGGATCTAGAATCTATCTTCTTTTTTTTTCCTTCATCCTGGCAGGAGCTATCCTACTCGATGTAGTTAGTCTTAAATTTGCAGTGCTCTCAGCATTACCGTGCATGTTCTTACTCTAGACAACAGTAAGGAAGGCCTGGTGTAAACATCCCCTGCCTTCTGGATCCTGACCCCATTCCTAATCCTTTAAATTAAAGAAAATCAACATCCCTCAGGAAGCTACAGGTCAAATTATCATTGAGGTGTTTAGCTGTAAAATTTAAATATATTATTACCTTCTTAACCGAAGTGTGTCCTCTGCAAGCTACAGTTTATTTACCTCCAAACAGACTCAGGAAGGGAGGTGTTAGGGTGAAAGTGGCCAGACTCGTAAGGAGACACATTTAACCTTGCTGTTCTTCATATAAATATACATTCCTAGAAACATATTAGAAATGGGCTCAAATGTAGAAAAATCTACAGATGGCTTTTTACACTTCCTTATTTCCTTTTCCTTTCCCAGTTCTTTAGAATATCAATGAATAAGAATGAGAGAGCTCACTCAGGTCCTTGCCCCAAATTCCTATACTATCAAAATACAAGTAGCACTTCTCCATCTGTAGAGAGGGAAGGGAATGGGACCAAGAAAGTGGGATATAACAGATAAGAGCGGGAAATAATATATACCGCTCTAGGAACAAATTTTTAGTAATGGTTATAACCATTTTACTTTATTCCTTTTTTTTTTTTAAGAATCTTTCCCCCTACCTTTTATTTCTTGAGAATTCTATCCTCAGTTAACTACCTAGTTAGTTTTAAACCTTTCTTTTGATTGTTTCATGACTTCAGAGTTGTTCTTTCATGGTTATGTTTTTGTTAATAACATGTCCTACCTCAACTGCCTGATTGGCTGGTCTAGGAAAGTTAGGGGTAAAAGAACCAAGTCTTATATCCATTTCTTGTTGAGCTCTTAAGAATATTCTTTTTTTTAAAAAAAATCTGGAATGCAGGAGTTTATCACAGTTTATACCAAATTCTGAACTTCTCCAGAGTGTTATCCAACTTTAACATTCTTAAAACCTCTAGGAGCCAGAAGTAAATGTATTCAGCTTAGAAAATAACTTAGAAGTCATTTCAGCATGCCACTAAGAATGCCATGCTGTGTTTACAACATCAGTCTTGGGCCTCCAGTTTTGGAGCTTGCTTTCTGGTAGGGAATACCTCCTACCCCTTGAAGGACAGCATAAGGCTGCCTCAGTTTCACTAGCCTGTTTAGCTGGATACTGTTTTTACTTACACAGGGACAGTGGTCTTTAAATCACCTTATTTATAAATACTAAAACTTCTTAAGATATTTAAGACCTCATGATTTAAGTAATGAGCCAAGACCAAGATCTGTTCTAAATAACAGTTACTATAAAGTACAATGTGTTTTATCAGAAGCCTAAAGTAACATTAAGAACTTAAACAAAGCATAACACTTCCTGCTTTCTTACACAGGAATTAGACTTTCTCTACCAAACTTACTGGTAAATTAAGTTTACTTCCCTGCCAGACCATTTATTTGAATAGGAAAGAAATAGTTGTCTTATCTTACTTAATATTCCCTCAGTGATATAGTAATGCATTTTCCTTGCCAAATAGGTTTGTTTCTTTTTTAATGTTTTTTTACACCCTGACCGATGTGACTCAGTTGGTTGGGCTTCATCCTGCAAACCAAAAGGTCACCAGTTCCATTCCAGGTCAGTGCACATGCCTGGGTGGCAGGTTCAATCCCCAGTCAGGGCACATATGAGAGACAACTGATCGATGTTTCTCTCTCACATCGTTGTCTTTCTTCCTCACTTTCTCCCTCCCTTCCCTTCTCTTTAAAAATAAATAAATAAAAATCTTTTTTTTTTAATGTTTTTCCTCCATTGGCCATTCTATAATTAGTAGGTATTTGTTAAATAACTTCTTGTTGCTTACCCAATTTATATATATAAAAAGCCCCCAGTTTATAAATAGTGTACATTTCCAGCAGTGTGTGTGTGTGTGTGTGTGTGTGTGTGTGTGTGTGTGTGTACACATGGTCTTTGGAGTTAAAACCAAGTTTGAATTTTGGTTCCATTTCTTACCACCAGTGACAAAGATAAGCACTTTACTTAACCTTTGAACATCAGTTGCTTAATATGTGACAGTCACTGCTGGATAGGGTTGTTGGGAAGATTAAATTGAAAGCAGTGTTTCAGTAAACAATAACTATTCTTTTGTTGGCATTAAGTTGCAGTCCTAATCTAATCTTCTCTTGAACCAAAACCAAGAATTGATAGTAAATGAACTATTATTATCTAAGACTATAGGACTATGTAAATGCTCTGGAGCTAGTATAGATTTGGGATACAATATTGTAGATTTTGTCCTCCATGTATATGTTGGAATAATTTGGGAATTCAAGTCTTTCACTTTGATCCTAACATTACTTTTCCTCTGTCCCTCTGACTCCTCCTTTATCTTTCTTCATCTTTGTACACTACAGGAAAGAGAAATCAGACGATGATTTGGAACTACAGTAGGCAGCTTAAGGGTTCCTGAATCATAACTGAGTGGATTAGCCTTTGAGGCAATGGCAGGAGTCAGCAGGTGGAGATTCCCATAGCCAAGAACAGCAACAACATTGAAAACTAGGTATTACATTTGGGGTTTAAATATTCAATAGTTATTTTATTGTGTATTCACAAAGGTAGCACACTCTCCCTACCCCCCCCAAAAAAGAAGCTAATAGCAGGTATTCATATAAGAAAGCAATTTCAAAGGTATTACATGGAATTTACTCCATCACAATGAAAAGGCTTTTTGTCTCTTGGTCACTGGTGTGTCCCAAATGAATGAATTTAGTTTCATCTGTTTTTATCATATTTAAATGAATAATGACTTAGTTGAGCTGAAAAATAATTTAATGAGCCTCGTTATGTGTTAGTAACTATGTTAAGTACAGATAAACATAACACAATGTCAACATAAGAAATGTCCAAACCTGTAGAGAATTTTTATGAGTTTATTTGAGCCAATCTGACAAGTGCCTGGAAGCAAATTCTCAGTGGATTGAGAAAACACTCCGGGGAAGGGCAGTTTTGCTGCTTATTTTATACATAGAATAAAAGAAGGAGACATACAGAGAGTTACATGAAATCAGTTGGTATTAGATTTAAGGGGGCAGGAGAAAACAAAGTAGGGAAATATCTGGGATTGAATACTTCTTTTACTCTGGTAGGTACGGGATAGTTAATAATTAACAGTTACAGCACATAAAGATGGTTTGCGGGGAGCAAGATAACAATGAGGGGTTCTGTGGTTTGAGGCTCTGGTGTTGGGCAGTTGTGCCTTGAAGAGTCTAGAACAGAAGATTACTCTGATATTTCCAAGGTATGTTATCTTAGATGCAAAAAGATACTAGACAACCACACTTAAGGTAGTTTGGCCTTTGTCAAGGAAGCTACAGGTCTAGGACATGACTATCCACCATGACCCCCTTTCAGTTAGGAATTTTTGTGTTTAAACCATCCTTTGTGGTTGCTTTTGGTCTCTGAGTTTTTAAGACCCACCATGCAAGCCTCCCTTGAGCTTGTCAGGTTTACTGGATGGCCCCTTTTTGTCCAAAACAGTTTATGCCTCCAAAGAACTTCATAGCCTAGTAAAGACTGGGCTGACTACAGCCTGTGGGCCAAATCTGACTTATTTTTGTAAATCAAGTTTTAATGGAACACAGCCATGCTCATTCATTTATGTACTAGTTAGGGCTGCTTTCATACTACAATGACAGAGTTAAATAATTGGGACAAAGACTGAAACCCACAATGCCTAAAACATTTACCGGCTGACCTTTTACACAACAGTTTGCCAGTACCTGACCTAGTAAGATAGCCCCTTAGTCTTGTTTACCAGACTTTGTCAAAAACCCTATTTGCCTATTCTGGGTAACTAGATTGGTTTTGTGCCCCTTTTTTATCAATGAAAATCACTAAATTCTTAACAGGCTTTATTTTTATACTCTGAGAGTTCCTTATTTTACTACTTTATTCTGTGTTAGGTTTTTGGGGTTTTTTTAATATTGATTGTTTTTGAGAGAGAGAGAGAGAAACATCAATTTGTTGCACCACTTATCTATGCATTTACTAGTTGATTCTTGTATGTGCCCTCACCACGGATCAAACCCACAATCCTGGCGTATTGGGATGATGCTCTAACCAACTGAGCTACCCAGCCAGGACCTATTCTGTTTTATTTCTGCCCATTCTAAAATGTATTTGTCAGATAATGTTGAACTACTTTTATGTATTTCCTCCTCACTTTTCCATGGCTTCAGTTTCTGGCTAGGATTATCTTAATGGTATTTTATGGCTGTGAACAAAAAGCTAAATTTGGTTTTCTTCTAGACATAGAAAATTGTGATACAAAGTGGAAAGGAATCACCCATTTAAAATCTGTACATGTTTGCGTGTGTAGGAATTAAACTCTTTTCTCACTGACTACTGTAATCATGTTGAGATAGTTACCTTTTAAGAGGCAACCTACCTTTAATATCTGTTTTTCTTCCCAAGAGGTTAAAGTAAGTCAAGTTTGAGCCTTTGTGCCTTTGAGAAAATTTCTTTCTAATATGGTATAGCTTTTATCTGATAAAATCACTCTCATAATTGTGTCAGCCTTATTTGGGCTTTTTAATTGCGTAGATTTTGCTGGCTAGGTTCTTCGTTAATGTATTTTGGAAACATTATCTTAATTCCTTGAAACAGATTACTCTTCATCTTTTCCAATAGATCACTGATAAACAAACTATTTTAGCCTTTTCATATTTGGGCATAGTAGGTTTCAGTCGCCTCATTGGTTTCACTAGGAAGCAACAAAAAAAAAACACCCATAGCCAGACTAGTGAAGCAACTTGCAAAATGGTACAAAATACATAATATAGCCAAGATATAATTTAAATCTTAGTTTAATATTATCACCTGACCTGTTTGAATTCCTTTCCATAGCTAGTTTAGGATAAAATACTCGATGCTAAGCTGCTTTCTGAAAATAAAAATAATGATTTCATTTAGCAAAAAACATCTGAAAGGAAGCACCATATATACTTAGTTCGTATATAGCTTATATGTACTAAGAGAGAGGAGTAGCTTACTCCACTATTCACTCAGCCTTCAGTTTTCACCCCTATGATATTCAGGCATGCTAAATTGAAAGGGGATTTATGTAAAGTCTTATTGTGTTCAAAGTGATAGAGGTATGTCCTAAACATTCCAGTTTCTAAAAATTACCATCTGGATAATCAGCGCACCTTGTTACTAGGTTTCTCTTTTTCAGTATCTGTTCAGTTGATTGACTTTTTGGTTTATATATAAATATACTTAAATAATTTGAGTTTCAGATATCTTAACTCCATAATGCTCCCTGTTTTTTCAACATACTAATTTTTTCATATTATAGTAAGGCTCTATTGCAAAATGGTTAAGAGCACAGACTCTGGAAGCAAACTGTTTTGGTTAATTCACTCCACTTACTAGCTGTGGATTTGAGGCCCAAAGACAGGCCTTCATTTAACATCTCTGTGTCTGTTTCTTTGTATATAAAACGGGAGTGATGATAATACCAATACTCATTATAGTTGTGATGGTTAGTTAGTATGCGAAAAGCTTAGATTAGTGCCTAGTATAGTAAGTTCCAATAAATGTTAGCTTTATTATTATTGAATTCTAGCCCAGAAAAAAATGAAATACTGCATATAAAATGCCCCTATTTATTCAATGTAATTTAAGCATACTTAATTTTTTTTCTATAATAACTGACAAGTATAGCAGGAGAGGAGAGAAGGTATTCCCCTCTAGAATATATGAAATGTAACAAATTTTCTTAAGTTTCTTTTGCTTATTTTTTCTTTTCCTTTGATTATGATATATTCTTTATTTTCAAGGGACACTAAGGATAAAGCTCACTCTATAAAACTTGCAATTTTTTTTCATCCTCACCTGAGGAAATGCTTATTGATTTTAGAGAGAGAGGAAGGGAGGAAGAAAAGGAGAGAGAGAACATTGATGTGAGAGAGAAACATTTATTGGTTGCCTTTCGTAGATGCCCTGACTGGGAATTGAACCCAGGACCTTTCAGTTTGCAGGATTACACCCAACCAACTGAGCCATACCAGCCAGGGCCCAGGGTGAAATGTGTAACCTTAATACTAGAGTGTTAAGCTAGCAAATCCTGGACCTCTTTTAAAAATTTTATTTAGCATCCTGAAAATTTCTAAAAGTGCCTACTACCGAATGTCCCAGTAATGACTGCCCATCTTTACTTGAGCAAAATCAGTTTTGGTAATCATAATTCTTCTATTTGTTTGCTTTTAGTTTTTTGTTGTTGTTCAAGCACAATTGTCTCCACTTTCCTCCTACCACCCTTGTCTGCCCCACCCACCCCTCACCTCCCACCCTCAGTCTTACCCCACCCCCCGCCCTTTGGTTTTGTCCATGGGTCCTTTATACATACTCCTTGACAGCCCTTCCCATTCTTTTCCCTATTATCGCCACCCCCTCTCCCGTCTGGTTACTGTCAGCTCTTCATTTCGATGTCTCTGGTTATATTTTGCTTACTTGTTTGTTTTGTTGATTAGGTTCCACTAATAGGTGAGATCATATGGTATTTCTTTCACCTCTTGGCTTATTTCACTTAGCATAATCTCCAGTTCCATCCATGCTATCGCAAAGGGAAGGAGCTCCTTCTTTCTTTCTGCTGCGTAGTATGCCATTATGTATAATGTACTATAGTTTTTTGATCCACTTATTTACTGGAGGACACTTAGGTTGTTTGCTCTTCTAACTGTTTTAAGTCAAATGAAATGTAGTAAGATGCCAGCACAATGAAGTCAGATATCATGGGATAAATAAAAGCACTGTTCTGAAATCCACAAGAAATTTTATTCTCCGCTGTTCAAAAGGACTGACTTTGTGAGATTAGCTAACTCAATTAAATATATGATATCTGTGCACATTTACCTAAACCTATTGGTATTTGTATTTCTCTCAGTGGAACTGTCTAAATAAAAAGGTCCAAACCTGTAGAGAATTCTTATGAGTTTATTTGAACCAAATTGAGGACATGCCAGGAAACCAAATTTTAAATGCTCCTGGGAACTACAGTTTTGCAGTTCTGTTTATACATTTGGAATTAAGGAGAGAATTTAAGAAAGATTACATGAAGGGAAGGGATAAAGCAAAGCTGATGGGGCAGGAAAATCTCTGTGATTGGGTTTATAGGCTAGTTAACAAGATTATGTGCTCTCTTGAGGATGGTCACACTTCAGAGGTCTGAAATAAAAGGATTACTCTGGCATTTCCAAGGTTCGTTAGCCTAGTTGCACAAGAACAATGTAGAGGGCTTGCTTAAGGCAAAGATAAACCTTTCCATACCCATGGTGATCTGCAGTGAAGAATTTATGATCAGATTACCTTGCGAGGTTACTTGCAGTCAGATTTATTATAGAGTCTCTTTCCAAATTAATTTTCTTGAGAACTAAAATAATATTTAGATTGTATACAAACTTTACTGCTAAAGAAGACCTCCATCCTTGGTTGCTTCCCATTTCCAGTTTCTTCTTAAAATAATACTACTGATTAGTCATCAGTAGACTGCTTAGTTGTGATGTTTAATTTACAACTCTTCAGGTGAATTGGCAAGTAATCATCTCTGAAATTGAGCTGATACCTTAGCATTTTCCATGAGACACATTTGTTTTATGATTGACCTTTAAAGAAATTTTTTGCCTACAATTTCAAAGACAGCTAATTCCCTAGGCCACTTCTTTGTGCACTGACCAGGAAATGTAAGAGAACAGAGGAGCATTAATACCTCCTAGCATCATTTTGAAACCAGAAAAGTCAGTGTTTGTGCCGTCACTACCAGAAGCAATAAGTTGAGGCCAGGATTGAATCTTTATTGAAGCTTTATTCAAATGCTGTCAGTCTGAACAGATGGCTGGTTATGTACCTTAAAATCTATCTTAACATCTCATCTCAAACCTGCCTTTTTATAGGGAGAAGAAAAGGATAGGTAAGGGATTTGGGAAAAGGTTAATCACATAAGAGTTGCAGTCCTGGTGGTTTTCCTAGTATTTTTTTATCTGCTGATCAACAATTCTTCATCTGAGTCATGGATGTTCCTTCCCTGGAACACAACGGCTCAGATTCTGTTACAAAGATTGAATCGCTTGTCGACCTTCTAGAACCATGCATTCCGGTTCTTGGAGTAACAGCCTTTCCATATGCATTAATCACTTAAGCCTATCAACTGTAATTGAAGCTGAAATCTTTAAATCTTGAGTTCCCCTGTCAATTTTTTAAGCTCTATTTATTGTTTGATAAAATGAACACATTATACATTTGTCCTTAGGCTTGTGGTATCATCTGTATACTCTCATTTCATTTAGTAAATACAGGGTAGGACAAAAGTAGGTCTACAGTTGTTCATGTGGAAAATGTGTTTTACATAGTCATAACTGTAAACCTACTTTTGCCCCACCCTGTATTTATTAAATACCTGCCATGTGCTGTGCACTATCCTCGGTACAAACAGTGGAGCGGGGAATGTTCATTTTGAATACTAACAGGTTTACCAGTTAGCACTTATCTGTTCTGACCGGAATACCTAGGAGTTAATTCAGCTGAATCACAGAATGCCATAGAATCTCAGAATACATAGTTCGTCCCTCTTGTGTATAGTTTTTAAAAATCTGTAATTCTGAGATATAAAGTAATTTCTTTAAGGTCACATAGCCAGTTAGTAGTGTTGGGGAGGAAAAATCATCCTATACCCTTCAAGGTTCTTTTAGCTGACCTAATAAATTGATAGGAGACAGAGTAACAGGCGAAAAACAAAGTTTAATAACATTGACATAAGAAACATTAAACCTGTAGAGAAGTTTTATGAGTTTGAGCCAAAACAGACGACAGTTGCTGGTAAGCAAGATCTCTAATGCTCCTAAGAATAATAGTTTTTGCAGTTTCTTTTATGCATTTGAAATGAAGAAGGGAACCTAAGGAAGATTACATGAAGTGTAAAAGAAAGTCAGGCTGGGATTGCATTACAGGAACATTAAGATTATGTGCTCTCTTGAGGGTGGTTACCCCTTGAGGGGCATTCTGTCATTTCAAAGGTGCGTTAACCTAGATGTACAAGAACAATAGATAAGGCTTGCTGAAAACCTTTCACTAAAATTATATGCCTAAGTAGTGATTACCCACCATGATCTGTCTAGTTAGGAGTTTATCATACAAGCAGCTTCTGCTGTTACCTTCCATATAACCCCTTTTTCATCCACAATGTACACTTCCTGTATACACAGGAGAAACCCGAGAAGATTAAGTAACTCGTCAGAAAGGTGGAAGCCATCACCTTTAGCTAAAGCCAGAAGATACTGGGGATGGTCAGTCAGTTTTGGGAGGTTACCAGGCAAAGCACAGTAAACAAGAATAAGATCGTTTTGCAGATTTAAGCCGCTGCCTTCTCAATTGACAGTGAAAGCAGGCCAAGTACAGTAAGGGAAACACCCCCAAAAATGGAGATTTCCCTTACAAATGTAAATATCTTTTACACAGATTTTCTACTTAGTTTTCAGAGCCTCTCCCACATCTGTTATTCCTTAAAGTTAACCAGCCTAAAATACATCTCTAGTGTCACCTTTTGGGGTGGCAAACTGCTCCCTTTCAGTAGCATGGCTTGCTTTTTCTTTTGGTTATCCATTGAGCAAACATTCTCAAATCTTTGTATGAAAAAGGTCAACAAACTAAACAATTAAATAAAAATAAATTTTAAAATAAACAAAGGGGGGGAGCATAAAAATAAAGGGAAAAAAAAGTCAACAAATACACAAATCCTTCAGCGACTCCAGAAGACCTCTGTAGCAGTTATCCTATTTTTCTCTGACTATCTACAGTCAAACATTTTTTAAAGAGTTGCCTCCTTCTTTGCCTCTCTGCAAATCTGACTTCAGCCCTTGGAATTCCATAGAAAATGCTGTCGCCAAGGTCACTCACAACCTCATCATTGTTATATCTTTAAGATACTTTTAATCCTTGTCATTTCCTAAATTATACCCATTTTTAAATGTTTCCTTTCCTTACCTCTGGGATGCCATATTCTTCAGATTTTATTCCTCTTTCTGAGACCATTTCTTAGATTTTTTCTTAAGTATAATTGAGTCCAAGCTTGTACCAGTCACCACACACCACCAGATAAGTTGAGCGACGAGGTCTTCGGGCAAGGAAAGCAACTTTATTCAGAAAGCCAGCAAGCTGAGAAGATGGCAGACTGGCGTCCTAAAGAACCAGCTGAAGAAAGTACAGAATTCAACCTTCTTTTATGTCAGAGGAAGGAGGAAATGGGTGGGGCAAGAGGCAATAGACAGACGTTTGGGTGCTATTAGAGGTCTGAGGAAGATTATGAAATTTCTTTGTTATTAGCCTGTTGATTGTAGTTGATGTGAGTCCAGTCAGGAGGTTCCTGCAGATCTTTGATAAACAGCCATTTTTGTACATACTTCCCTTATCTTTTGAAGAGAGGCACTTTTTGATAAGGGGATGTTTTGTAAAACTCAAGTGCAAGCAGAATTCCTGTAATGATTAGCATGTTTATATGCAAGACTAAGCAGAAGCTATTAACCAGGAGACCATGGGAACTAAGCAGGCTTGAACAAATGGAGCCAGAGAGGCTGAGCATTTCATTCTGTTACATAAGCTTTTCTTTCTCATGCATGTTTTAAATATTGTTCTCAGGATACTTTTGTCACCCTTCTCTACTTACTCTCTTTAAACAGTCGTATCTACTTCCATCGCTTACGTTGCCATCTAAATGCTGAGGACTCCCAGATGTCTATTCTTGCTAAGGAACTTTGAACTTACATATCCATCTGCCCACTAGACATCTCCAATTGGACATGTTGCAGGTGTCTCAGATCATTGTCTCTAAAATTCAGCTGTTAACTTAGCATTTGTTTCTGTGTTAATCCATCTAGTAAGCAACTACCTAGAAATTTTGGTGTAATCATCAACAGCCCCTGTTGATTAGTTCCTAAATCCTGTCAGTTCTCCTGCTTTAATTTCTTTTCAATCTGCTTTTGACATAAGAAACATCCAAAACTTTAGAGAATTTTTGTGAGTTTATTTGAGCCAAACTGACATACCAGGAAGCAAGATGTCAGATACTGCGGAGAGCAGTTTTTTAGTTTCTTTTATGCATTTGAAATTAAGGAGGGAATGTAAGGAAGATTACATAAAGGTGGGAGAAAGTAAGATAGGGATTGGATTGCAAAATAGTTAAGATTATATGTGCTCTCTTGAGGGTAGAGATGATTCAGGCATTCCAGTGGTCAGGTGAACTAAGGGCCCATAACCCACTGTGAGTTCTCGGCTTCACACAGGAAAGAATTCAAACACAAGCCAGCATAGAGTTTAAAGTGAAAGAGAGCTTATCAGTGAAGGATTAGGACAGAGAGAAGGCTACTCCATAGGCAGAGCAGCCCTTCCCTAGTGGAGTTTACTTATTTTATTCAGACTTATTTAATGAAGAGGTTGGGCATTCAGTAAGGGGGAGGAATATCCAGGGTTTCTCTGGGAATGGGGTGGAGACTTCTTGAAAGAGCACTGTTGACCATTTTGTGTCTTTATATGGGTTTTCCGTTTCTGATCATGGCAGCACCAGGTATGTTACTCAGTATGGTAATGTATTGCAATGGACATGTAATGGGGTGTAGGGTTACCACAAGGTGAAGTTAGTCACCATGTTGGATCAAGTTGACCTTCTGTTGGTTCTAAGCCATAAATCCATTGGGAGTCTTACTATATCTGTGATAGTCATGGTAGTCCTTATTGGTTACACCTATTTTAAAACATATCCTATTTCAGTCACACTTTAGAAACAGGGGTCTGAAAGGATGTTCACATCTTAGAAGGAGGGGTATGAAGAGAGGCATTTCAAAGGTATGGTAACCTAGATGTACAGAAACACTGAACAGGGCCTGCTTAAAGCAAAGATTAACCTTTTACTAAAGAAGTTATATGCCAAGGACATGACTACCCACCATGACCTGCCCAGTTAGGAATTTACAGTTAGATCACCCTGTGAGGTTACTTTCCATAGAACCCCTGTTTTCATCTACACTATTAACATCTTTACTGCCAACATTTTATTTCCAGGCCCTCATTTGAGATTATTCCTATGGCCTTTGTTAATGTGTAAGGAAATACAGGGTAGTGATTAAGAACATAGACATTAGAGTCAGAGTAATCCTAGGTTTCGATTCTTACTCAGTCACTTAGAATCTTTAGGTGCTCGTAACTTCAGTTTTCTCATCTGTAAAATAAGAGTATTACCACTACATTCATAGAGTGATTGTGAGTTTTAAATTTATGGCCATTAGAATACAGTAGTATTTGGTACATAATAAGCCCTCAACAAAAGATTATATCTACTATTAAGTAGCCTTTGTATTCCATATCATTCTCCTGTTCTGCTTAGAAGATGATTTTTTCACACAAAATTTTAGCACTCTAATGATAAAAATTCCTTCTTCAGTAGTGCTTCGTTGCCATCAGACTAATATCCAAATGCTTTAACATGGTGTTTTTAATGGCCGTTCATTTAAATGGAAATAGATCCTGTTTTCCTCTTCTGCTTTCTCTCTCGCCACTTGACTCCCTATTTGTGCCCCAGCTACAATAAATAAACAGTTTCTCAAAAGCACCTCCAGGCTTTTGAACATTCCGTGCCCTATGGAATACTTTTTCTATAGCTAGATAATTTTTAGTAGTTGTTCTAAACTCAGCTTACATGTTATTGTCTTTGGGAACTCTTCTGTGACTACTTTTGACTCTGGATTTCCAACATAGCACTCTTTATATTCTTATTCAGCTGCCTGTTTCCTTGTGCATTATAAATTTCATCCAATGCATTGTGTATCTTTGAAATTAAAGAAGGTCAAGGAACAAACATTGAGATTGGTTATTGGATGTTCATCTACAAGGAATATTCAAGGTTTGCAATGGGCTTTTTTTAGTACTGTGCACAAGATGAGCTATTACTGTTCCCAAATCTATCATGTTAGCAAAAGGAAACATGTATGTAATTTTTAAAGTATCATTATTTAGGATGTAAAGGTCCAAGAAAGGATTGAGTACTGTCATCTGTATAAAAGACTAGCTGAAGGAATTTTAGTTTAATAGAGGACTTTTTAAAAGTGATTTCTGTATCTGTCTTTGCTCATTTACTCTTCATTACTATTTTAAATATCAACACAATACTGAATTATCTGCCTGCATCTTGTTCATTAGTAAGTAAGAAGAATATGAGATGTGATAGGAGACAGTCCTGGTTTCAAACCCTTGCTAATAATAGCTACTACTACTAATCAATGTAAGTATTAAATTATATAACAGTAAACCTTCAAACCAGTGCCTGACACATTATAGATACTTGATGAATTCAGATTTCCTTTTATACTTTTCATACGTTTCCTGTCAAATATTATACGGCCATCTACTTATATTCTATTCACCCACCCAATCTTAGATTAAAACCTGTGTCCTCCTGTGAAGGTCCCTCCAGCTCATCTCTCTCTGCTGCAGTTAGAATTAATACAAAAAACTTTAAACACTTACTCCCTAATTGGTCTGATTTCTTACTAGGATGTTAACCTGGAGGACATGGGCACTGTCTTAAAGTTATAACTCTCTTCCCTTCACATTTGGCAGAATGCTGAGAATATAGGAGAAACTCAGTACAGATTTATTGCTTAATTGAGTTTTTTCAGTGTGCTGCTGCGCTCCCTTCACCTTACAACCTACCAGCTAGTATGTGTTGTGGGAATGACTAACAATTGTAATATTAGCCTATGTAAACCATATTATAAAGGAAAATTTGTTGGAGAAAATCATACTGAGCATTTCATAACTAAATAGAACTGTTTGGATTATCAGTTTTGTTGCCCCTTCCATTAGGATAACTAGGAAATTAACAATACGGTTTTGTTCCCAACAATAAATTTGGTTTTATGAATTTCCCTGATGTTAAGCCAGTTTGGCTTTTCCATTTATTATTTCTTCTGGATTAGTTTTCTAGGATACTGTAATTCATGCTTGCAAATTTGAATGTGTCTTACAGGAGGATTTGTTGGTATTGAGGAAAACAGTGAAATCCTTTTTGGCTGTTTGCCAACAGTGCCTATCTAATGTTAATACTCCAGTGAAGGAACAGGTAAGAAATTATTAATAATAATAATTTGTTTACCAATAAAACAGGTTCCTTACCTGTTTTATTGAGTTAAGACCTCTCAATAAAAATAACTCAAATGCATTGAAGAACATGTAAGAAGGTATAATTTTTTTAATTGCAGTTCTTAGCATAAAGTTATTCCCTAACATTAATGGAAACTGAGACAAGAATATAGATACCCGAATATTTGTTACAAAGCAAGCTAACAGACACGTTACATGTCTTTTTTATCTTGACAAGTGTGCTGGCATAGTGACCTGGAAGGCTGGGTTCAAATTAGAATTCTTGACTCCTAAGAACTCTGTGCCAGAACTTGGACATCCAGCCTGTGAGCTGCCATTTTTCATCTCACCTTCAGCTCTTTTCCACACTAGGAAGAACTTCTCACACATGCATGTGAACACTTGAGCCCACATGTCCAAACTCTGTCAGCATCACCCCATCAAAAACCTGCTCCTTGACCACCTGGGACCTAGGAGTATGCACACTGGGGATGCAGTGGACCTACAGAAGAAGCCTGTCCAAACTCTGGTAGCAAAATCAGATCTTTTAAGGCAAGGACCCCTGAGTACTCGTACCTGGACAGTGGTATAGAAGTAGGGTGCAGGTGGGCATATGCCATTGGTCCAACAGAGTCCTCACCCTTGGGAAGGGGCGTAGCCCTAAGAAGGTCAAAGTAGAGCCCAAGACAATACCATTTCTGTGAAGTGAATTTGTTAACCGTTTTACTATTTTTCTATTAGGAAGTACTTTAATATAAAACAGAATGTGCTTTTTCCTACCATTTTTTATTATGATGATGGGCTGGAAAAAAAGAGTATTAGTCCAGTAGGGGAGTCCAATCTTTTGGCGTCTGTGGGCCACACTGGAAGAAGAGTTATCTTGGGCCCTACATTCAATACACAAACACTAACAAAAACAAAAAAATCTCATAATGTTTTAAGTAAATTTACAATTTTGTGTTGGACCGCACTCATAGCCATCCTGGACCACATGCAGCCCATGTTGGGCACCCCTGGAAAGTGTACAGTAGTACTCATCCTTTGCAATCTCTTACAGATAGGTTATATGGGTCTCTTCTTTATTTAATTAATCAGCATCTAACTTAAAATGAGAACAGAGATGCTGTTCCCTAAACCTTGTTCTCTAAATCTTCTGAACACCACCACTGCTATCTAAAATTATCTAGCTCTGGACCTTTAAGCCAAAAATTCATTGTTTTTGTGTCTTCTCTATTCGATGATATCTGAAACTATGACCTTGATTTAAAAAAATAAAAAACAACTCCTGGATTCTGTTGATGCTCCACTTTTCAAATGACTTTTTCTGAATATCTTTATGTATTTCATGGTTGTGTAGTCAGAATCTGATTCTTGCTGGAGGTGGATAGCAAAGTACATAGCAATCTCCAAATATATGCCAAAGTTGTTTTTTCCCATAGAAATCAGTTTTTGAAGGAGGGTGAGTGGATTGATTTAAACTATCACAGCCCTCAGTTACCAACTAAATCTTTCAGTTAACAGTAAACTGATTACAGATATATTTCATACCATGCATTAAATAGGACAAATTTGGCAACATAACTGTAATATTTTCTGTTTAGGGAAATGCATTGAAAGTTTCCTTAAATCATTAAATTTGTCAGGAAGGTTTTAGATACTGGTTTTTATGTGAATGGTCATGAATTCCATTTTAAACCTACTGTTACTTTTGTTTTTTAACAGTAGATTTTTAAAAGAAGAATCCAAAGTAGTAGCTTACAGGTTTACGGTACTGCATTATAATTTACGGAATTGTACTTTGTCTTTAGATTTATGCTTATTATTTGATTAAGCAGTATATGACTGATTTCTAACCTCTGTCATAATTTGTTGTATCAATTTCTTATTTCCATTGTTGAGTTTAACTCATTGCATCTTATGTTTAAGTCAAAATCTCTTAATTAGCTATTTGAGTTAATATAGCCAAATAAAATACATAGATTATATTTGGGGAAAGAGGAATTTTAAATGTGACTAGTGTTTAATTTTATTAAGTTTGGAAATTTAAAACTAAGTAGTTAGAATTTAAATACCCAAAGTTTCTATTATGGTACTATTATTGAACTATATTTAATTTAGCATGTTTTCATTAACGTTGATTTGTAGTTATAGCAATATTTTACTGATGACTTCCCTTTGTATTCTAGGCTTTCATGTTACTCTGTGACCTTTTGATGATTTTTAGCCACCAATTAATGACAGGTGGCAGGGAGGGCCTTCAGCCTTTGGTGTTTAATCCAGATACTGGACTCCAGTCTGAACTCCTCAGTTTTGTGATGGATCACGTTTTCATTGACCAAGATGAGGAGAACCAGAGCATGGGTATTTGTAGCTATCATCTTGTCAATATTGATCTTGTTTTATCAGCCCCCCCAAAAATATGAGAAAAAGTTCACATTCAGTCCTAAAAAATACTAGAATTCCTCTTTTTAAAAAAACCTGTTAATACATTTGTGTGATTCAGAAACCAAAAAGAATAAAAATGTACAGTGTAGTCTCCTTCCCTTGCTGTAATGAATAATTGTATACATTTTTCACATCTGCAAAATATATATGTGAGATACATGTTGTTTCTAATTGAACTGCATCCAGGCTGACAGTTTTTCTGAAGGAAAGCACCAGAGTTTCTTTCTTTTCCTGAGTGGTCGTATATTACTTAAATTAACAAAATATAACTATAAGGTAACAAATGCTAAAAGACTTATCAAACCTCATGAGTCAAAATTGTGCTGAGCTTGCAAATGATAATTAGTAAAATGAGACTAAATATAAATAATTGCAAATAAGTTATATAGGTTATTTGTGAAATACATGATTTAAGTTCTGTAAAATAAGATCTGTGGCATATCTGACCCACAGATCTAGTTGGTGCTATTAGAATGTTCTTTATTTAGCAGAACATTTTAGAAAATACTAGACCGTGAAACAAAGCACCTTCATGTAGAATCCACATTAATCTCAAAAGATGAAATTTACCTGCTACTTAAGATTATCTTAAACAAAAAGATTTCCAAATTCTTTTTTTTTTTTTTGAAGATTTTATTTATTTATTTTCAGAGAGAGAGGGAGGGAGGGAGGGAGAAAGAGAGAGAAGGAAACATCAATGTGCAAGAGAAACATAGGTTCGGATGCCTACAACCCCAGCATGTGCCCTGACTGGGAATCAAACCAGCAACCTTTTGCTTTGCCAAATGATGCCCAGCCCACTGAGGCACATCACTGACTGATGTGTCAGACCAGAGATTTCCAACTTAAAGTATTGATGCTCACAGCAGAACCAGTTTAGTTGAAAGAGAGAAAAAAAAATTGAGAATAGTTTGTTTTATTTTGTTTTGTTTTTGTTTCATTTTGTTTTTTATGAATGAATTTAAAGATGGGAAGAGAGAACACTGTCTCCAGATAAAGGCAGGTCAAGATGTAAGAGCTCTGACTGGTGTAGCTCAATGGATTGAGTGCTGGCCTGCGAACCAAAGGGCTGCAGGTTTGATTCCCAGCCGGGCATCAAACCTGGGTTGCGGACCAGGTCCCTAGAAGGGGGCATGCAAGAGGCAACCACACATTAATGTTTCTCTCCCTCTCTTTCCCCTCCCCCCCTCTAAAAATAAATAAATAGTATCTTTAAAAAAAAAAAAAGACAAAAGAGTGTCAGTACAGTGGTAAATGTTATCATCTGGAACCTTGTGGAGAAAGTTTTCCTAGGACTAGAAATAGACAAGCCAGTAGGGCCTGAGAATTCAAAAAATGAGGAAGAAACCCGGCTTGTTCTGAAAGTATTTGATAGTTGGGATTTTTATTTATTTTTTTAATGTATATGTGTATAATACGGTTTGTAAAATATATTTTATTTGTCAGCTGATATTGTAACCATGTTTAAGACAAGCATTGTAAACTAACTCCCCCATATATTTCTGTTACTCCCCATGTATTTTTCTAAAAGAAAATATCTTCCCTTTGTCATAAAAATTTCCAGCTTTTTTCTCTGGAAATATATTAGCACATAGGGATACTGAAACAAGACAGCATTAATAATATAAATAAACAACAGTATTATAACAAAAATATTAGAAAAACAATCTTTTTATATATAGTTTGCTCACCTCAGTCTTTGCTATGACAGTCTCCTAGAAGATAGGAACCTTAGTATCTACCAAGTATTTGATAAGTGTGTAACTAAATATAGCACCCTAAAATAATCCACATAATTAACATCTTTTATGCCATCTAAAACTGAATTGTACCTTTTTGTAAACATATAAGCAGGTTTTTTATAATACATATTTTCTACATTGTTTTATGTTGGATAAAGTTCATAATCAGTTTATTTTCTGTATTTAGAGGGTGATGAAGAAGATGAAGCAAATAAAATTGAGGCCTTACATAAAAGAAGGAATCTACTTGCTGCCTTTAGCAAACTCATCATTTATGATATTGTTGATATGCATGCAGCTGCAGACATCTTTAAACACTACATGAAGGTATATTTTTTTATATTCTTATTTTTCTCCTTTCATCTAATTGGCAGAGAAACTAATTAAAATGAAAGAAAGGATGGTGACAGAAGCTAAAATTCACAACTTTTATATATATTGTTATTGATGGTTTTCTGATATGTTTAAAGTTTCTGTCTTTTATATAAGCTTATGTATACCATTATGTCGATTCTGTAAGGTAGGAGTTCCTCACATTTATACGAAATAATTTTTTTTAATTTTCATGAGGCCATGTATTCACTCCTTTTTTTTTTTTTTAATAAGAGAAAATTTATTTAGAAAGTCAGAGAAGTAGAAGTGAACTGTAGAAGAAATTGGCTAAGAATGCCAACTGTGTATCAAGTTGCCTACCAGGAGCTAAAGTTACAAAGATCTTTTTGTTTAATTTCTGCTTTAATTCCAGTCTAAAGCTGGACAGAGTTAAATAATTAAATAATTTCATTATACAGTATTTTAAAGGTATGTATAGGGGTTCCTAGAAATATATAAAGCAGATACCCAACTTTTAAGAAATGTGAAGGTTAATGAAAACTTCTTAGATGTGACTTCTGAACTAAGTCTGAGACAAGAAGCATAAATTAGTCAAACAAAGAAGTAGTGGGAGGACTTGTAGGCTGATTGAACTTCATGAACATCTCAGAGGACTGTGAATTGTTTGTGGGAAATGCAAGTAATTTGATATAGCAACATAGATTGCTTATGAAAATAGAACCAGAGATAAGATTTAAAGAAAGTGACAAGTTAAACCCAATATGCTGTATGGGAAGTTTGGATTTTCCTTCTTAAGGGAGGTAAGGAGATGTTGAAGTGTTTTAATCCATTCTTCACATGACAGGATTTTGGTGTAGGTACTTACCTTCCTCATTGCTTCTCTTTCCAAAAGGTCCATTTTGTTCCTGACCGTTTAAAAAAGCAGTGCTCAAAAGTCTCTGTAACACAGCCTGACAGGCACAGATAAGAGAGAACACTTTTTTTTTTTTTTGGTCTTATTCTCATGTCAGAGACACTGTTTTATTTTTCTCGTGTTCAGAGTATTGTGTGCCATTGATCCACTTGTGTTTTGTCCGTGTTTAGGTGTAAGCCAATCCTACTTTTGACATAATAACTGATTCATCATATTTTGCCATCAACTGCAATGGGATGAGCACTTTGCTAGTAGCTGGAGATTTCATTGACATGATTTCTGCACTAAGGAGCTTATAGATTAATAGAGAAACTAAAATGTAAACAAAATAAAATAATGAATAGCTACTTATGTTTTCTGTGCCATTTACATTTGAGACACTGTTCTAAGGCTTTTGCATTATACTCAAACCTCAGGTGTCGAGCAAAACTGTGGTGTTCTACCCGACAACCCTTTCATGCTGATACCGGTATGATCAGTCACACGCCTTTCAGGCATCATAAGAGATTGGTTTTCAAACAGATAACTTCTCTAACAGCCTTCCAGAATGAAGTTCGAGAACCAAGGTTCCACTGTATTTTTGTCAATTACAGGAACTCTGTGAGATAGATAATCATATCATCTAGAAATAAGGAAGTTAAGGCTCAGATAGGTCACACAAATATTAGAGTAGCAAAAACTGGTATTTCATTTTAGGTTTGTCTAGCTGTAAGGCTTAGCTCTTTCTATAAAGCTTCAGCATGATTATTGTACTGACAGATGTGCAAATTATAAAGCAAGCACAGGATATAGAGAAAGACTTAAGCGAGAAGAACCAGAGAAGGTTTCCTAAACTAATGTCTAAACAGTTTGGATGGGCGAATATGAGCTTATCATGGTTTTTTCTTGTCAACCCTTAACAATACTGCATTGGTGTCAAGATGTGAGTCTGATCTGAAACTTTTATCATCCTTACAAATCTTCGCACACCTCCGATCCATTATAGGCGTTAATCTTTTTGTGAGTATTCTAATAGCTAGCTGTTTGCTACCCTTTGTTTTATAACCCTGGCTACCTAGCTTTTTGCCCCACTTCTCTACGTGGTCTTTACAAATCTGAATTTATTAGAGATCTGCTTGTTGAACCACTTTATTATATTAATATATCTTTCTCTCCTTTTTTCCTACATTGAGATCATTTTAATTACAATTAAAGGATGATTCTTTTGAATTAATTTTCCTTCTTTGCACCTCATATCATGGAAGCATACCCTCCTTTTTAAAGATTATAAAAAATCAGTTGGCTGGCTGATACACTCACTTCTTCACATAGGTTTATAGGGTTGAGTTTTAGCTTGGAAATAACACCCAGATTTAATGGTTTCAAATAAAGCTTTTCCTAATTATTTACTCCCAAGGAAAATATTTTAAATTCGTTATCCAAAAAACTGAATTATAGAGAAATTAGTTAACTTTTTCTCAGCCACTATTGAGGAAGTCAGTATTTTTACTGTTTATATTATAATAGTAAAATATAGACATGTTAGGGTGGTAAATGAGATGGTACACAAGGTATTAAATGAAAAGTTAAGTCTGTTACCCTAATCTGCCCTTCCCCCTTATTTAGGCCCACTTCCCAGAGGTAAGCAATTTTAGCTGTTTTGATATTAGTTCTTCAGGAAATTTTTACCAAAGTCTTTTTCTTGATTTGTCACCTTTTAAATAGTGTCTATTGAGTCCATGTATAAACAGTGAGGAGTTCTTTTGACCCTATATGACGACTTCTTCTCTTTGAATGATCAGTTTTTTAGTTTTATTATTTATCTCATAATCTTAAATATCAAATGTGTATTCCTTTAAGTTTAGAAAAAAATCTTTGAACTCTCATTATGTTTAAGATGAAGAAGTTAAATACCTCTGTACTAACGTATTTTTTCACCAATCCATTCCTTTTCTGTTTTCATTTGAGAGAGAGAGAGAAAAACATCAATTTGTTGTTCCACTTACTTGTACATTCATTGGTTGATTCTTGTATGTGCCCTGACCGGAGATCAAACCTGCAACCTTGGTGTATTGGAAAAATGCTCTAACCAACTGAGTTACTCAGCCAGGACCACCAACCCGTTCTTTATCTCATGAAATTTCAGTAATTTTTTTTTTCATGGAATTTCAGTAATTTTAAAGCTATGATTTCTTTCTTTTCTTCACAGTATTACAATGACTATGGTGATATTATTAAGGAAACACTGAGTAAAACAAGGCAGATTGATAAAATTCAGTGTGCCAAGACCCTCATTCTCAGTTTACAGCAGGTAAGAAAGTTGAAAGGAAAGAGAGAAGTAGAATTAATATATTGAATACTTCTTGTGTTTAGTATATGTTAGGTCTCTTACCTCATTTAAATTAAGTCATATATCAGTATATTACTGTGGATACTTTCTGGTACAAAGATGTGTTACATGTCTCTTCTTTTGGAAGATAATCCAGCAGTTTATATTTCAAATAGATGAAATCCTAAGGTTATCATCTACTTTAGGACCAGATGAAATGCCAAATTGGATATTTAAAAAGAAAAATACAGAAACATGTCACATATATTGCAAAAATAGATTCCTAATAAATGCCTAGTAAATTAAGATAGAGATTGGGGTGGGAGGTGCATAGGTATGTGTGTATGTATTTAGTCTGTGATAAAGGTCTCTTATCAGTGGGGAAAGGATTGGGCCTGTTCATTAAATGGTGACGGGTCAATTGACTATGTCTTTGGGCAGTAGTTATTTATAGCCCTACCTAATATGTACCGAAAATAACTTCTAGGTGGATTATATATAAATGTTAAAAAATTAAAATTTTATAAGAAAATAGGATATTTTTATACCCTGGAGTGAGGAAGTTCTTTCTGAAGAAAGAAGTCACAGAGTAAAAAGATGATATATATAAACTTAAATATAGTAATCATCAACCAGCACTGTGAACAAAATTAACAAACAAATGATATTGGGGGAAAGTATTTTTTTTAACAATTTTATTTATTTATTTTTAGAGAACAAGTTGGGGAGGGAGAAAGAGAGGGAGAAAAATAATTGATGTATAAAAGATACATTGATCAGCTGCCTCTCGCACACCCCCAGCCAGGGATCTGGCCTGCAACTCAGGCACGTGCACTAACCAGGAATCAAACTGGCAACTTCTCAGTTTGCAGAACAGTGCCCAGCCCACTAAGCCACACTAGTCAGGCCTGGGGGAAAGTATTTTTAATCATGCATAACAAATCCTACAAATTAGTGAAAAGATAAATAAATCCCATAGGAAAGTTAGCAAGAGATATGAAAAACCACTTTTCAGAAGAGGAAATCTTAAAAGCCAATAAACACATGAAAAGAAGCATACCTTCATTAATAATTAATGAAATACAAATTAAAACAGGAAGATATTTATTATTGCTGAACAGATTGGCATGAATTAAAATGGTTGATAATACCTGTGATAGAAAAAGATGAGGAAGAAAAGTCCTTATGAAATGGCTTTTGTTATCTTGCAATATAAATTTGCAGTATATTTCAAAATTTAAGACATATATTCTTTTTAAAACCAGTGTTTTGCTATTAGGTATCTACATAGATATGTGCAGGTGTGCACTACATATGTAAGAGATATTTCATTGCAGCAGTTTCTGTAATATTTGAGAAATTGGAAACAGTCTCAGTGTCCATCAACAGGAATGGTTAAATGAACTGATTCTCTGAAGTAGATAAAAGATTTTTAAGATAAAACATTAAATGAAAAGTACACGTAGTATGGTGCCATTTATGTAAAAATGAAAACTTGTGTATATGAAATCTATCAGTTTCTTATCCAGTCTAGAAAACTTCCGAACTTTAATACTGATTACCTTTGGAGAAAAGAGTGTTATTTAGTTGGGGTTTGGGGAAGGAAAACTTTTAATTTGAAGTTCTTCGAATTTTGTACAGTGAAATATATTTGTATTCATTTTAAAGTTTAAGAATTGGTAAACAATTACCTGTTAATAAATTTTAAAATCTCTAGAAAAACTGTTGTTTTTAGTCATGGCAGTTCTGGCCAGGCCAATCTGTTGCTAAACCTAAGAAGGTGGACAACAAAATTAATAGAAGACAAGCTTTTTCAGTGGAACAGAATGATTAGAATGAACTGGGAGATTGGGAGGTAAAAAAGTGAAGAAAAATGTAAACAATACTTCTCAAGATCTTTGCCATGAAGAATCAGAAAAATAGGTCGGATGTGGGTGTGGGTAAGGCAGGGGAGAGTAATGAGGGGAAACGGGGATGATATATATATATAATATATATATATTTTATATATATATACACATATACATATGAAAAGTAGGCTGGAAGCTGGCAGAGAAGTTAGGGCATGAATCTAGTAGATGATGCGGGGTGGAGGAAAAAGCACAGGAGCAAAACTGCTGGGTAGGTAAAAGGGAGTGATCTTTAGTACTCCAAGGTTTTATTTTTGTTGTGATTTTAACACATATATGTAATGTATATGTAATTAATAAAAGCCCTCCACTCAGCTTAAGAACTTTTTTCTATGTTTTGTTATTGGGTGAGAAAAACTGTAGCCCCATATATATTCAGTACATATGGTTCTTTACACAGTGTCTGTGTCTAAGATATAAGTGAAAAAATCTAAGTTCTCAATCCAGTATTTTATACATTGCCATTCCTATGAAAATGACAACAAAAAGAATATATAGATGTTTATGAATACATAGTATATATCTATAAACACATTTCATTTTCCCAACCCAAAATGCATTTTTTTAAAAGATTTTATTTATTTACTTTTAGAGCGGGGGAAGGGAATGAGAAAGAGAGGGAGAGAAACATGCAAGAAATACATCGATAGGTTGCCTCTCACACACCCTCAACAGGGGACCTGGCCTGCAACCCAGGCATGTGCCCTGACTCGGAATTGAACCAGCGACCTTTTGATTCTCAGGCCAGCGCTTAAACAGCTGAGCCACATCAGCTAGGGCCCAAAATGCATTTTTTTTTTTTTTTGGTTAAAAAGAAATAAATTCCTGTTTGCATTTAATCACATAACTAACATAAAAATGATCTCAAGAAACTAGTAATGGATGACTTGGAGAAGGGGAACAGTGTCGCTACAGTTAAATGTAAAGAGGAAAATACATATTTTACCATGTGCCTATTAAATATTTTTAAATTATTTATTCTAACAGTAAATACAATAAATATTTCTTAGCTGTAGGTTTTTTTCTTCTTCTTCTTTTTTTTTCCTTTTACTAGCTATTTAATGAACTTGTTCAGGAGCAAGGTCCCAATCTAGATAGGACATCTGCCCACGTCAGTGGCATTAAAGAATTGGCACGTCGCTTTGCGCTTACATTTGGATTGGACCAAATCAAGACACGAGAAGCAGTTGCCACACTTCACAAGTGAGTGAGCTAAATAAACACATTCTATTATAGACAATTTGGTTTACTGGAATTTAACTAAAATAGCTGTTATTTGACCCATTTTTAAAAAAGAAAAATTATAGAATTTTTAAGTTGTAAAAATTTTGGAGATTGTCATCTCAACATTCTCAGCTAGGAGACTGTTTTTAATTTGAAAAAACTTAAACTGTCCATTTTTCATGTTATGAAGTATTGAACGTAAAGTTTACCAAAATGTTATCTGGTCTATCAGCGAGAAAATGTTGTGGGATCCTGGCAGTACTGATTTGGTCAACCTCAATTCATAACTGAAAACTGAATGACAGAAGACTTTACCTTACAAAAACTCACAGAGCTGCAATTACTTTTCACAACTTATAGTTATCTACTGTAAAAAATAAAATTAAATAGTATTATGCAAATATACCATGTAGTTAACATTATTTAACCATTTGAATTTATCAGATTTTGCTGCCTTCCCAACCGTTTTAGAAATTCTAGCCCATTGAGAGAACTACACTAGCTATCTGGAAAAATAAAATGGTATTTTCTTATACTTCAGGGATGGCATAGAATTTGCCTTTAAATACCAAAATCAGAAAGGACAAGAATATCCACCTCCTAATCTGGCTTTCCTGGAAGTACTAAGTGAATTTTCTTCGAAACTTCTTCGACAGGACAAAAAGACTGTGTAAGTTGCACATTGCAGAAGTGGCTTTTGTCATGATACTCTTGCAATTTTAAATGTTTATTTTGTGAAAAAATTTTAATTATCTAAATATAATTACTATTGATACTTCAGGCTCTGTTTTAAGGAACTAGTTTTCTTTCAAGCTTTTGTATAGTTGTTTGCTCATCTTTTAGTACCTAGGATTTGCAAGATTAAATTAAACAAGTGGGAATGATTTCTTACTCTGCAATTCAAACATGTATGAACATCATCACTGCCCATGTGTAACCTTACTTCCCTTTTATATTTTAGTTTTATTTTTAATTTGACTTGCTTCAAGAGATTGATATTTTTGTATTTTCTATTTTTTATAACAAAGAAATAATATGCTGCTTTCAAAAAAATGTTGATGGGATAAGTTTTGTTTAAAAGTAGAAAATTTAAAAGAATGATTCTGTTATGGGCCCCAAACTTTATAAATTGATAGGAAGATGAGTTAGGTATAATATGCTAAATGAACAGAAATTTGAATTGACAGTTAAAGCTTATCTAAATATAAGTGATAGTTCTAAGGAAAGATGTTGGTCAAAAAATAGTTATTAAGTGTCTAGTATGTTTCTATAGCTATTGTTCTAACATGGCCAGGCAGTGTACAATACACTCAGAAAGCTTATGTTCTAATGCAGGGAGACATAACATGAACGTACAGATGAGAATTTCAGGCACTGAAATAGAATAATATGATAGAGAATGAGTGGTGTAGGATATTGGTGGGGATGGGGTAGTTTGAAAACTTTTTTTATTTAGGTATTTACAGGTATACATTTCCCTCGGACCACTACTTTTAACTGCACCTTTTAAGTTTTGGTATCTTGCATTTTTGTTTTCCTTTATCTTGAAGTACTTTCCCATTTCCCTTGTGATTTCTTCTTTAATCTGTTGGTTATTCAAGAGTATTTTATTTAATTTCCACATATTTGTGAATTTCCAAGTTCTCCTTCCATTATTGATTTCTAATTTCATTCCATTATGGTTTACAATACAATTCACTCTTTTTGTTTTGTATAGGAAAGTGATTGACTTGGTATTGTGCATTCCGTGGGTTTATACAAATGTACAACACAGGTATCCATCTTTATGGTATCATAGAGTGTTTTTACATCCCTAAAAATACTCTGTGTTCTGCCTATTCATCCTTCCTCCTCTTCCCCCAACTCCTGGCAGCCACTGATTGTTTTAGTTTCCATAGTTTTGCCTTTTTCAGAGTGTCATATACTTAGTATTGTACAGGATATAACATTTTCGCATCAGCTTTTTTCACTTAGTACTATGTATTTTAAGTTCTTCCCATCTTTTCATAGCTTGCTAGCTCTTTTCTTTTAAGCATTGAATAATATTCCATTGTCTGGATGTACCACAGTTTGTTTATTTAGCCCCTTACTGAAGGACATCTCGGTTGCTTTCTAGTTTTGGCAGCATGAATAAGGGCACTTCAAGTTTTTGAGAGAACGTAAGTTTTTAACTCCTTTGGGTAAATACCAAGGAGTGCAGTTGCTGGATCGCATTGGTAGAGTGTGTTTGGTTTTGTAAGAAACCGCAGAACTGTCTTCCAAAAGTGGGTATAGCATTTTGCATTCCTGCCAGCATTTGGTATTAGTGTTCTGGATTCTGGCCATTCTAATAGGTGTTGTATTAATATCTAATTGTTGTTTTAATTTGCATTTCCCTGATGACATGATATGAAGCATCGTTTCATATGCTTATTTACCACCTGTATGTTTTCTTTGATAAGGTGTCTGTTCAGATCTTTTGCCCATTTTTTAATGGGATTGTTTCTTACTGAGTTTCAACAGTTCTTTTTATGTTAGATATTAGTTCTTTATGGGTGTATGTTTTGCAAATATTTTTTTTTGAGTCTGTGACTGTCTTCTCATTGTAGACAGTGTCTGTTGCAAAGCAGAAGTTTTTAAATTTTAATGAGGTCCAGCATATAACATATTTTATGCCGGGATCTTGCCTTTGGTGCCGTACCCCAAAACTCATTCCTGTACCCAAGGTCATCTAGGTTTTCTCCTATGTAATTTTCTAGAAGTTTTATATTTTATGTTTTACATTTAGATTTGTAATCTGTTTTGAGTTCATTTTTATGAAATGTTTAAGATCTGTGTCTGGTTAATTTTCTTTGCTTGTGGATGTCCAGTTGTTTTGACACCATTTGTTAAAGACACTCTCTTTGCTCTGTCTTGTTACCATTGCTCCTTTGTCAAAGATTGGATGACCGTATTTTTGTGGGTCTCTTTCTGGGCTCTCTGTTCTGTTTTATTAATCTCTGTGTCTATTCATTCGCCAGTACCACACTGTCTTCACTACTGCAGCTTTTTCTCCAGCCTTATTGAGATTTATTTGACATACAACATCGTATGGGTTTAAAGAGTCCATGTGATGATTTGATATGTGTATATATTGCAAAATTATGACACTGTTGCTTTATAGTAAGTCTTACAGTTGGGTAGTATTGGGCCTCCAACTTTGTTCTTCTCTTTCAATATTATGTTGGTATTCTGGGTCTTTTGCTTCCCTCCATATAAACCTTAGAATCAGTTTGTTATTATCCACAAAATAACTTGCTGAGGTTTTGATAGGAAATGCCTTGAGTTTATAGATCAAGTTAGAAGAACTGACTTCTTAGCAATATTGATTCTTCCTACCCATGAACATGGAATATCTCTCAATTTCTTTAGTTCTTTCTTTTCATTCATCAGAGTTTTGTAGTTTTCCTCATATAGCCCTTGTATGTGTTTTGTTAGATTTATACCTTGGTAATTTGGTGGGGGTGAGGGGTGCTCAGGTAACGGGCATTGTATTTTTAATTTCAAATTCCACTTGTTCGTTGCTGATATATAGGAAAGTGATTGACTTTTGTTTGTATTGGGTGACCTTGTTATAATTGCTTATTACTTCCAGAAGTTTGTCAGTTCTTTAGGGTTTTCTACATCAGGTTTTCGTCATGTCATCTATGATCAAGGACAGTTTGATTTCTGCCTTTCTAATCTATATGCTTTATATTTCCTTGTCCTATTGCATTAACTAGAATTTCCAATACAATGTTGAAAAGGGGAGTGGTAGGAGGAGGCATTCTCGCCTTGTAATTTATTTAATAGAAAAGTTTCAAGTTTCACAGCATTAAGTGTGATATTAATTGTATAGTCTTTTATAAATGTTTATTATCAAGTTGAGGAAGTTTCCCTCTGTTCCTAGTTTACTGAGAGTTTTTATCATGAATGGGTGTTGGAGTTTGTCAGATGCATTTTCTGTATCTATTGATATGATCACTTGATTTTTTTTATTTTGTTGATGTCATAGATATTAACTTTGGAATGTTGAAATAGCCTTGCATACCTGGATTTGGTCATGATATAGACATATGTAGTTTTTAAGTTAGGACTTTGCTCAAAACATCTTTATTGTTATTTATTGAATTTATTGGGTGACATTGGTTAATAAAGTTATACAGGCTTCAGGTGTACATTTATATAATATGGTGTATATAATTCTTTTAGTAAATCTTTGAACTATTTACTAATTTATTGAGGATTTTTGCGTTTATGTTCATGAAGATATTAGTCTCAAGTTTTCTTGTGATGTCTTCATCTGGTTTTGGTATTAGGGTAATGCTGGCCTCATAAAATGAGTTAGAAGATATTCCCTTGCTTTGACTGGGCAGCTCAGTTTGTTAGAGCATCATCCTGATGCTCCAAGGTTGCGGATTTGATCCCGGGCCAGGGCACGTATAAGAATCAACCAATGAATGCATAAATAAGTGGAACAACAAATCACTGTTTCTCTCTGTCTCTCTCTCTCCCCCCTCCTCTCTAAAATCAGTAAATACCTTTTTTTTAAAGGAAGTATTCTCTCTGTTTCTGTGCTCTAAGAGATTGTGGACAATTGGTATGTTTTCTTCCTTAATATTTGGTTGAATTCACTAGTGAACGCATTTGAGCCTTGTGGTTTCTGTTTTGGAAGAATATTAATTGTTCACTGAATTTATTTCATAGAATATAGGCCTATTCTCACTGTCTGTTTCTTATGTCAATTATGGCAAATTGTGTGTTTCAAGGAATTGGTCTGTTTCATCTGGATTGTCAGTTTTGCATATAGAGTAGTTTATAGTATTCCTTTCTTTTTCCTTTTAATATCCATAGATTCTGTATAGTGGTGTGTCCTCTTTCATTTCTGCTATTAGTAATTTGTGTCCCCTCTCCCCCCCACCCTTAACTAGCTTGGCGGGAGGCTTATCAGTTTTATTGATCTTATAAATTGTAAAGGAACCAGCTTTTGATTTTGCTAGTTTTCTCTGATCTGCTGTTTTTAATTTCCTAATTTCTGTTTTTTTCCACATTGGAGTTAATTTGGTCTTTATAGTTTCCTAAGGTGAAAAACATACTGATTTTAGATTTTTTTTTCTAATGTGTACATTCAGTGTTATAAATTTCCTTCTAAACTGCATCTCACAAATTTTGATAAGTTGCATCCTCTTTTTAATTTAGTTGAAATATTTTTAAATTTCTTGTGATTTTTTTGACCTGTCTATTATTTAGAAGTGTGTTGTTTAATCTCTGTATGTTGGGGGATTTTTCCAGCTATATTTCTAATATTGATTTCTACTTTAATCCCATTGTGATCTGAGAGCAGACATTGTATGATTTCTGTACTTCTAAAATTGTTAAGATTTGTTTCATGGCTCAGGATATGGTCTGTCTTGGTGAATGTTCCAGGTGACCATGAGGGAAATGTGCATTCTGCTATTGTTGGATGAAGTAGCCTGTAAATAAAACCTCTATCTAGGTAATTTGGTGGTGTAGTTGAGTTCAACTATGTCCTTACTTTCTACCTGATGAATCTGTCCATTCCTGATAGAGGATGTGAACTCTCCAACTCTGATAGTGGATTCCTCTATTTCTTTTTGCAGTTCCATTAGTTTTTGCCTCACACAGGTTGATACTCTCTTAGGCACATACACAATAAGAAGAATTGTGTCTTCTTAGAGAATTAACCCCTTTATCAGCATGTAGCACCCTTACTGTGCAGTCTGCCCTGTTGGAAATTAATATAGCTACTGCTGCTTTCTTTTGATTAGTGTTAACATCGTATATCTTTCTCCATCCGTTTACTTTTAATCAGTATGTGTATTTATATTTAAATTGAGTTTTGGTAGACAACCTATATTTGGGTCTTGTTGTTTGATCTAATCTGACAATGTGTTTTTTACGTAGTGATTTAGACCATTGACTTTCAAATTGATATTCATTCATGTAAGTTGGATTAATATCTACCATATTCCTTATTCTTGTTGTTGCCCTTGTTCTTTGCTTCTATTTTATCTTTCATTCTTTTTCTTTTTGTGGTTTTAATTGAATGTTACAGGATTCTATTTACTCTCCTTTCTTAGTATATCAACACTTCGTTAACACAATAATCCAGTTCACCCTTCCCATCCCTTGTAACATTGCTGTCATTCACTTCATTTGTATACAGCATACATAATGGCATGCATTGTGGGTGTTCTTCTTGTTAAAACAATTTTTTTGCTCTTGATTTTAGAGAGAGAAATTGAGGGTGGGGGACAGAGAAACATTGGTTTGTTGTTCCACTTATTTATGCATTTATTGGTTGATTCTTGTGTGTGCCCTGACCAGGGACTGACACCACAAGTGTGGCATATCAAGACAGTGCTCTAACCAACTGAGCTACCCATCCAGGGCAGGTATTATTATTTTGAACAAACCTATTTTTTAGATTAATTAAGAATAAAGAAAATAAGTTTTTATTTTACCTTCATTTATTCCTTCTTCAGTACTCTTCCTTACTTTATGTAGATCAACGTTTCTGACCTATATTATTTTCCTTCTCTCTAAAGAACTTTTTTAAACATTTCTAGTAAAGCAGGTCACAGCAGAGTTTCACAATTTTTATTTGTCTAAGAAAGTATTTCTCCTTCTTGAAGGATAATTTTGCAGGGCATAGAATTTTAGTCTGGTGGGTTTTTCTCCTAACATTTTACTATTTCACTCCACTGTCTTCTTGTTTACATGATTTCTGAGAAGTTGGATGTAATTCTTACCTGTGTTCCTCTGTAGCTAAGTTACTTTTTTCCTCTGGCTCTTGTCAGTATTTTTTTTTTTAATCTTTTGTGTTTCTGTAGTCTGAAAGTGATATGTCTAGATATAGTTCTTTTGGCATTTATCCTGCTTAGGACTTGAGTTTCCTGGATCTGTGGTTTGGTGTATAATATTAATTTTATCATTATTTCAAATACTTCTTCTGTTCCTTTCTCTCTTCTCCTTATGACATTCCCATTATGCATATATTATACCTTTTACATTTGTACTACTACAGTCCTTAGATGTTATTATGGAGATTTTTTCATCTTCATTCTCTTTGCTTTTCAGTTTTCAAGGATTCTTCTGTTGTGCTGTCCTCTAGCTCAGAGATTCTTTCCTCATCCATGTCCAGTCTGCTAAAAGCCATCAGAGGCATTCTTCTTTTTCCATTAGAGCCGTTAGCATATTGATCATGGTTGTTTATTCCAAGTATGAAAATTCTAGTCTTTTGCCCTGTCTGCTTATGATCGTGCTCCATTTCTTCCAGTTGTGTTTTTTCCTTTTGGTATACCCTGTAATTTGTTCTTGATAGCTAGACATGATGTACTGGGTAAAACGGACTGCTGTAAACAGGCAGTTAATAATGTGGTGGTGAGGTGGAGGAGGAGGGAAGTGTTTTGTAGTTCTGCGATTAGGTCTCAACCTTTAAGTGAGCTGTGCCTCTGGACTGTGAACTTTACATGGGCTTCTAAGGTTTTTTTGTTTTTTGTTTTTCTCCACACTCAGGTGGAACAGGATGAGTAGAATGGGTTGGAATTAACTGTTTCCGTTGCCAGTTAGTCTCCAGTGCTGTGGGGGCCTCCCCTATAACTGGGTACCCTGGAGTTTCTAACTCTAATACTTGTCTACAGTTTGCATGTAGTACACTGTAGACAAGTTTAGATTTTCCTACCCCAGCAGTGGTTCCCAAGGTGGTTTCTGCTGCTCGTGTGTTTGTCCCAGTAAGCTCTGACCTCCTGTATTGTGTCTCCACAATGATTTTCCTCTCTTAGAGATCCAAGAAGAGTTGTTGATTTTTTCAACTTTTTACTTGTTAGATTGCATTGGCAACTACAAGCTCTTTGCATGCAGAACTGGAAACCAGTCTGTTGTGATTTTATTTTTAAGCCTGGCTTTTTGGGAGTTGCTTTTGGGTCAGAGCAGCTTATTGTTCAGCCATCGTTTGGTTAGAGGTTGTATTTAAGCCCCTTGTGCCAGTGAGGCTTCCCCACTGTGTTGATAGATCTTTGTAGGGTTTGGGGAATGATTTCAGAGCTGCTCCTGACCACTGTTCTATTTGCCCATGAATGGGTGCAGCTTTAGCCTATGTGCACAACCTTCTTATTCCAAGAGAGGAGTTCTTGATGTTGCCTCTCTCTTAAATTTCTGGCTGTTCCACTTTCTCATTTGTTGCCCATAGTATAAAGAGCTGCTAACACCCTTAGGCAAGAAATACTGTATACTCTATTCCAAATAAAATCAGTCCTCCCAGATAGCTGGAAAGCTTCACCCTATGGTCTGCCTCCGCCTCTGGGAAGAATTTTTATGCCACTGAACAGGAGCTGGGTGCTGGGAAAGTATCCCTCTCCTTCCTGAATAATACCCCTCTTCTGTGGGCTGGGGTCCAAAGGTAACCCCTGGCTCTTGGCCTGCCCCTCCAGTTACGAAATTTCTGCTCTACAAGGGAGCTGAGGTGGGGCATTCAGGGCCCAGTATTCTTAGCCAGCTGTGCTTGAGGTGGGACTTATTACCCAACAAGTTGGAGTTTGTGGTGGGGGGGCACTCATTGCTCCCAGCTGCTGTCCAGAATAGAGCATCCGCAACACACATATGCCCTGCTTCTTCCAGAGCAGCTCTAAACAGAGAGAAAGGGAATCCCAAGTCTTCTTATCGATGTCTGCCCAGAGTAGAGGTCCCAGAGCAGTGTTTCTATAACACAGCTGTGGTGAGGGAGGGGGGACAGGAAAATGATGCAGGATGTGTTTCAGATGTTACAACTCTCATTCTGATTTAGAAGATATTCTTGAATAAATGTTTCCTCCATTTGCTATATGCCTTTAAGACAATTTCTAAAGACTTTAAATGATTATCTTCTATAATTTTCACCAGTTAAAAGGTGGTTTTGCTGGGGAGAGGCTGTATGCAAGAAGTGTGTCCTTAGAGATTCTACAGAACCTTCTGAGAGAGGCTCACATAATGAAAAAATTAAATGCCTCCATGAAAATCACTGCTGTTTCTATTGTGTTTCTAGTCATTCATACCTTGAAAAATTCCTAACGGAGCAGATGATGGAAAGGAGGGAAGATGTATGGCTTCCACTCATCTCCTATAGAAATTCGTTAGTCACTGGAGGTGAAGATGATAGAATGTCTGTCAACAGTGGAAGTAGCAGCAGCAAAACTTCCTCAGTAAGGAATAAAAAAGGACGGCCCCCACTTCACAAGAAACGAGTAGAAGGTAAGTCTGCCTTTATACGGTGAGACAAATAGCTTTCCTGGTATCATAGATATAAATAATAGCAAATACTCTGTTGAAGCAAGATGATGCTGTTAAGCACATTATTTCCTTGTATATTTGATACACACTGAGAGATTCAGGCAGAAATGTTGAAATTGACAGTATGGGATGGAAAAAAGAAAAAGTTAAAAGAGCATGGAACATAGAGAAAGACAGGCACAGAGGAAAAAAGGACATAGTTATGGTAGTTTATAAAATTGATCCCCTACCATAGTCCTCTAATACATTAAAATTTAAAATAAGATAGTTATAATGTTATTCTGTCAAAATTTATACTAATACAGGAGAAATCTGGTAAGTTGAGGATAGTACTATGCAGTAAATTAAATATATCAGAACTTTCCATTTCTAACACTTGAATGAATCATTTATTTTTGTATATTAAAATAGTGATGACTAAATCTGGTTTTATAACCCTCATGAACTATGGGGAACGGGGAGTTGAATTGTAATGTAAATGTGATCAACAGTCAATATTCATATAGCCAAAAAAACTAAAAATTGCTTTACAAGTCGTAGAACAAAGCATTATTTTTTTAAATTGTATTTTATTATTATGCTATTACAGTTGTCCCAATTTTTCCCCCTTTGCCCCACTCCAGCCAGCATCCCCCACTCCCTCAGGCTGTCCCCACACCATTGTTCATGTCCATTTTCATGCATATAAATTCTTTGGCTACTCCATTTCCTATACTGTACTTTACATTCCCATGGCTGTTCAGTACCATTATCCAGATTTTACACAGAAGAAACTAAAGCCTAGAGAATTTAAATAACAACAAAAAAAATTTCTTTCAACAATGGTGCTTGTCAGTTTGACTATCTCTTTAGGATTTAGAGAAGCATTTGTACACCAGATAACTTAATCTGGTAATAATTAAATTGCAAAAAAGAAAACTTGCTTTATGTTGATTTGAAATTTACCAAGTAGCTAATGTTATATGCCTAGAACCCTTAGGCAGCAGAGCTTCATCTATTTGGTGTAACCATGAGAGAGCTTTGCCTAAGAGTGTTTCAATTGGGGAATCTTGAGGGGTTAGGAGGTTCTCTTCAAGAAGAGTGAGTTCTTCCTGAAGTTATTCATTCATTAAGTCTTTACCAAATACCTTCCTAAGAACTGTACTAGGTGCTGGAGATGAGGTATTAATAAAAGAGCTCATAGCACAGATAGGGAGACAGAGAAGTAGGCAGTATTCAGTTCAGCATGGTTAAGTGCGATGATTGGCCAGAAAAGTTCTCTGGGAACATACAAGAGGCCAAACTTTTAATGAATCAGGAAGGGTATTCTGGAAAAGATGACATGTAGTAGAGAGCTTAAAGAAGAGTGTACCAGGTTAAGAACATTCTTATGATCATGAAATTTTAAGTACAGGACAATAAAAGTTTTAAATTAAATATTGAATGAAACGGAGTATAAATAAAAGAAGATACAACATTCTTGCTGATTAACTAAGAGATTTGGTAGTGAGCTTCAGATAGGTGGAATGACCTGAACCAAACAATAGGTAGGCATTTCCAGGGACAGAAAAGGTAAATGCCTCCACATTTACCTTTGAATCTGACACATGAATCTGACAAAATTTTGGAAACCTGAGGAATACACAAAAGAGAGGTGGAATGCTTGACAGCAGATGAGGAACCTAACATGCACGCATCTCTGAGATTTAACGGGGGAGGAAAAACAATGGGAAGACATAGCAGTAATATTTCTTAAGTATTCCATATTAAGAAAATAATTTAGAATTTTTATAGAATGTTTATAATTAGTATTTTATTAGTATATGGTTTAGGTATGCAAATGCTTTAATCTACTCTAATCTAGTCATCTTTAGAAGGAAAAGGTTCCTGGTCCTTGAAGAAACTTAAATCTAATTAGAGACAACATATGCACATGACAAATAACCTACCCAATGCAGGACAGTGTATAATTTAGTCCTAGTGAGCAGGAAGGATTCTATTTCCTCCACAAGTTAAAAAGAGAATGTTAAGTGGGGCTGGGAGGGTGATCAGGGAATACTTCCCTGAAGAAGTAGGACTGACAGGCATGGAAACAGCCTCTCAACCCTTCCCCACATAAATGACCTGGAAAAGGACTTTTTTTTCTCTGGTGACTAGTGTTCAGTTGTGTAACAGGATTTGCTGATTTCTCAGTAAAGGCCATCCAGACTTGAAGTGCTGCTGAGTGGGGACCCTTTAAGACCCATAGGCCCTTTACTGCTTGAGTAAAGGAAGGTTACAGGGGTTTCAGGCTGGCTCCATTCCCCATTTACCATGAGATGCGGGGGGACTTGGAATAGAAGATAATGTGAGGATAGTTAACATTTGATGGTTATATACATTACCTCATTTAATCCTTACAAATTTATGAAGGTACTGATATCCCTATTTTGTATATGAAAAACCTGAATTGTGGAAGTTTAACTCAATGTCACACAAGCAAGTGGTATAACTGGGATTCAAAGTTGGCAGTCTAACTCCAGGACCACATTCAAGTCCATGCTGTAACTTGTACCAGAGTTCACTTCACCCATGACATTCTGTGACTCTTAACTGGAATTTTACAGATGAAAGTCTGGATAATACGTGGCTAAATAGGACTGACACCATGATTCAGACTCCTGGACCCCTGCCAGCACCGCAGCTCACCTCTACTGTCCTGCGGGAGAACAGCCGGCCCATGGGGGAGCAGATTCAGGAACCTGAGTCTGAACATGGTTCTGAACCCGACTTTTTACATAAGTAAGTAGTACAAGTTCATTTCTTAACAAAAAATCTCTGTTACAGAAACTGTGTAAGAAAAACTTTTTGTTCATCAGGCCATTTTACTGGTCAGTTCATGAGAAAACAAAACCGCAAAGGTTAAATAATTTGCATTAGAATATGTATAAGTCTGCAAACACGTTTGGAGTTTAGAGACTTTTAAGTGCATGATGTCTCACTAACTGCTACTTTCAGTTGGAGTTTGCACAGTCATTGGTCAGGTTGGTTTCTTCTGAGGTACTTGCCAAGAAGACATTCAGGTCACTTCATTGGCAAAAGAGCCTGTACTAGTCTGAACACCAAATAAGTAGGCTGTATTACTTTTATCATCCATTTAATTAATAGTACTTTTATCTTGGTTAAGTTTATATTTTTAAACTTAAACTATTTGTGAATTAAGAATGAATAAGACATTTGGTAAATTCTGAGAAAAATTGCCCTTTTGCTAAGAAAGAATTAAGATCTTACCTTTTCCCACAGTAGCAATTAAAATGTTTTCTCATACCAGTGCTCTGGAAAATGTGATCGCGTGACTTTTGCTATTAAAGAAAAACCTTAACTTTTTCCTTGTTATTTTCATCCAACTTAGAAATTCTCCTAGCTCCTCATTTGTGTTCCTATTCATATTGGGGTAATGCTATAAATTATTCTGACAGATAAGAGAGAATTCTCACTTGAACTCAATAAATTAAGCTGGTTGGAAATGGAAAGAAGAGGTTTTAGAAATACTCAGGTCCTGGATTTTTATAAAGTATCCTTGCTTTGAGGATCTGCCTGTGTTCAAAGCTGAAGGGATAATTGTCAGCCACTGCATAACTGGGCACTCTTAGACAGTGATTTTACCGTATGGCCAGCTTCCTACCAGGTGGGTTCTTCCTCATTAGAGCCACCTGCCTTGCTTCCCTGAGTTTACCACTTGTCAGTTCCTTCTAGCTGCAGTCTGCCACCTTTTCTAGATTTATAGGTTTAATGAAGTGGTAGCCCCACATGATTATGTAAAGACAGCTTCTTAGAGAGAACTTCATACAACAGATTTTATTTACTAAAAATTATTAAAGTTTACATCCTGTAAAAGTCCCAAGAGGCATATTTATGCGACTTTTCACGTTCCAATAAGTATTGAGTACAGGCAAGGACTTTGCCCAGCATGCACCTGACTCCAAATCTCCTCACAAGAGCTGAGAAAAACTGTGGTACCTTACCTTGTTCAACTCTAGAGGGTTTCTAAGTTACCAGGCCAGCATCATTTTTGTCCTTTTGGGGACTGGCTGCCCAGCTAGGAATACTTGTGATTATGACAGCAGCAGCATGCAGAGATCTGCAAAGCACTCACTTGGCAGGGATTTGGGGAATGAAGCTTATAATTTAAGCACCTGTAGGGGAGGAGAAAGTTTTCCTCCACCCTCTTAGTGCTCTGGGCTGACTCTGAAGAGTCTGTCACCAATAAAAGGAAAGTTTATTTCCAGGACCTCTTTTGCATTTACTGCTTCTTAATTGCCTTCAGCTCAAAATAATTTATCTCAGAGAGGCATATTTGGGGATTTCCTTCATGCCTAACAACTAGCTATGACCAGCTTCTCTTAGAGACTTAGGAATCTCTTTGGGCATGATACTGCCATTTCTACAAAGGCAGATCCTTTTATAATGCTCTCACCCTTGGCGCTGGAATAAATCCAGCTAACTCCCCCTACACGGGGATTAGGACAGCCAACTGTAGCCTTCCTATCATGGGACTTATTAGCTAACTTCATTATCTGCTGCCACAAGATGAATAATAGTGCTGTCTCTTAGTCCTCAGATGCAGATCTCTTGGTTAGGCCAGCCAAAATTAGAAGACTTAAATCGGAAGGACAGAACAGGAATGAACTACATGAAAGTGAGAACTGGAGTGAGGCATGCCGTGTAAGTGTCACATCCAGTATCACAAGAACATAACTATGTGATGCTGGTTATTTTGTGGAATGACTTGGGCTTCTCTGATGTTTGGTCTTAGGAGTTAAAATCATAATTCAGGACATGTGATGCAGCATAGGACAGGAATGTAGTGCATGGGCCCTTGAGGTTTTTATTGTTTAAATCCTGTGCTGCTACTTGCCAACTATGTGGCTTTGAGCAAGCTGTGCTCAGGTTCCTCATTTGTAAATTTGGGGTAATAGTACCAACTACTTAAGAGTTTTTGTGGGAATGGGTACATAGCTAAATAAGTGTTAATTACTATTACTGTTATTGCATTTAAATTATACTTATTTCTGATAAGTTGAGATGAAATTTTGAACTGAATGAATGCTCTTTAATTACATTAGAGTTCAGTGACATAATTTGCACAGTCTGTAAGCTGTGATTGGAAGGTGTGCTTTCATTGGTTAGGCGACCTAATATAAGAAAGTGCTAGGACTCCAAATTTAATGAATCTGAACAGCTTTCTGACTGTGCTTTTTCCTTATCAGTCGGGGCCTAATGGAGGAAGATGCTGAGCCCATCTTTGAAGATGTGATGATGTCATCCCGGAGCCAGTTAGAAGATATGAATGAAGAATTTGAAGACACCATGGTTATTGACCTGGTAAGGAAATTCAATACATTTTTCTTCTGTTAAAATATGTGAAGGCATTGGTGTAAGATGTTTTCATCCTCAGAAGCTTGTGGTAGGAAGAGTGAGGTGAGGAGAGGGTAACACTGACCAGCAATGGAAAGAGCCCAGTGTAAGGTCTATGGGCATTTAGATCAGCATCTGTGGTTTTCAGGCCTGCTTTCAGAGCAGTCAGTCAAATTTTGAACTCTGGCAAAGGAAGAACTGGTTCCTTCTTATTACCTTCTTGAAAAAACTTACACTAGATCTAGCCTCTTAACACATTTTTGTTTTCCATTTTTATTAACAGCTTTATAGAGATATAATTACAATTCATTATTAAGGTGCACAATTCAGTGTTCTTCAGCTTACTCAAAGTTGTGCAACTATCACTCCAATCAACTTAAGAACATTTCGTCACCCCCAAAAGAAAACCCATACCTTTTAGCAGTCACCTCCCACCATTCTCTCCAGCCTTGAGTCCTAGGCAACACTAACCTACTTTCTATGTCTATAAATATGCCTATCCTGGACATTTCATATAAATGGAACTATTCAATGTATGGTCTTTTCTGATTGGATTCTTTCACTTACTGTGTTTCAAGATTCATCCGTATTGTTCAGTTCATCCTTCTTTATTTTTTAGGTATAGTTTATTGATTATGCTGTAACAGTTGTCCAGTTTTTGTTCTCCCCTTTATTCCCCTCTGCCCTGTATCCTCCCTCCCTTCAGTATCCCCTCCCACCCTTCCTTCATGTCCATGGGTTATACATATAAGTTCTTTGGCTTCACCATTTCCTATACTACTCTTAAACTCTGTCTATTTTGTACTTACCATTTATGCTTTTTATTCCATGTACCTTTTCCCCCATTCTCCCCTCCCTACTGATAACCCTCCATGTGATCTCTATTTCTGTGATTCTATTCCTGTTCTAGTGGTTTGCTTAGTTTGTTTTTTAGGTTCAGCTGTTGATAGTTAAAAGAGTTTGTTGTCATTTTACTGTTCATAGTTTTGATCTTTTTTTTCTTAGATCAGTCCCTTTAACATTTCATATAATAAGGGCTAGGTGGTGGTGAACTCCTTAAGCTTTACCTTATCTGGGAAGCACTTTGTCCTTCCATTCTAAATGATAGCTTTGCCAGATAGAGTAATCTCGGATGTAGGTCCCTGCCTTTCATGACTTTGAATACTTCTTTCCAGCCCCTTCTTGCCTGTAAGGTTTCTTTGGAGAAATCAGCTGATAGTCTTACAGGTACTCCTTTGTAGGTAACTCTCATTTTCCCTTGCTGCTTTTTAAGATTCTCTCCTTATCTTTGACCTTGGGTAATTTAATTATGATGTGTCTTGGTGTGTTCCTCCTTGGATCCAGCTTCTTTGGGACTCTCTGAGCTTCCTGGACTTCCTGGAAATCTATTTCCTTTACCAGATTGGGGAATTTTTCCTTCATTGTTTTTTCAAATTAGTTTTCAATGTCTTGCTCTTCCTCTTCTCCTTCTGGTACCCCTGTGATTCAGATGTTGGAATGTTTAAAGTTGCCCCAGAGGTTGCTAAGCCTCCTCATTTTTTTTAATTGTTTCTTCATTCTGTTCTGGTTGAATGTTTATTTCTTCCTTCTATTCCAAATCGTTGATTTGAGTCCTGATTTACTTCCCTTCATTCTTGGTTCTCTGTATATTCTGCTTTATTTCATTTTGTATAGCCTTCACTTCCTTTATTTTGCATCTGTACTCAGTGATGTCAGTGAGCATCTGATCACCAGTGTTTTGAACTCTGCATCTGATAGGTTGACACTCGCCTTATAGCTTAGTTCTTTTTCTGGAATTTTGATGTTTTTTTATTTAGGCCATATTTCTTTGTCTGGGCACACCTGTTAACATTGTAAGGGGCAGCACCTTAGTTATTCACCAGGGCAGGGCAACCCACTTTGCTGTGTTGTGGCACTGTTTGTGGGGGAGGGGCCAGAGAAGGAACAGAGCTGCTTGCGCAGCTCTCTCCCTGCTTTTAGTCACTTCCCCACTCCCACAAGTGAATTGCACCCTTCTAGTGCTGATTCCCTGGGTGGGTAGGCTTGTGTAATGGACTCTCCAGTGATACTGGGAGTTCCTTCTGCAGCTGCATTCCCAAAGGTTTTTACAGCCAGAGGTCTTGAGGCTTTCTTTTCCTGCACAGGAACCCTGGGTTGTGTGGTCTGTCTCGCTCCCCAGTTGTTCCTCCCAGTTTACCCGCACACAAATGTGGGACCACCTGGGCCACCAGCCACCACCTTGCCGTGCTTCCCCTCTGGCTTGGCTGCCTTTCTCTACCCCACCTACCAGTCTGGATGAATGTTTCTTTAACTCCTTGGTTGTTGGAATTCCATAAAGTTCGATTTTCTAGCAGTTCTTTTTGGCTTTTATTTTTAAATTGGTTGTTAATCCGTCTTTTTGTTGTGTAAGGAAGCAAAATGTATCTACCTACACCTCTATCTTGGCTGGAAGCCTCTAGCCTCTTGTACTTTAAATTGGAGAGTGACAGTATACCCTATGTTCCAACATGACCTAATACAGAATATTAACTAGGTATAGTAGGACATTTACTTTGTCAGAATAATAACGCTTGGTGATTGTGGGGGGTTTTTTTTTTTTTTTTAAATTTCCATCCACTAATGATACATACTGAAGGTAATTATAGATGAAATGACATGGAGAAGAAAAAAAACAATGAGACCACTCGATAAAAGATTTGCAAATGTTTAACAACTGTTGAAGTTGGGTGATGGGAACGTGAGAATTCATCATACTACTTTGCATTAATTTGCTAGGATTGCCATTAAATACCACTGAGTGGGTGGCTTAAACAGCAGAAGTTTATTGTCTCACAGTTCTGGAGGCTAAAAATCTGAGATCAGGGTATCAGTAGGGTTGATTTCATTCTGAGACCCTCTGTAACTTGTAGATGGCCATCTTCTTCCTTTGTCTTTACATGACCTTTTCTTTCTTCTTCCAAGGATATGAATTCTATTGGATTAGAACCCACCATTAGAACCCACCCATATGACCTTTTACCTTAATTACCTCCTCAAAAGCCCTATCTCCAAATAACAGTCACATTCTGAAGTACTTAGGGTTAAGACTTTAACATATGAATTTGGAGACAAAATTTATCTCATAACATTCTGCTTTATGTTTTGATTTTCCATGGATGTCACTCCAGTCTATTAACTTCCTTTTCCTGAGCCCATCAGTACCTTTCCACCTACCTGCCTTGGAGAATTTAATGAAGTTCTGTCACCTAGAATTTGATCAGTTTTATAATGCTATGATTGAAAGGTATGGTCTATGTTTATAGGACGAAAAATTATTTGTTGGCATTTACATATTCAGTTGATTCCTAATTTGAAAGCCTTTTTTTCCTGTCTAAATGATAATTAAAAGCCAGTTATTTTTTTAAATGCATGCTCCATGTAAAGGCCAGATCCTTCTCCTTTCAAAATTGACCCTTAACAGTTCTGTATATTTATGGTACCACTGGAAATACTAGCAGCTTTTTATCACAGTTCATTGTCCTAATCTGTCTTAGGAAAAAATGAACTAACTGACTTCTCTTTCCAGCCCCCATCAAGAAATCGGCGAGAGCGAGCTGAGCTGAGGCCAGATTTCTTTGATTCTGCAGCTATCATAGAAGACGATTCAGTAAATGTTAAAATATTACTACCTTTTATTTATGGTTTTTGGGTCTTCTTTTCTGCATGACTTTAATGATTGTGTTTCTCATTTTCTAGGGATTTGGAATGCCTATGTTCTGAAGTCTGGAGAAAACTTACGAATCTGGAACTCTATTATTTAGAGCTAGAGGCCTATATACTGTGATAGCTTGTATGGGGAAAAACACTTTTGATGTGGTCTGATTTGTTTTTTAATCAAATGGTTGAGGTCAATCCCCTTTTGCAGTGACAGAAGAGGAGCATGTAAATTACCCGAGTGTTGGTGAATGTCACCTCAGAAAGACTGACCTAAAAAATCATTTGTGTCCTACCATTGGACTTACCCAAAACAGATGTGTTTTTTCTGGAAGGAGGAAAACATTTTAAATTTTTAAAACAGTTGTCAATATAAACACTGTTATACACCTGTTTTATGAAAACTCCGCATTGAGTAAAAAAATATTTTTAACTTTATTTTCCTGTTGTACAATTTAAAAACCGTTTTAACATTTTGCCTTTTTATGTTTTAAAAGCTAACCATTTTTATTAAACCTATGAGTAAGCAGCTCATTTTAATTGCTGAAGAGTGTTTTGGAGCTCACTGGATTTGGTTGACTTTACGGAATACAGAAATATGGAGGAGCAGAATATTGACAAGCTAAGATGAAATTCTGACAGTGCATCTCTGCCAAAAACCACATGCCCTCTACGGATATGGATTCCCAGATTTTATATACTCTTGAATAAAAAGGTTTATTTTTTATTTATAATGGGCATAAAATAAGAAATGTCCATGCAGCCATTTTTCCAACAGATGCTGTACACCGTTCATTTTATATAGAATAGGGATTCAAATACAGTACATTTTCTATTGGTATTTGTTCTGTGCATTTTTAGCAACTTCTACCAGCAAATAAAGTATTCTCAGTAAAACAAAAATGGTTCTCAAGTTATCAGTTTGCTGTTTTTACCACTTATTTCATGCCCTGCCAAATTCAAGTTACACAGACTTCCATTTTCTTAAAAAGATAATCATAGAGAACTCCTTTGCCATGGAAAAGTAATTTTAAGTGTAACATAACTGTGTCTACTTCCCATGCACTTAATACCTTTATGCGCTGATTTTGTGAATTAAGTTTATCAATTATAGAAGTATGTGCTGCATAGAAGTCTGTGCTTAGAGGGTGAAGTTCCTAAGCTTACCTTGAAATACAGCTACATTTCAGTGTTAAATGTGCATATTACGAATAATTCTTTTGGGGAAAGAAATTATGAATCTTCAGGACAGCCTTCAATGGTTTAGAGTTACAGTCTGCTTAGACTTTTTATGCCTTGCTAATGTTGTTGTTTTTAAAAACCCACTTAGTTGCTTCCTCTCTGATTTTTAAAGTAAGCCTCAATGTCCAAACCAATCCATCCACAACTGTTTCTGGGCTGGTTTTTTTAAGTAGCTGCAACAGAATCATGAGGCTTGCCCTTTAACCAAAAATGAAAAGCATTTTTTAATTAAAAAAACAAATCTGTGCACCCATTGATTTATTTATCTTTTGTCCAGGAAAGCTAAATGGACTTTATTCATCCTTTTAGGAAAGAAACACAAAACAGATGTTTTCTCAACATTTGTATAGTTCTGGGGAAAAAAATCAGTTGCCAAAATTGTTTTATCTGTTAATTTAGCAATTCCTGGGCTCCAGTTAGGGGGGCTGAGGTCTCACTTTCTTCCAGAGATGTGGACGTCACTGGAAGTGAAGGGGCAGGAATGACTGGACAGATCACCACACCGGCCCTGCCTGTGATTCTGGCCAGGGAGCAAGCTGGGAGGAGTCCTAGCACAGGCACAGATTGATCCTTTGCTTGACAGTCTCATGTGGAAAACAGATGCTGACTTAGAATTGTAGACTACCATGCAACGAAAAAGGCTTAATAGCTACTCCAATGGGTTTCCAGTTCAGTTTGAAATCAATCGAAATTTTGTATTTTCAGTGTCTCCTTGATTGGTTTTGCTAGTAATTCTGTAAATTGTACATTTGCAATATGAGGTTTTTTTTTTCCTTTTGTACAATTTGAAACTGATGCTTCACCTTTCCTTTAATAAACTATTCAAAATCAGGCTGTGGTAGTCATCCTATTATACTACTAGGAAAGCTTTAAAGAGATGATTTTCTGTCCTGCTGCTCTTGAGAGTTTGTTCTTTCCTATATTTGATGACAAAATTACTGTATCAGTGAGTTTTTGAAGCAAGCAGAAATTTAGGACTAGCTCATTAATTTTCTTTCATTCCTTGGATTTCCCATGAGAGAATGGATAGGCCAAGTTGTCTGTGGTTCAAGAGGAAGTCGCTTGCAGGCTGTTTTGTGTGAGGCATCCAGGGACTATCCACTGGTCTGCAGCCTGGGTGCGCCCTGTTCCCTGAGATCTAGACCCTGGGCTTACGCATGGTTGCCCCCTAGCAGCAGTCCTTTAAAGACCATGTAGATTCTACATGGCCATAGAGGTATGGGTTTTTCTTGAGGCTGGTGCCAGAGGTCACACCCTACACTTTATGGGCCTGCCCATGTATTTTGGGCTGTGTTCATTAGGTGGCCTAAGATGTCTGCAGAAAAAGCGGATATGCAGGAGATAAAACAGCAGGTGAGCTCTCTAGGCAGCTAAGGAGGGAGAGTGATAAGGATGGGTTTGTCTCCCTGGCAGCTCATCTTGATGGGTATAAGTTTATGAAACAAGACCAGGACTTTATTATGTGTGACTCTATCTTAGGACAAGCTTGCCAACATCCCAGCTATTATCTGACTGTGACTTTGAGTCCATCAAACATGGAACAGTGTCTTCTTGGGAAACATGGGCCTAGTGCCTGTTCAAGCTTTTCAGTATGAATAGACCAAAATCTCAGGTAAGGTTCCATTCCTGCCCTCCTAAGTGCCTTGCTCTCTAGGGATCTCTATCAAGCATGATGTTTTGAAGTACTGTTTTCTGCTCCCAAGAACACACAAAGGAGTCACTTCTCCGAGCACAGTAGGGACATGGTCAGAACCTACCTACCAAGGCTGCCACATCTGCCCACATGCGTTCGCTAGACTTCACAAAGGCCTCAGACTCGGGTACCACCTAATAAGTGGCCACCGCTCTTGCTTTGGAGAGCCCATGCTAGCAGGTGCAAGGGAACAAGACGACCAGTAGTTCTTGCTAAAAGAAAGCTGCAGCTCCAGAAATCCTGTGGAACCAGAAGGACATGAAATACATTTGTCAAACAGGTAACGTCTAAAGTGGTTTAAGAGTGGGGTGAGGGTCCTTCAGAGAGGCTTCTCTAAGTGGCAGACCACATCTAAAGCACCAGCATCTGTTCATCCAGAGGCAGAGAATTGGGCTGGGGAGACCAAGACATGGTCAGAAGGGAAACTGGAAGAACTTTTCTCAAAATGTAAGCACCTTCTAGTAAGTACTGGAAGGATGTGTGTGGATGTGCTTCCATTACTCTAGCAACTCAAGAAAAGCGCCATGATGGATGAGGTAGGAAAGCTTTTCCAATCCAGTAGCTCTTTGGCTCCTTTGAGACAGTCATACTGGAGCAGACCACCACTTTTCTCATCCCAACCACTAGAAACTCGTCCCACCTCCCTCATCATTTGAAAGGCAATACTCGGAATAGTTTAGAAAACAGGCATGGGGTTCAGATCCCAGCTTCACTCCATTTTGCGGCTCGGGTCACGATTAGACTCACTGAGAGCTGGGGCAGGTCTTTACTCGGAGGGGGATGCTTGCGGTTCTCCCTGCCCTCTGCAGCTCTCCGTCTAAAGACAGACGCTTGCCAGCATTCTGCTTACTGAACCCAAGTCCTCACTGGTTAGAAGAATCAACATTTTTCTTTTTCCTCTTACAGTGAGAATACCGGATGGGAAAGGCACTCCTGCACAGCTGTCAATGAGAATACTGTCACCATTCTCAAGGCATTCTGTAGTCCACAGAGGCTGGTGTCCTTGACAGAGCTCCCAAGGTCTTGCAGCTTCATGTCTCCTTGGCCACCAGCTTGGGTTTTGGATGAGACTTCTCCCACTATCTCTACTGTAAGGCTTTCTAGAAGCCTCTTGCCCAAATGTTTTATTGGGCTGGTTCCCTTATTTCTTACAGCAGGCCCAGGCACAAAGCCCTTCTCAGCATCCAGATTTCACAACCTGGTAAAACACTTCTTGGACTCGTCCTCGAAAAGAGAAAAAAAAAAAAAGCACAAGCTTGTGTTTGCTACTATTCTTACATGGACTATAGCACAGTGGTCCCCCAAACAGTTCAAATCCTAGACTGAACCCAGGATTTGTACTAGCCAGGGTTGAGCTGTTGAGCCACATAATGACCAACCTGCATGATTCTTAGCCAGGAGGCCTCTGGAAGTCCAGTAGTCTGCTAGACCTCCTTTCCCAGCTTCCAACAGCGTACAATCTTCTTGTTGGTTCTGAACTACGTTCCAAAGAGGAGTACAAAAAAAACTCTGGCCAAACATATCTGCCCCTCAGGAACTTACCACCTAATTAGGAATATAAATAAATGTATAAGGGGGGAAAATTTAAAATCAGTTGCTTAAAACCTGCTATAAGAAGAATCAGTTTCAGGTTAACTCATGGAGAAGTCAGGTCCTTGAGCACGAGCAGACTGGGAAGCAAGAGTGTTCCAAGGTAGAGGCAATATGACTGGGATCAGAAACCTAACTAGGCGAGCAAGGGAGAGACAGACAAGAACCTTCTATGTGGGCCAAAGACCTTGGAGAACAGTGTATTATCCATTGAAAGTGCTAAAGCAGAGGAAAGCAACAAAATCTGGACCTGCAATTAGTCTTACAAGATCAGAACAGGCTCAGGGAGAGGCCACAGAGATGAGAGTAGAGACTTGCACAAGTACTCAGAACCCAACTACAATTGAGAGTCCCATTCTCTAAATGGAGAGGGAAGAAAGCTACTCAAAATAACTAAAATAGTAACTCCTAAGTGCTTAAGCCTGGCTTCCTGGAATGGTGGGACAGCTGGTAGAAACAGGGAAAGTGGATGATGGTCACTTAACTGGCTTTGGTCAAGGTGAGTGTTAAATGAGGCAACATCCAAACAGGGCTTACAGACCTTTGGCATCACAGGGCTGGAACAAGGGAAAGTCGTCATTGATGGGAGGACCCAAGGCTCTCACCACAGAAAAAAGCACACCCTACGGGGCACGCTGTAGCAGCACTCTGGTTGGTTTTTCTGCTGAAACTATTTAAAATCTCTGGTTCTGGAGTGACTCTTAAAGCTTTACATACTCAATAAAAATAAAGTCTACAAGGATGGGAGGAAACAAACAAAGGACTCTGACTCTCAAATTGATAACATTAATCATTACCTAGTTACTAATCCAAATAACTTCGCCATGTACCTTCAGTTTAAAGACAGAACTACAAAAGTCTTGAACTTTACCTTAGGTTTATTGCTGGTATAGTTGTTGTGGTTCTGAAACTTTTTTTTTTTTTTAAAGATTTTATGAGGGGAAGGGAGGGAGAAAGGGAGTGAGAGAAACCACAATCACAATGTGTGGTTGCCTCTCACATGCCCCCTACTGGGGACCTGGCCTGCAACCCAGGCATGTGCCGACTGGGGAATCGAACCAGCGACCCCTTGGTTCACAGACCGACGCTGAAACTTTTATATTTATTATAGGACTGAGCAAATGAGTAAAATAATGTTGCAGATAATGGGAGTCAATTTTATCACTGTGGGAGAAGACAAGCATAAATATGAAACAGAGGAAGGCAAAAAAGAACCAGTATGTTAGACTGAAATTAAAAGTTTCCGTATGAATTCATGATCTTCAAATTTTATATCTATATATGTAAAATACATATTTAATATATACATGTCCCCTAAATACATATATATACACATATTTATATAAATATTTCCAGTCTGCTGAAAATACCTAGAAGCACTGACAACCCAGTATCAATGTGACCATCCAGTACCAACCACAGCTTCTAAATTACATCTAAAAGAAACCAGGGCTCTGGGAGAAATCACTATTCTAGGGCTGGTACATTATCATGTGTCAAAAAATAAGGAAGTATGCAAAAACTTACTGAGTCATATCAAAAGGATTGAGCCATCATGGAGGAGGTCCCAATGGCCAAATCAGGAAATTTTATGCATCAAAATAAATAACATTAAATTTTAAATCCAGGAGTCTAAATTTTCTGATTGACAAACTCATTCACTAAAACATTTATGAAACACCTATGGTGTGCCAAGCACAGATTTTAATTATGAATAATATATTCTCGATCTCAAGAAAATATATTTTCAATCTCAAGAAAATAACTCTTGGGGTAGGGTAAGGATTGGGCAGGGAGAAAAATATAAACTACTACAATGTGTGCTTGAAAATTTGACAGGGTAATAGCATAGTAAGTAAAATTAATTATTTTAGGAAAAGTGTTTTTAAAAATCCACGAGTCTAAACTGACATTAAAAGAATAAAAACAGGAGAAGAGAAAGCTCTTCTTCCCAATAGAGTACCAACTAATACATATAGACATAATGACAGGATTAGAAACATATTTTACACTCAATATACAATAGCTCATTGAGGCAGGAATCATCAATGCATACTTGAAGTATCAGATAAGATTTTGTTGACAGACAGCCTAAAGAATGCTTCCAAATTAGTTACTAATTACAAAGAGAAAATGGTAGCCTTTACATTAGTTTCTTAGCCAAGTGACCTGAGTGAATTTCATCAATAATGGATAAAAAACCTAATATCACGTGTTTCCTAACATGACACATGGAAAGAACACTCATGTATTACTCTTTCCTGGATCTAAACATCTGAAAAAAAATCAAACTCAAATTAAGTGACATTCAGCAAAATAACTGGCAAACACTCTTCAAAAATGTCGGTCATAAAAGAATATGTAAGATAATGAGACTTGTTTCCTAGGAATAAAAATTGCATTTTGGGGAAACAAAGGGTCACAATTCTGCAACTTACTCTCAAATGGGTTGATGATAATACAAACTTATGGAAGAAATGAAGCAAATGTAGAAAATTTAAGAACTGGAGAATCTAAGTGAAGGGTATATAATACAATTCTTGCAACATTTTTGTAAGTTTCAAAATTTCCAAAATAAAAAGTTTTTTAAAATAGGAGAACACATTTCTGGAAATAACATAGGGTATTCACCTTACTGAGGATCTATTCTGTTAGACACACACGTGTGCATGCGCACTCACATGCAAACATCTCATTTAATCCTCAAGTCCTGGAGGAATTAAAAGATAGGGAGTATTATTTAAAAGTAAAGAAACTGAAGGCTAAGCATATAAATACTTTACCCTTAAAAGCTTATCATCTCACCTGTCGGGGAAGAAAAGTATTCTGGGAGGGAGGGAGAGGGAGGAAAACAGTACACAGAGGTGATAAATAAGGGACAGCTTCAGGTGACAAAGCTATATACTGTTTTCTTTCTCGTTTTCTTGATTTTTCAGGAATTTACCATAAAAAATGAAATTTACACTCAAAAATATACCAATGTTTTTAAGCAAATAATTTTACAGTAAGGCACAAATGAAATCTTTCTCGAATTTAATAAACTTAGCTGTTCCAAGTAATTACTGTTACTGAGATTCTCAGGTTTCATGACTGCGGAAAAAGGTAGGGATGAGCTCTAATAGCCAGGTAACTAGCTCTTGTTTTTTTTTCCTTTGATTTGTTTACAATGGCATATTTGCATGCTTCCTCCAGGGACGTTGTACCTTCTTGCTGGCTAAAACATCCAGGTCACAGCAGATTCGGGCACGTGTGGAAGAAGGCTGAATAATGTCATCCACAAACCCTGGTGAAGCAAAGAAAAGAGAGATCATCTGTATCTTCAGATGATGCCGCCCTCCAATCTTGTGCTCAGCCTGGGCACCATCTCTGGGACCCATAATGTGAGCTGGACCCAACTGGATATAAGAGGGCTAGGCCCTGTGAACATTCTCCTCCATCACTGGAGCTCCTGTTCCTCTGGCAGGTTCCCAACTTCACAAAAAAAGAAAAAGAAAAATGAGACTCCTTTCCCTGCCAAGATGAATTCAATAGGAAATATAGAAAATAAATATGAATTTTCAAAAATAGCTATAATTCCCCCCATTCTTGTACACAAGTCCCTCTACAACATGACATTGATACTCCAACCATCAAGAAGTAGATTCCAGCCCTGGCTGGTGTGGCTCAGTGGATCGTGTGCCAGCCTGTGAACCAAAGGGTCGCCAGTTCGATTTCCAGTCAAGGCACATGCCTGGGTTGTGGGCCAGATCCCCTGTAGGGGGTGCTCAGGAGGCAACCACACTTAGATGTTTCTCTCCTCTTTCTCCCTCCCTTTCCCTCTCTAAAAATAAATAAAATCTTAAAAAATAATAAAATTAAAAAAATAAAAGAAGTAGATTCTAGCCCTGGCTGGTGTGGCTCAGTTAGTTGGAATGTCATCCTGTAAACCAAAAGGTCATGGGTTCAATTCCCAGTCACGGCACTTGCCTAGGTTGCAGATTCCGTCCCTGGTCAGGGTGCTTACATGAGGCAACCAATCAATGTTTCTATCTCACATCAGTGCTTCTCTTTCACATTGATGTTTCTCTTCCTCTCATCCCCTCTCTAAAATCAATAAGCCTGTCTTCAGGTATGGATTAAAAAAAAGAAAAAGGTAGATTCTATTTACTGGCTCTATGACTTGCCACAAAATGCAGCAAAAGTGACAAGTGCAACTTCCAAACCTAGGCCCTAAGGCAACTTGCAGTTTCCTCTTTCTGCCTTTTGCTGCCCTCAGGACACCCTGTAAAGCAGCACTGACTAGCCTCCTTAACAATAAGAAACCAGATGGAGAGAGTCTAGCTGAGAGCCAGCACCAACCATATAAGACACTATCTGGAACTAGCCAGCCCCAGTCAAGCCACCAAATGACGACAGCTGAATGACTGATCCCAGGCAAGACCAACAGAAGAATCACCCAGCTGAGCCCAAACCAATTCACTGATTCACAGAACCATAAGCAAAAAATGGGGGTGGCGGGGTGGGGATTGCTTTAAGCCACTCTATTCTGTGTTGGAGTTTTATGCAGTATTAGGTAACTAGAACAAAAAAAAAAAATTCAGCCATTTCAGCAATGTTGCTTGGATCCTGGTTATCAAAGCAGCCTATCAGGTCCTTGTCCTCAAGTGATGACTGCCCAGGGCCAACCCCAGCCCTTAACAGTCTACAGATTTGACTGTAATAGCAAAAGCAGTTATTGGGACTTTTTGTAGAAAAGGAATGAGCAAGTGACCCAACAAATGAGCCAACCTGCCCTCCTGCCACAGTACCTACCTCTTACTGCTGCAGGAAAAGGGTTGGCAAACTTGTCAATATATTCTGCTTGAGCGTCTTCCACATTCTTATGCCCTTTGAAGATGATCTCCACAGCACCCTGTCATGAGAGGAGTTCATGAATTTTGCTGCCGATCCCAACCCGGACACTTTTCTCAACTCATTATCACTGTTTGTGGTTGCAAACTTCTTGGTAAATCAAAGTGTACTGGAGTATCAAGGGCCAACTCCAGGTGCCAGGGCACAGAGGCGGGTATTGCCTGGAGTCATCCATCATGTTCCCAGGGGCTGTGTGATGGGACACTCAGCAGTGGCCCCAATGACGGGCAGCCCACGCAAAGCCAAGAGCTTGTCTCCCCCGATTCCATCCTACCATCAGCCAGTTGCACTTATCCAAAGATGTGTGGCCTATTTTTCACTACCAGATCCATGGTCCCTGCATCAAGAGGAAGTAAAATGCTGTTTTCCTTTTCCATTATCCTGAGCCCTGAGAACAAAATTCCATGGCCAAGGGACACACACTGAACTGCGAGTGTAGATGTATGGGGTTCTAAAGATAAGTCTTCACATCAGGACCTCTAAAAGTTAGTTGGGGGGTTATCTGGCTCAACCCTGACAGCTATGTCAAAGCAGGAGACAAACAGGGAACAGGATGAGCCACAGGAAGTACCCTGCCCAAAGTCACCAGGGTCAGAAATACCATTCAGCTTCTACAGACTCAAAGGAGTGGCTCTGGGGCGCTCCCTAGGAGAAGAGATGGTATTGGGGGGAAATGTCCAATTCTCTCAAAGGCTGGTTCAGCCACCTCATCCCTTTAATGACAGTCTCAAAACCCACTCTGGCTCTTGCCACCCTGAGCCTGAAGATACCAGCAGGGGCCTAAAGAGAGAGCGCAGGTCAGGAGGCAGAGTGGGCCCTGGGGCCCCAGAAGGTAGGCTTGCTAACACCTAGGCCCCAATTCTCTGGAGTCCAGGCCCACCCTCGGGGCCCTGGCCTCACTCCAACATTTCCCAGCTGTGCTTTAAGCTCCTGCTGGGAAAGTACAGTCCCAAAACCCAGGAAAAGGGAAAGCTGGAGGTCCTCACCTTTGCTCCCATGACTGCAATCTCCGCTGTCGGCCAGGCATAGTTGGAGTCACCACGAAGGTGCTTGGAGCTCATGACATCATAGGCACCCCCATAAGCCTAGAACAGACCCAAATGCTGAATGTGAGAGCTCGGTGCAACCAGATCATGTCCCTAAAAGACCCCAAGAATCCAAATGAAAAAAGAACAAAAAGCAAGAATACCCTCCTGGGCAACTGAAAGGCCAATGTCTGTGAGGCCAGGGAGCCAGACCAGAGAACACTGGGTGCAGGCTGGAGGCCTTTCACAGTTAACATTCACTGTCTCCACAGCTTTTTCCCACTACTGTCTTCAGTTCCCAGAGATGACCATGGACATCTCAGCAGGGTGTCTCTCCAGGGCTAAAAATTCTGTCCTCACACGATCCTTTTAAGGGTGAGTGAAGTATACTGAAAATCACGGCCAGACCTCCAACCACGATCATGCTACCAGGAGGGAGTGGGCTCACCACCTCCTGTGTAAGTTTCTCACCTTCCTGGTGATGACTGTGATTTTGGGCACAGTTGCCTCAGCAAATGCGTAGAGAAGCTTGGCACCATGCCGGATGATGCCTCTGTACTCCTGTGATGTGCCTAAGTCAAAAGGAAGAATTACTAGATACCCACAAAAGCCCTCACAAGGTCTGCCTGCCACTCTCAATTGTGAGGTCTTCCCCTGTTCCCTAAAGGGCCAGGAGAGGACCACCCTCCCAGCCCCATCTTCTAGACACCCAGAATACGGAGAAGTCACAAACCAGGGAATTTTGCAAAAAGATCTCCAAATAAAATGGGTACCTCATTCGGCAAAGCCACCTCTCCTGGCCCCCACCTCTGTCAATGACTTACCAGGCAGAAAGCCAGGGACATCAACAAAAGTGATGAGTGGAATATTGAATGCATCACAGAATCGGACAAAACGAGCCCCTTTCACAGATGAATTAATATCCAAGCATCCTAGAAGAGAGATTATCCATGCTGAGCTTCTGGGCAATTCCCAGTTCTTCTCACAGCACCCACCTAAGAGCTGATGTATTGCTATGGCGACACCAAAATCTTCTCATCAGAGAATGGTAAAGGGGAGCCCTCACACTCCAGGGGAAAAAAGGGCAGACAAGGGAACCCACCTGGCACTGGCCCAACAGGGTCTCCTGCTAGAAGTATAGCTCAGAGCAGTCAGGCTCTGCCTCATACACTGAAGGAACTGAGGCACCTGAGCCTCATTTACCCAGTGGAACCAGGAGTAGGAGGTATCACTCAGGGGCTGGTCATGGAATCACATTCTGGCCACACCAATTATACCTATGTGTCCTTGGGAAATTACTTCATGTTTCTGAGGCTGAGGTTTCCCACCTGCAAACGAGGGATGTTACTACCGCCTACCAAGGTTGTAAGGGTTAAAGGAGATGGAATCTGTAAAGTGGCACAAAGTAAAGGGCTCAATTACTAGTAAATCTCCCCCCCAGAACAGTTTCAAACATATTCTATGGGGCCAGCTTTACCTTGGTACCACAGAAGGAGCATATTATGACAGAGAATGCAGCCCAAAGTCCCTCATCAACATGGAAACAAAAATACCTAAGATATTACCAGATGAAGTCCAGCCATATATAAAAGTTAGTTCATCATAACCAAGAATTCAAGGCTGATTTAACCTGTGCAAACCAGTGAAACTACTAAACAAAGCAGAAAAACCATATGGTCATCTCAACAGATATAGAAAAAGCATCTGACAAAATTCAATATTCATTCATAATTAAAATCTAGCAATAAACTAAGAATACAATGGAATGTCTACAATCTAATAGAGTATCTACAAAAAACAACATACTCATGGATCAGAAGAATAAATAAATCTCCAGTGTGGCCTATACTAGTGCTGCCCAGAACAACTTTCTATGATGATGGAAATGTTCTCTGGTTCTGCCAGTCAACATGGTAGCCACTAGCCACATGTGGCTATTATGCCCTTGAAATAGGGCTAGTGCAACTGAGAAACTAACTTTCTGATTGTATTTAATTTTAATTATTTACTTATACTACTTTAATTGTTTTATATTTAATTATTTTAAGTTCAACAGCTAGCATACTGGACAGATCTTTATTTTCAAGCAATCCCTACCAAAATCATAAGAGGTTTTTTTGTAAAAATTGATAAGCATATTCTTTACAAAGGAGACAGAATAGTCAAAACAGTACATAGAAAAGGAACAAAACAGGAAGAGGTACACTAGCTGACTTCAAAACTTACTTACAAAAAGCAGGGTTTCTCAACCTTGGCACTATGGACTACGTAGTTCTTTGTTGTGAGGGTTTGTCTTGTGCACATAGGATGTTGAGCAGGCTCCCTGTGCTCTACTCTCGCAACCAAAAATTTGTACCTATGACAGCCAAAAATGTTTACAATACTGCCAAATGTCCCAAGGATATCAAAACTGCCTCAGATAGAGAACTATAAAGTTACAGTAGTCAAGACAGTATTGCAGAGGCATAAAGGCAGCCAAAAACAACAGTGAAACAGGACAGACTGTGAAGAAAGAGACCCACAAACTGATTTTAGACCAGGCACCAAAACAACTCAATGTGTAAAAGAAAGGCTTTTCACAGCCCTGGCTGGTGTGACTCAGTGGACTGAGCACCAGACTGCAAAGCAAAGGGTCGCCAGTTTGATTCCCAGTCGGGGCACATGCCTGGGTTGCAGGCCAGGTCCCCAGTAGGGGGCACACATGAGAGGTAAACACATATTGATGTTTCTCTCCCTCTCTCTCTCCCTCCCTTCCCTCCTATAAAATCTTTTTTTTAAATAAAACTTTTCACAAATGGTAATGGAACAATTAAACATCTGTATGGGAAAAAAATGAAAGCAGACTCCTGTTTCATCTATAAATTATATGTAAAAATTAACTCAAAATGGATTTTAAGCCTTAAGATAAAATCCAGAACTACAAAACTCATAGAAGATAATATATGACTATCTTTGCAACCTTGTAGTAGGCAAAGATTTCTTGAACAGGACACAAGAAGCTCTAATAATTAGTAAAAGTACTGATAAATGTGGCTTCATTAAATTATTTAAGTGAGTCAAAAGATAGCAACAATTAATGGGACAAGTCACACACCAAAAAAAAAATATTTGCATATAAATATATCTGACAAAGGACTGACTCACATCCAGAATATATAAAGAACCCTGGAAATCAACAATATTTTTACATCTTGTTTTGGATACTGATTACAAGCCTGTATACAATTGTCAAAACCCATTAAAACGAACACTTGAAAGTTGTGTATTTTATTGTGTGTAAATTATAACTCGATAAAAGAAAAATTTCAATCTCCTTTCCTCCATCTCTATTCAAAATCTATGTTAATATCCTGAAACAAAGAATCTGAGTTATGAGTCACAGGATGAAGACAATTAAGAAACTGCAAAAAGTACAAAGAGGCTAAAAGTAAAACCAAACAAATACAAATAAAAAAAGATGAGCACTGACAATCCAAATAGGATGTAATCATCTGGAAAATGAATGCAGTCAGAATGGAAACCTATGGCCCTGAGCTGCCAGCAGATCCCAAATCCTTTCACTGTAGGCCCTAGTCCCAGGCTTGTCAAAGCACCTGGCATCCAGAGAGTGCCCAACGAGCTCTAATTCCTACAAGGAAAAACCGAGAACTAGAAAGGAGACCTCTGTGGGCTTCTGTAGCTGCCTTTCATTAACAAACAGGCAGTAAGTTCATAACATGAATAAGGCTTTCTTCAAAAAAGCAAGAACATACTGAACTTCTAAACATTTCCACTCCATAAACACCACAAAGAGTTACTGAGTCAAGGAACCACAATGGAACCAAGTGTTCAGGCTCCAGCCAGGACTAGGGTGGGCCCCTGGCATAGACATCCTAGATATCGGCAGATAAATTTACCAGGACAAGCCAAACGGTTCCTTAAAAAGTGGGTTTATGAAAGTCAGCCTGGGCTGTATGGCACCAGAACCTGCAAATGCAGTCACGGACAAGAAAGACCTGTAAGCAGACATAAGAAATCATGTGAAATCCATGCCAGAGACAGACACACTAAGAGGAACTGAAGGGATATGAGAACATTTGAGAACTTACTCCAGGACAAAAAGTGTTTTCAGTATGTGTAAATTCCTAACTTTAAAAACCTTTTCTAAACACAAAATGATAGAGTAGGTAGCTCTCAGCTCCCATCCTCCGAGAGAAATATCAAAAAAAGAGCAGAAACTGTCAGAACCAACTTTGTCAAAACTCTGGAACAGGCAAAGCTTTACAACTATGTGAAAGCTAAATCAAGAAAAAGGCAACTTAAAAACAGTAGTAAAGATTTGTGGTAGTTTTCATTACACTTGCACCACACTCTCCCTGGTTCAAGAGGGAGCAAACATGACCTTAGTCACAAATCATTGCATAGATCTGTTCTAACTTGTCTGGGGCTACCTAAAGATTGATATAAGGCTTTCACCTCTGTTCCACCTAACTGAGAACTCACTGGGCCACAAAAGTGACTGGTATTGCTCAAAAAACATTCTACAGCAAAGAACAAACTACAGGTGGTTGAGATCATCTAAGGTCTGGGAGGAAAAAAAAACAATCAGTTTCTCTGGGTAATCAGGGCATTCAAGAGGCCCCTGTGTATGCAAGGATCTTAGAAAGAAACAGATCTTCCTAAGACCAGATGCATGCTCAGAAAACACCTGAGGAGAAACAGAAAGTACCTTGAGATGAATGAAAATGAAAACACAGTATTACAAAACAAAAGACCTGAGGAAGACCCCAGGCTTTAACCTTGAGCTGATCCCTAAGCTCAGTTTACTTCTGGCTAAGTGTTGAAGGAAAGAGCCCTAGCACAGAGCCAATTTGCAAAAGTAGGAAAGAAGTTTGCTTGGACTGTTTTAGCACCTGATGTTCAAGAAAATCTTTATCAAAACACTAGCTGGACACAAGTGGAAGAACAGAGACTGCAGTGACCCCACAAAACAAGGAATACAATCTCCATAAAACTCGTTGGCAAAGGTCAATGGACAAATGGACTACTACAGCATTCAACAATCAAAAAAGCCCAATAAATCCTGGAAAAAGGGAGACTATGATTTCTAGAGTTTCCACATTGTACTATTCAAATGTTCAATTTTCAACAAAAATAATAATAAAGCATACAAAGAAACAGGCAAGTACAATCATTCAAATAAAATACATTGACAGAATCTGTCCCTAAGGAAGCCTAGACATTGAACTTACAAAGGCTTTAAAACTATTGCCTTAAATATGCTTAAAGAGTAAAGAAAAGCAAAGAACTAAAAAAATCAGAACAATGTATGAAGAAAATGAGACTACCAGTAACAAGACAGAAAATATAAAAAGGAAGCAAACAAAAATTCTGAGGCTGAAAAGTAAAATAAATAAAATTTAAAATTCACTACAAGGGTTCAAAGCAGACTGGAGCAGACAGAAGAAAGGACCAGGAAACTTAAAGATAAGGCAATTTGAATCATCCAGTCTGAGGAGCAGAAATGAAAGAAAAAAAATGAAGTAAATAGAAATTAAGGGGCCTCTGGAATCATCAAATGAACCAACATATATAGCCAAGCAGTACCAGAAGGAGAAGTGGGAGAGAAAATGACAGAGAGATTATTTGAAGAAATAATGTTCAAAAATTTCCCCACTTTGACTCAAGACATGAAACCACAAATCCAAAAAACTCTAACTCCGAACAGGATAAACTCAAACAGGCCAATAACCTGTTGAGATATGTTATACTCAACCTGCTGAGATATGTTATACTCAAACTATCAAAAGACAAAAATGGGATCTTGCAAGTAGCAAGATAAATGACTCATCAGATAGAAGAGATCCAAAATAAGATTATCAATTGATTTCTCAGCAGAAACAATAGAGGCCAGAAGACAATGGGATGACATTCTCAGTGCTGAAAGAATAAAACTGTCAACCAAGAACTCTATTATTTGGCAAAGTGTCCTTCAAAAATGAGGTGCGACTTAAGACATTCCCAGATAAACAAAAGCTGAGGAGAGAGTTCATAACCACCAAGCCTGCCATTCTAGAAATGATAAAGGGAATCTGTCAGGTTAAAATGAAAGGATACTAGATAGTAACGCAAGGCTATATGGAGAAAAAATGAAGGTCTCCTGCCCTGCCTGGATGGTTCAGTTGGTCAGAGCATTGTCCCATATACCAACAGGCTGTGGGTTCAATCCCCAGTCAGGCCACATGCCTACACTGCAGGTTGGATTCCTAGTTGGGGGGCCTACTGGGGCAGCTGACTGATGTTTCTTTTTCACACCAATGTTTCTCTCTCCCTCCCCATTCCCTTCCTCTCTAAAAATCAAGAAACGTATCCTCAGATGAGGCTTAAAAAAAATTTTTTTGAAGATCTCCAATAAAAGCAACTACATAGAAAAATATAAAAACCAGAATTACTGTATCTTGTTTACAACACTACTTTTTAACATGATTTTAAAAAACAAATCAACACAGAAAGGTTCACTGGTGAATTCTACAAAACATTTAAAAATGAAATTGTACCAATTCTCTATAGTCCCTCTCAGAATACAAATCAGAGAGTATATTTCCTAACTTATTCAATGAGACTGGTATTACCCTATAAGCAAAACAAGACAAAGATATTACAAGAAAACTACAGACCAATGTCTCTCATAAACAGAGATGCAAGAATCCTCAAAAAATATTAGCAAATAAAGTCCAGCAATGTATAAAAATAATTATATACTACTTCCAAGTGGAATTTATCCAATGTATGTAAGGTTTATTCAACATCTGAGTATCAATTCATGTAATCTATTATATAACAATCTAAACAAGAAAAATCACATGAACAAATCAATAAATTCAGAAAAAGTATTCACGAGATCCATTACATACTCATTATAAAAACTCTCAGCAAACTAGGAATAGAGGGGAACTTTCTCAACTTGATAAAGAGTATCTACAAAAAAACTACAGCTATAATAGTGAAACAACAGAGGTTTTCCCACTAAGATCAGGTACAGGCAAGAATGTCTTCTCTCACCACTTTATTTTAAAATTGTATGGAAGTCCTAGCTAATAACATTTTTTTTTAAAGCCTAAAAAAGGTATACAGGCTGGGAACAAAAAAATCAAACTTTGTTCACAAATGACATAAGGGTCTACATAGAAAATCCTGAATATTCACAAGAACACTGTTGCACCTAATAAGCAACTCTAGCGAGGTTGTAGAAAACAAAGTTAATACACAAAAATCCACTGCTTTCCTACATACCAGCAATGAATTTGCAACTAAAAACACAATACCGTTTACATTAGCATACCCCACAAAAAATATAATCAGGAGTTCTGACCAAAATGAAGGCGAAGGTAGAAACACTTTGCTTCCTCACACAACCAAAAGGATAACAACCAATTTAAAAACAAAAAAACAACCAGAAGTGCCAGAAAATCAAACTGCATGGAAGTCCAACAACAAAGGGGTTAAAGAAACATTCATCCAGACTGGTAGAAGGGGCAGAGACGGGGCAGAAAGGACGCATGGCAAGGGACAGTGGCAGACCCCGCGGGCAATCCAACATTCGGAGGAACAATCAGGGAGCGAGACAGACTGCACAACCCAGGGTTCCGGCACGGGAAACTAAAGACTCAAAACCTCTGGCTGTAAAAACCTATGGGGGTTGTGGCAGCAGGAGAAATTTCCAGTCTCACAGGACAGTCTCAACTGGAGAGGCCCAGGGGGTCCTAGAACGTACACAAACCCACCCACCTCTGAATCAGCACCTGAAAGGGCACAATCCGCTTGTAGGAAGCAAGGGAAGTGACAGAAAGTGGGGCTAGAACTGAGCAAGAGGCATTGTTCCCTCTGACCCCTCCCCCATGGGCAGTGCCACAACACAGCAAAGAGGGTTGCCCTGCACTGGTGAATACCTAAGGCGCTGCCCCTTACAACGTAACAGGTGCACTGAGACAAAGAAATATGGCCCAGATGAAAGAACAGATCAAAACTCCAGAAAAAGAACTAAGTGACAAAGAGATAACCCCCCTATCAGACACAGAGTTCAAAACACTGGTAATCAGGATGCTCACAGAATTGATTGAGCTCAGCTGCAAAATGAAGGAAGAAATGAAGGCTATATAAAGTTAAAAAAAGGAAAATACACAGGGAACCAACAGTGAAAAAAAGGAAACCGGGACTCAAATCAATGATTTGGAACAAAATAAACATCCAACAGGAGCAGAATGAAGAAAGAATAATTCAAAAAAATGAGGAGACGCTTAGGAACCTCCGGGACAACTTTAAATGTTCCAACATCTGAATCACAGGTTTTCCAGAAGGAGAAGAGGAAGAACAAGAAATTGAAAACTTATTTGAAAAAATAAAGAAGGAAAGCTTCCTCAATCTGGTGAAGGAAATAGATTTCCAAGAAGTCCAGGAAGCTCAGAGAGTCCCAAATAAATTGGATTCAAGGAGGAACACACCAATATACATTATAATTAAATTACCCAAGACTAAAGATAAGGAGAGAATCTTAAAAGCAGCAACAGGAAGGAGACAATTACCTGCAAAGGATTTCCCATAAGGCTATCGGTTGATTTCTCCAAAGAAACCTTACAGGCAAGGAGGGGCTGGAAAGAAGTATTCAAAGTCATGAAAGGCAAGGACCTACATCCAAGGTTATTCTATCCAGCAAAGCTATCATTTAGATTGTAAGGGCAGACAAAGTGCTTCCCAGATAAGGTAAAGCTAAAGGAGTTCACCACCACCTAGCCCTTATTATATGAAATGCTAAAGGGACTGATCTAAGAAAGAGACGAAGATCAAAAACTAGGAACAGTAAAATGACAAACTCTCAACTATCAGCAACCGAACCTAAAAAACAAAAACAAAAACAAATTAAGCAAACAACTAGAACAGGAACAGAATCACAGAAATGGAGATCACATGGAGGGTTACCAGTGGGGAAGAGGAGGGGGAGAATGGGGGGAAAAGGTACAGGGAATATGAAGCATAGCTGGTACATACAAAATAGACTGGGGGAAGCTAAGAACAGTATAGGAAAGGGAGAAGCCAAAGAACTTATATCTGCAACCCATGGACATGAACTAAGGTGTCGGGGGGCGGAAGTGCTGGAGGGTAGGGGTGGTCCAACAAGGAGGGGGATAAAGGGGAGGAAAAAATTGGGACAACTGTAATAGCATAATTAATAATACTTTAAAAAATTCAATCTAACAAAATTAATTTAACAAATTAGATAAATCTAAGAATATACATACAGGATATATGTGAGGAAAACTAAAAACTGATAAACAAAAGAAAGAACTAAATAAATGGCTATCCCATGTTTACAAGTAGGACTCAATATTATCAAGAGGTTACTTCCTTCCAAATTGATGTTTAGATTTTATGTAATTCCAATAAAAATCCCAACAAGTCATTTTGTGGATATCAACAAACTGATTCCGAATTTTGTACAGAGAAGCAAAATACCAGGACAGCCAACACAATATTGGAGGAGAAGAACGAAGTTGGAGGGCTGACAATACCCAACTGCAAGGCTACTATAAAGCTACAATCATCAAAGCAGGTCAAGGAAGAGACAAGTGTTCCAGGAGAAGAAAAAGCAGGCCGAGGCTTATATTTCAGTGAACAACTACTTCCAGACACCAAGATTTGTTCCAGTTACTATTGCTATGTAACAAACCACCCCATAACTTAGTGGCTTAGAACAACAGCAATCATTTCATTAATCTCAGAAGATAAAAATTTGAAAACTCCCTGCCAAAAAATTAAAAGTGGGTAAAAGACCTGAACGGGTACCTGTTACCAAAGGAAACATACAGATGGCAAATGAGCTCATGAAAAGATGCTCTGCATCATATATCATGAGGGAAATGCAAATTAAAACAACATTGAAATATTGTTACATACCTATTGGAATGGCCAAAATCCAGAACATTGACAACAACAAATGCTGACAAGGATGTGAAGCAACAGACACTTTCATACACTGCTGGTGGGAACCCAAGAGGGGATAGCCACTCTGGAAGACAACTGAGCTGTTTCTTACAAACTAATCATACTGTTACTACGTAAGCCAGCAATCACACTTCTTGGTATTTACCCAAATGAACTGAAAACATATGTCCAGCCCTCCTGGCTGGTGTGGCTCTTTGGATTGAGTGGGAGCCTGCAAACTGAAAGGTTGGTGGTCTAATTTCCAATCAGGGTGCATGCCTGGGCTACAGGCCAGAACCCACTGGGGGCATGAGAGAGGCAACCAATCGTCGTTTCTCTCACACATCATGTTTTTTCCCTCTTTCTCCTTCCTTTCCTTCTAAAAATAAATAAAACATTTTTTAAAAAAAGAAAGAAAACATATGTTCACGCTAAAACCTACACACAGATGCTTTTGCAGCTTTATTCATAATTGCCAATGCTTGGAAGCAACCAAGATGTCCTTCAGTAGGTGAACAAATAACTGAACTGTGGTACATCCAGACAATGTAATATTAAGCAATGCGACGAAGTGAGCTATCAAGTCATGAAAAAACATGGCTAAAAACCTATGCTATTATGAAGTGGAAGAATTTGGGAACACTACATTCTCTATGATTCCAACTATATGATTTGGCAAAGGCAAACTATGAGAACAGTAAAAAGACCAGTGGTTGCCAGGGGTTACCAAGTCATCATGGTTGAGAGAAGGAAGTGATGAATAGGTGGAACACAGGATCTTTAGTTCAGTGAAAACATTTTGCATGATGCAGCCATGGTGGATGCATATCATTAAACGTTTATTAAGGCCCATAGAATATACAACACCAAAAGTGAACCCTAATGTAAACTATGGAATTTGGGTGGCAATAACATGTCAATGTACTTTCATCAGTTGTAAAAAATGTACCACTCTGGTTCAGGATACTCATAGTAGAGTACGTTGTGCATGTGTAAAGAGCACAGTATATGGGAACTCTCTGTAGTTTCTACTCACTTTTGCTGTGAACCTTAAAAAGCTCTAAAAAATAAAGTTAATTCTTTTTTTAAAGAAAAGGATTATACACCATCACCATGTTGGATATATCGCAGGAATGCAAGAGTGGTTCAATATACAAAAACCAATCAATGTAATACACCACATTAATGAAATAAAAAACAAAAAGATCTCAATCAATACTGAAAAAGCATTTGATAAAATCTATCACCCTTTCATGATAAAACACTCAGAAAACTAGGAACAGAATAATTCCTCAACATGATGAAGGACATATGAAAAACCCACAGCTAACATAATCAATGATGAAAGGTGAAGTTTTCCTAAGACGAATATTTTTACCACTGCTATTCAACACTGTGCAGGAAGTTCTAAAGGAATTTGAAAGGAAAAATAAAAAATAAGACATCTAAATTGGACAGAAATAGGCAAAACTATTTATTTTTTAAGAAATGTGATCCTATATATATAGAAAATCCCAGAGAACCCACAAGAAAGCTACAAAATGTAATAAACAAATTCAGCAAAGCTGCAAGCGACAAGATCAAAAAACAAACATAAGCTGTATAGCTGTCTTTCTATACACCAATAATGAACAATCTATAGAGGAAATTGAAAAGGCATTCCATTTATAACAGCATCTAAAATAAAAGGAATAAATTTAACCAAGAGGTGAAAAACTTGTATTCTAAAAACTATAAAACATTGCCAAATAAAAGACCAAAATGAATGGAAAGACATCCTGTGTTCATTGACATTGTAAAGTTAACAATACTATCTGAAGTGATCTACAGAGCCAGTGCAATCCCTATTAAAATTCCAACAGCCTTTTTTTTTGTTGACAGAAATGGAAAAGCCAATACTCAAATTCATATGGAATTGCAAGGAGCCCCAGAGAGCCAAAACAATCTTTAAAAAGAAGAACATGCAAAGACACACTTCCCAAAGTTAAAACTTACTACAAAGCTATAGTTATCAAAATGGTGGTACCAACGAATGGATAAATATATAGACCAATGGGATGGTACTGAAAGTAACAGTAATAAACCCATTATCTATAGCTCATCGAATTTTGACAAGGGTGCCAAGTCCTTTCAAAGGGAAAGAATAGTCTCTTCAACAAACGGTTCTAGGATAAATGGATTTCCACATGCAAAAGAATGAAGTTGGACCTCTAAGTCACACCATATTATAAAAATTAACTGAAAGTGGATCAAATCTAAATGTGAAAGCTAAAAGCATAAAACTCCTAAAAGAAAACAGGGAAAAGCCTTCACGGCATTGGACTTGACAACAAGTTCTTAATATGATGCCAAAAAGCACAAGCAATTAAGAAAGAGAAATTGAACTTCATCGAATTTAAAAACTTTTATGCATCAAATGACATTGTCAAGAAAGTAAAAAATACAAAAACAAAAAACACCAGACATCTTAGGGAGAAAACATTTGTAAATCATTTATCTTAGAAGAGTTTAATATCCAGAATGTATAAAGAATACCTGCAACTCAACAACAAAAAATAATAATAATAATAAAATGGACAAAGGACTTGGATAGTTCTCCAAAAATATAAAATTGGCCAATAAGCACCAAAAAATAAAAAAAAAAATGCTCAACATCACAAATCATTATGAAAATATAAATGAAAATCACAATGAGATAACACTTCACACCCATTAGGAGACCTATAATTGAAGCATATCAGAAAATAAGTGTTAATGAGATTATAAAGAATTTAGAATCCTTGTGCTTTGCTAGTGGGAATGCAAAATAAGTGCAGCCTTTATGGAAACTGTACAGTGTTTCCTCAAAAAATTAAAATTACCATATGATGCAGTAATTTCACTCCTAGATGTATGCCCAAAAGAACTAAAGACATATTCAAACAGGTGCTTGTACACCCATGTTCACTGCAGTGCTATTCACAACAGCCGAAGAGTAGAAAGAACCCAAGTATCAATCGACAGATGACTGAATAAACAAAATGTGGTATATACATGCAATGGAATATTATTCAGCCGTAAAAAGGTAAAATTAAGTTCTGATACTTGCTACAACATGAACAGAGCTTGAAAAAATTAAGCTAAGTGAAATAAGCCAGACCCAAAAGGACAACTATTGTATGATTCTATTTATACGGACTATCCAGAATAGGTAAATTCACAGAAACAAAGAGTAAATTGAGATTACCAAGGAATGAGGGCAGGGTGAAAAGAGTGTCTCTATTTGGGGTGATTTGAAAAGGTTTTGGAAATGGTGGTAATGGTTGCATACAGTGTGAATGTACCCTTAAAAATAACTCAAATGGCAAATTGTAAATATGTTTTACCAAAATTTAAAAAAAAACAAAAAAAAAGACTTTTTCTAAAGACAAGAAAAAACTACCATAGCAGAAACAAAAGATGAGGCTGGGTCAATACGGGAGAGTGCGTTCGTCCTACACAGGAATTCAAAACAAATCTAAGAAGGAAAATCACAAGAAGGAAAGTGATGTCCGCAGTCCCCACCCCGTACTCCCAACCCACCCAGAGCACAACCATGGAAGAGTCGCCGCCACTAGGTTGTGACTCAGGTCTGGCCGTAACACCAGAAAGTTATAGGGCACAGACACAGCAAGATCTGTTAACTTGTCACATACCAGCTATGTATCTGGCACAACTGAAGGCACCGAAGATAAAAATGTGAATAATACACCAAGACGCTTGCCCTCAAAGAACTCCGAGTTTAGTGGGCAGGACGTAAATCTAACTGAAAGAAACAGAAAGCGGACCTCTGAAAAAGCAAAGGCCTTACATAAAGTTGAGGAGGAAAGTTATCTATAAACCCTTAAAAAATAAGAAAGTATAAAAGAGGCATTTTGAGAAATTAATATTAAAATAGAAAAGAGCTTTCACAATAACATCTGAGTTTTTTCTTTGGACATGGAACGCCATGTCTCAGAAAAAGCAGCAGGTAGACACCTGGAGCCCAGCAGCCCTGACTGCCCCCAACCACCACCTGAGGTTTATGAGAGCTTCTCCCTCCTACCTGAAGCCACCTTAGGTTGGTTGCCAACAATTCCAACAGTCCTCCCGTTCATTCTTGCAAAACCAACAATGATGTTCTTGGCATAATTGGGCATGATCTCAAAAAAGTCTCGCTCATCAACAACCTGCAGGGATAAATTGACTCCTGAGCTCAAAATGAGAAAGGAGATATAACAACATTACAGAATGACAGAGCTAGAGGGCCGCCACCCCGCCACACGTTCTCCAAAGAAGCAAGACAATGGGCAGGGGGACACGTTCTCCCTGCTGGGTGGGAAAACCCTTGTGTACACTGCTGGTGGGGATTAACCAGTGCAGCCTATTTCAAAGCTTCTGTTTGAATCTGGCAGTATTTATTATACTTTTTTACTTCATTTTTAAATCATTTCAAATCTATATAAAACTTTTCAGAATATTTTTTAAATGTATATAACCTTCACCCAGATTTCCCATTTATTAACATTTTACCACATAAGCTTTAGCCTACCTGCCTATCCCACTTCCTCTCAATGTATCTCTATTTCTGTATGTGTGTGTATATGTACACATTTTTTCTAAATAATCTACATATATGTGTACATATACACACACAAAATTTTTTTCCTGAACCATTTGAGAGTAAGTTACACACATGATACCTTTTTATTTTGTAATTTATTGATTTGAGAGAGACATCTGTTGTTCCACTTATTTATGCATTCATTGGTTGTTTCTTGTATGTGTCTGAACCTGAAATCAAACCCATAGCCTTGGCATATTGGGGCAGCACCCCAACCAACTGAACAACCCAACCAGGGCCAGACATGTTCCCTCTTTACCATTATGTCCCTCACTGTGTATCTCCTATGAACACGGACATTCTTTTATATAACTAGACTGGTATTAATGAAATCAAGAAATCAACATTAATACTATTGTCTATTATAAAACCTTATTCAAATTTTCCCAGTTATTCCAATGATATCCTTTATAACAACCAAAACCTGGTTATAGAATCTGACCCAAGATCACCTGGTACTTTAGTGGTCATGTCTCTGTAGCCGGCTTTAATGTTTTCCGTTCGGTCTTTGTCTTTCACAATCATGACATCTCTGAAGACCACAGATCTGTTATTTGATTATTTGCCTTCTATTTGGATTTGTTTAATGTTGCTCTGTTTTAAATTTCAGGTTAAGCATTTTTGACAGTAACACAGGACTGTCCTTCTTAGCAATCACATCAAAAGACACATCGTGTCAATTTCTCCATTAATGGTGGTGATATATGTCAGGTTTCTCCCTTGTAAAATTACTATTTTTCCATTTGTAATAAAGCATTTTGTAAGGAAATACTTTGAAACTATGTAACATCCTGTACCTCATTAAATTTTCACCCACTAGGTTCACCATTCACTGATGCTTCCGTGACCCAACTGCTGCTATGACAGTTGCCAACTAGTGATTTCTCTATTTTCCCTGCATTTCTTAGTCAGCATTTTACTGTCAGAAAGGTCTTTGCCTTTCCTGTTTAATTATTTGTACTACCCACAAGTATGAACTATGGATTCCTGTTTTATTATGTAGATTGTAATCTTTTACCATCATTATTTTATGTTCAAATTGCCCCATATTTGCCAATGAGCGCTCATTCGAGGTGGCTCCCAAGCCCTTTTGATGTTTTTCAAACATTCTTTGAGTATACCTGACATTCTAGTGTACTTTCGGATTCAACTTGCATTTTTTTTCCTGCCTCAAGTGTAGAATTAGCCATTTCTCCAAGGGACCCAGGTTCCTTTTAGGGAAAGTGAGTGGGTGTGTGTGTGTTTGCTTCTAAGAAGCTATCCTAGAGGACAGAGCTCGGAAATCCACAGACAGACAGACACACACACACACACACACACACACTCATTTCTAAAACTGGTATAAAAACCATGAATCGTACTGGTAACTCCAATTCCAGTCCAATTTAACTACAGGGTTCATTGTAGTGCTCCCCCCTTCAATATTCATGAACTCCTCTCTCCTAGAGTGGACATTTTACTCCCATTATTCTCAAAATCCTCAAACACAGAGAAATGGTTTCAGAATTGCTTACCCATATGCCTGCAAAAACACAAATCTAACTAAAATTCAGTATTTCTTTACCACTATTTCTGTCATTAGACTAAACGTAGTTTATTTTAAAGGTTTTTCCCCAGTCTTGTTGATTTTATTTTTTAATATGTAAACATAACATAGTTTAATAGTGTCACTCCTCATCTCTTCAACCCACTCTGTTATTAATCTCATTATTTTCTGATTTATCTTCCACATGTATATTACAGAGATGAGCATATACATTTATATCTTTTTAATTACCCTCCTATCTTAGATCAAGAGTAATATACTATACTATTGCACTTTGGGTTTCTTCACTTAACAATATATTCTGGTAATCATTCAATTTCAGTTCATAGACATCTTTCTCATTTTTACTTCTGCATAGCACTCTACTGTGTGGATATACCAAATTTATTCAACCAGTCTCCTCTATGTTGTTAACATTATTTTGAAGCTTACATTCAGGTTGTTTAAGACATCTTCCAATGATAAATAACAATGTCACAGTAGTAACTTTGTGCACCTATAATTTTGTATGGTAAGAAGTGCACCTTCAGAAAAAAATCCTAGAAGTGGAACTTCTAGGCCAAAGTGTAAATGCTTATTTAGCCTTAGATATTACCATATTCTCCTAAGAGCAATGTATGAGACTATCTGCTTCCAACAGAATTACCAATGTAAAGTGTTTTCAAGTTTTTTGTATTTTGCTAAACTGACAAATAAGAAATGATAACTCAGTGTAATTTTAATTTCCATTTCTAGCATTATGAGTAAAGTTGAAAAAATATATACTTTACCAAAACTGACCACAGCAAAGATAAACTTTAAAGACACATATTCACATTAAAAGACAGAGGAGGTTATCAAAAAGCTAACCTCCCCCACAAAAGCACCACGCCCTGACACTGGCAAAATTTCTACCAAATCTTTTTTTATTTCATCTTCTTTTTTTTTCTTTCATTGAATTTATTGGGGCTACAATGGTCAATAAAATTATATAGGTTTCAAATGTACAATTCTACAATACATCACCTGCACAATGCATTGTGAGATTACAGTCCAAAATCTAGTCTCCTCTTTCTTTTTTGAGTTTTGAGTTTACTCTTGTGCATGGTGTCAAAAGGTGGTCTAGTTTCATTTTTTTGCACGTTATCTATCCAATTTTCCCAACACCATTTATTGAGTAGACAGTCTTTACCCCATTGTATGTTCTTGCCTCCTTAGTCGAATATTAATTGACCATATAGGTGTGGGTTTATTTCTGTGCTCTCTACTTTGTTTCATTGATCTACATGTCTGTTTTTGTGCCAGTACCACGCTGTCTTGATTACTATGGCCTTGTAGTATAGTTTGATACCAAGTAGTATGATACCTCCAGCTTTGTTCCCCTTTCTCAAGACTGCTCAGTCTATTTGGGGTCTTTTGTGGCTCCATGTATTAATACTCTTTTAGAATATTTGTTCTAGTTCTGTGAAATAGGCCATTGGTGTTTTAATAGGAATTGCACTGAATCTATAGATTGCTTTGGGTAGTAAGGACATTTTAATGATGTTAATTCTTCCTATCCATGAACACAGTATATGCTTCCACTTACTGGTATCTTCCTCAATTTCTTTCTTCAGTATCTTATAATTTTCAGAGTACACGTCTTTTACCTCTTGGTTAAATTTATTTCTGTGTACCTTTTTCTTTTTTTTTGAGATGGAATTGTAAATGGGATTGTTTTCTTAGTTTTCCTTTCTGATAGTTCACTGACATATTAAAATGCAACTGATTTCCAAATATTAATTTTGCATCTTCTACAAAATTTTAAAGAGAAGATAATCCCAATGCTATTTAAATTGTTCCAGAGCATAGAAAAAAAAGAAAACTTACAAATTCTCTTTATGATACTTCACAAACTGAACTGTGACCTCCCCAAAATTCATGGGTTGAGGCCTAACCCTCAATGTGACTATATTTGGAGATAGGGCCTTTAAGGAGATAATTAAGGGTAAATGACGTGATATGGGTGGAGCCCTAATCTTATAGTACTAAAGTCCTTATAAGAGGAAGAGACACCAGAGACCTCTCTTTTCCTGTGCATAGGGAGGAAAGGTCATATTAGGACATAGCCAAAAGGCAGGATATGCAAACCAGGAAGAGAGACTTCTCCAGAAACCGACTCTGCTGGTACCTTGATCTTGGACTTGTAGCCTCCAGGACTGTAAGAAAATAAATTTCTGTGGTTAAAGCTACCAGTCAGTGGTATTTTGTTATGGTAGCTCTAGCAGTCTAATATATGAAGCAAATACAAAACTGAATTTTAAAATACCTCAAAAAAAAACAACACCCCAGCTTATATCATGTTATATTGATGCAAAAGTCCAAAATAAAACATTAACAAAACATAACTAGTAGGCTTTCCTTCAGAAATATAAGAATAGTTCAATATTAAGAAATCTATTAAGATATATTCATAAAGAGATCTAAAGAGAAAAATCATGTGCTCATCACCATAAATGCTGAAAGGGCATTTAACGATATTCAATACCTATCCCTGATTTTAAAAAAATAAGTGAACAACAGGCTCTCGGCTCCTCCCGTCCGACAGGACAGCCACATCTTTCCGCACAGTGCCAGCCTCAACCCTGAGACACAACGGTGAAGACGGGAGTGAACAGACTTGGCCGTACTGGGTGCCTGGTCACCAGGGCTGCTTTTTATTCTGGCAAAGTGATGTTGTTGCCGTCGATAATCCTTTCGTTGACTCAACTATATGGTCTACATGTTCCAGTATGATTCTACTCATGGCAAGTTCAAAGGCACAGTCAAAGCTAAGAACGGGAAGCTTGCCATCAATGGAAAGTCCATCTCCATCTTTCAGGAATGAGATTATGCCAACATCACATGGGGTGATGCTGATGCTGAATATGCTGTGGAGCCACTGGTGTCCTCACTACCACGGAGAAGGCTGCGCTCACATGAAGGCTGGAGCCTAGAGGGTCATGATCTCTGCCCCTTCTGCAGATGTCCCCATATGTGTGATGGGTGCGACCCATGACAAGTATGACAACTCCATGAAGACTGTCAGCAATGCCTCCTGTACCACCAGCTGCTTGGGCCCCTGGCCAAGGGCATCCATGACAACTCTGGAATCGTGGGAGCACTCATGACCACAGTCCATGCCATCACTGCCACCCAGAAAACCATGGATGGCCCCTGTGGGAAGCTGTGGCATCATGGTCCAGAGGCTGCCCAGAACATCATCCCTGCTTCTACTGGCACTGCCAGGGCTGTGGGCAAGGTCATCCCTGAGTTGAATGGGAAGCTCAATGGTATGGCCTTCCATGTCCCCACCCGCAATGTATCAGTTGTGGATCTGACCAGCCTTCTGGAGAAAGCTGCCAAATATAATGACATCAATAAGGTAGTAAAGCAGGCATCAGAGGGCCCCCTCAAGGGCGTCCTGGGCTGTACTGACCAGGTTGTCTCCTGCAACTTTTAACAGTGACACCCACTCCTCCACCTTTGATGCTGGGGCTGGCATCGCCCTCAATGACCACTTTGTCAAGCCCATTTCCTGATATGACAATGAATTTGGCTACAGCAACAGGGTTGTGGACCTTATGGTCCACGTGGCCTCCAAGGAGTAAGAGCCCTGTGGACCACCAGCCCCAGCGACAGGAAGAGAGACCCTCAGCTGCTTGGGAGTCCTTTCCCCAAAATCGATCCCCCAACACACTGATAATCTCCTGACCTCCCGTTTCCATCCTAGACCCCCTGAAAAGGGGAAGGGCTTAGGGTAGGGTACCCTACCTTGTCATGCGCCATCAGTAAAGTTTACTGTATCCAGCCAAAAAAAAAGGTAAGCAACAATAAAAATTAAAATAGGAACCAGTGGTAGCTTTCTTAACATGAAAAAAATTTTTTTCAAAAACACCAATGGCAGTCTCTCTAAAGTTAGTAATAAGACAATATATCCACTATCACAGCCATTACTCATTACTGCATTCGATAAAATATAGATGTGAGACAGGCTGAACCCATCCTAAATGAGACTGGAATTCCTCTGCTTATTCCTCAAACCCTGCAACCAATCAGTACCAGAGAGAATGGGCACTTACTTTATTAGCAAAGGACCCTCCTGATCCTAACACATGTTCAGTTGAGACTCAGAACAACCACTGCATAACCTTACCCTCATTATAATAGCAAGAAACACATCCCTGGTGGAGACTTAAGATGCTAATAAAACATGCATGACATATTAAGAGCATGAAGCTCCACTGCACCTGCTCGAGCCAGTACCAACTCACTAAAGAAGGATCTGGAGGATGGACCAAGAGAACAAAGAAACCAGCACTAAGTAAGTGCTGACTCCAGCAGCAGATGGTGAAACCATACTCTCTCCTGCTGCATCAAACTTTCTCCTTGTTTCCAATAAACCTCCTCCGTGAATCTGTTTTGCCTACTCTCTGGATTTCTATCCTCAGAGGGGCAAGAACCCTCTAACCCTCTCCATCATTGACAGAGATACAGACAATGCAATTAGACCAGCAAAAGAAATGACAAAATAATTGAAAAGGAAAACTTTTGTATAGAGACAGTATACTGGTACACTTGAAAAACCCGGAAGAATTAACAATAAAAGACTATTACAAATTATAAGAGAACTTAATAGGTAACAGGACGAAAAAAAGATAAACAGAATCAATAGCTTCCTTTATACCTCAAAAAAACAGCCCTGGCTGCTGGTGTGACTCAGTGGATTGAGCACTGGCCTGTGAACCAAAAGGTCACTGGTTCAATTCCCAGTCAGTGCACATGCCTGCGTTGTGGACCAGGTCCCCAGCTGGGGGCGTGTGAGAGGCAACTAATGATGTATGTCTCCCACATCAATGTTTCTCTCCCTCTCTTTCTCTCTCACTTACCTTCTCTCTAAAAATAAATAAATAAAATCTTAAAAAAACAAACAGAAGATAGAAAAGACCCCATTTACAACAAAAAGTTAAGACACTTAGGAGTAAACTTAACAAGACATGTGAACAACTTACACTAGGAATTCTTTAAAACAATTCTCAAGGGGGAAAAAAGGTACACTTTTGACAAATAAAAATAATATGTTTTTAAGACTGTTTCAGATTTACAAGGATTCTCTCAAGTTAGTCCATAAATTAACAGGATCCCAAGAAAAACCACACAGGATTTTCTACTTTCACCCCCTTCCACCCTAAAACAAGACAAACTGACTCTAAAGTTTGTACAGAAAAAGAAATAAGCAAGATTAGGCAAGAAAACTCCGAAAGAATAATTATCAATATGAACTATCTCTACCAGACTGAAAGCATACCATAAACTCTCAATAATTAAAATAGCATGGTATTGGCCAAGTGGTGCTGAGAACATGAAGGAATTGGAATTCTCATATGCTGTTGATGAAAGTGCAAGATGATACAATCCCTTTTTTGAAAACCCCTTTGACAGTATCTACTAAAGCTAAACGTATGTATACTTTATGACATGGTACTTTCATTCCTAGGTATGGGTCCACCAGAAATGTGTAATTTATTCACCAAAATCCCAAAATAAAATGTTCATATCAGAACTATTTGCAAGAGCCCCAAACTAGGAATTACCCAAATATCCATCAAAAGTAGATAAACTGGTTCATTCATACAAAAGACTAAAGAGACCAATGAGAACATATGCAATAATATGGACAAATCTTACAAATATAACACTGAGTGAAAAAGCAAGACACAAAAGACCATACACTATATGGTTCCATTTATATAACACACAAAAACAAGAACTAACTTAATGCTGTTAAGTCAGGATGGTCACTTCTCTCAGGGGGTTGGAGAGAAATAGTGATTTGAAGCAAGCACCAGGAAGGCTTCTCTGTTTCTCTATGTGACACATTTTATTTGGTCTATTCTATGTAATTTTGTTACTTAGGAAGGTTTATATATTGTTTTCACATGGTTACCTCTATAACTATACCACTTTAGTGTCATTAGTCCCTCCCCTGGGTTTAGCGATTAGAGAGGTTAGTAGGAAGTCTGTCACTCAACAGAGGGAAACCAGAAGCCAGATTCCAGTGAGGAGGAAAGGAAGAGGGATAAGAAGAGTTTAAATGAAAAGGTAGGAAGGAATCTGGGCAGCAGGTAAACAGATAATAGGTTATATATATAGAGAGAGAGGTTTTGTTTGTTTGGGGGTTTTTTTTAGCAGACAAGAAATCTATACATGTTCATTCGCACTTATTGCTAAGAGAAATGTGTTATGAGAGGGAGAGAAAGTGAGAGATTTAAAGAAGTCAAGAAAGCAAGATCCTCCAGGTAGGGAAGGATAGAGTCAGGAGTCCCCGTGGGGACACCTCATTCTTCGAGGCCAGGGAAACATGAGAAGGACAGTGACGATGAAGAAGTGGTCACTTGTGGGGAGTGAAAAACCTGATGCTCTCAATGTTCTCCATGAAGGAAATGCCCACGTCACCTGATCAGAATGGGGAGTGAAGGAAGAAGTTAGGGGCTGGCCCAGGCCATGGGAAACGTGAAGGACGGGCATGGAGAGGAGGCCCACAGCACACATTCAGGCCAGAGAGCGGCACACTGAGGACCCCGCTGAGGCTGGGGGAGGGCTCTGGGGCTCTCCTCCAGCAGCCTCAGGCCCCACTGGCAGTATCTGGAAAGATGACTTAAGACTTGAACAAGGGACAGGGCTCTGAAGGGCAAAAGGAGAATCAGGGGTTCATGACTGAGACTCTATTTGACCTTCTTCACAGTACTTTTTTGGATCTAAAACTACCCATGCTATGTATGCATTTGTTTTCTCTCTTTCTCACCCAAATGTGAGATCCCTGAGGCAGGGACTTTGTCCGTCACTGGGAACAGCACCTGGCCATAAGTATCTGGCAGAGTGGCAGAGTCCAGCTGGCACAAGAAAGCAGAGGCCAGGAGGGCTTAAGGATTCCAAAGGAATGGGGAGATTGAGGACTGGAGAGTCAAGGGGCAGAGGCGGCGGGAGAAGGGTAGGCAGGACTGTGAGGATGGAGAAAGTATTAAAGGCTGAGTTCTGAGAAGGGCATGCTGGTAGAAAGGTCTTGTCTTCACTGCTCAAATGGTGCTCAACAGGCTACATAATCTAGTGATGAGGAGAGACAGAATCTGGCCATAGTAACTGACTAAGGCTGGCTCCCCAGAGTACAGGAGGAAAAGGAATGGTCACTGGAAGAGCCAGGGCTCTGGGAGATGCTGTGCCCACAGAGTCATCTGCTTCCGTTAAGCAAGGACTACTGAGAGCACTTGGTGCATATAAGAGTGTGAGGGAGACAATGGCCATTGACAGATGTCCCCAATTTGCCCCGATACTGTCCTCTCTTCATAACGATCCAGGAATCCACTACATCAACAAAAAGGTACAGATGACTCACATCTCCCCAGGTCTACATACAATCAAACACATGCACATACACACACCCCTTGACATTGTTAGAGGATACCCTGTGTACTCTCCTTTCTCTAGAAAGACAAAATCCCCTCTAAGCATAAGGCTCCAAACAAACATACCTAACTAAGGGTCACCCTAGCCTCAAATTTAGACTCTAGGGACATGGTCTCTTCTCTGTGTACCTCAGAGTGCCATCAAAAGGCTCCTGAGCCCTGCGGGACCAATTGGTCCTTCTCCCTCCAGCCCTCGAGTCCACCTGAGCAAATAGGGTGGCTACAACCACAAGCTCTTCGCAAATCACACTGCTCAGTGGTCCCTGGTTCTGGTCTACCCCAAGCTCTGCCTGTATTGCTGGATGTTAAGGCCTGTGGGCTCAGCATCTCCTCACTAGGCCAAAGCACAATGACCATGGACATGGCTGAGCTAGCACAGACAAGGCAAGCAGATGCAGCACTTACAGAGAGTACGATGTCCGCCATGTTGTAGGCTTTGGTAGATTCCAAAGGGACAATTGTGTCGAGTTCAGGAACCAGACGATCGCTTTGGATAGAAAAAGAAGAGATCTAATCAACAGTGGAAGAGTCAGTTGCCTTCTGTGGGTGGTGGACGGCAGAGGAAATGAGGGCTGGCTGAGGTGTCCTTACTGGGCTTTCGAAGTAGTTCCCAAGGATGTATTCCTTTGTTACCACCATATTAAACTGAACCTGAGTTTGCTATTAATCCAAAAGATCTTTCTGTTTTTATTTAGAAGAAATGGGTTTATTCCCCCGAATGTGATTCCTTCATTTATCCTCTCTAAATAACTTCCACATCCTAGGTACTGTGTGGGGCACTAAAGGACATTATAGTCAACACTGGTCCCAGTTTAACTTCTGGAGACATTAAAAATAAAAGAACAAGAACTTAGAAATGCAAAGCCCTAGTTCTCAAAAAAATTACTGTGGGTTTACATTGTGCTGGAAGGCAAAACTGCGAGCGCTCCTTTAAAAAGCAAAGCTGCTGGCCCCCGGCGTGATGAGGACTAACCAGGCACACAGGCTCCTCACTCTGCTTCCTCCTGCCTCTGTGTGGCCGAGCCAGGAGCCACAGCCAGGGCCCACACTGACACGGCAGGACTCCGCAACATGCCCTCTCCAACAAGCTCTCATCCTTTCCTGTCCCATGTGGGCCGGCAGGGGTTGTTCTGACGCTGGAGTACACACTTGGGATAAGATTTGGCCTTGGTCAAGCCCCACGCCCAAAACAAGCCCAACTTCCCGGAGAGCTCTGCCCTGCGGCATTGGGTATAGCCCCACGAGATAATAAAATTCCCCCTTACTTTTTATTTATTCCTTACGCATGTGCATATAGCTTCCCTAGGACCCTAAGAGGAGGTATGGCTGGGCCAAGGCAGACTATTTGGACATTTCTGGGCCCCTGGATCATAACACCTTCAAATGATGTCCTAAACTTTGCAAGAGCCCCAAATAGTATAGATGCTCAGAAAAGAAGGCTGTGCCCACTGCTTCTGGGCCTTCAGACCACCCTCCCTCTCATGATGACACATAGTGGGCCACTGAATATGTCCCTCAAGGAACGGAACAGAGGCAGACAGGGTGGGTCCCTGGGGACAGGACTCTTCAGAGCATCCCTGGCCCCGTCAGAGACCTACAGGCGGAAGGTCCAGGTTCACCCAAGAGAGCAGTGTCTGAAAATGGCTCCTTCCCGAGAAATACAGTGTCGAATCCCTCTGGAGAAGAAAGTCCAGGCCACGTGAGGGCTTCGAAACAGAGAGGAAACCAAACAGAGAAGAATGCAGCCAGAGGCCCGGAGCAGCAGGTCTCCACCTGGGCCTCCAATGTACTCTACGGTGCCCCCCGCGTCAGGCTGCGACCCCAACAGCAAGAAGGAAAGAAGGCTTCACTAAGTGGCCAGCAACACGCCCTTCCCCAGGACTGCCCCAGCCTCTGGCCACCAGCCTAAGAACACTTCCTAAAAGGCCTGCTGTCTCCACCATTTTGCAGTTATTTCATATCAAGACACACACAAAAAAACTTCTATCTCTAAGTCCGGACAAATCAAGAACACTTAGAAATCAATTTTTTGGCCACTCTTTACTTCCAAGCTACCTGTGAGATATTACACAGAAGAAAACAGTAAATAAAAGTCTTTCTTTGCTCCTATCCACAGACATGCCACCACCATGCCCGCACCTGGGCCAACTGCACTCCACAATCTGCCCCAGGCTGCCCAACGAGGAAGACCCTGAAGGTCCAGCTGGGCACAGGGGTAAGACACGAGCAAGCCAACCTGCAAAATGAGAGAAGGTGCTCCAGCCTGCAACTCACCTGGGATCATGGCACTCGCGGATGGGGGGCGGGTCCTGACTGCTGAGAGGCAGGTAGTTGAAGAACTCCCGGAGATTACACAAGGCATCCACATCATTTTCGAAAGCTCTGTGGGCAACACCTGAGAAAACAGGAAGGATATAATGTGCCAGGGCACCTGTCAACCCAAAAATACTGCTTCATGCCTGCCCCTTCTAGAGCATCTCTAGTTCATGCAGTCTGTTCTCTCTGCTCTGTGACTCTGCAAAGTTCACTCCTTTCTTTATTCAGGTCTTTGTCCTAATGACACCTACTCAGGGAAGCTTTCCCTGATACCTCTCTAAAACAAACCCTTCTCCCCAGTGTCCCTTACTTTCCATCCCTGTAATGTGTAGGAGTTCTCTTCACACTTTTCCCTGCCACATCTGTCTGTTTTCTTCCCTGCTTACTGCCTGACATCTCCCTTAGAATATTATAGACCGGGTGTGTCTTACCCCTGTAGTACCACATTAAGAATAATGACTGGTTATATATCAATTATCTCTCAACGAAGCTGGAAAGTAAAAAATAAAAGAATAATGGCTGGCACATAATGTCATGGTACTCAGCAATGATGGAAGGAATGGAAGAAAGGAGGGGAACCACCTGGTCCTCATGAGGATTCAAGCCATCACCCCTTGAGAGCACTCTGAAATCACAGAGCAGCCAAACGAGGCCACAGGAGACAAAGGCCAGAAACTCTTTCTCAGTTCACCCCCACCCAGACTCCCTGCTTCCACCGTTACCTCTACAGTCTCTTCTCCACATGACAGCCAAAGTTAGCTTTTTAAGTCAAACCATGTCAAGTCTCTACTCCAGTCACCCCCACCCCTGCCATTCATTAGGCACATTGGCCACTCTCTTTCCTCAGGGACCTTGCATAGGCAGGTGTGGCTCAGTAGGTTGGGCATTCTCCCATAAACCAAAGGGTCCACAGTTTGATTCCCAGTCAGGGAACATGCCTGGGTTGCAGGCCGGGTCCTCAGTCGGGGGTATGAGAGAGGCAACTGATTGATGTTCTCTCGCACAGCAATGTTTCTCTCCCTCTCTTTCTTCCTCCCTTACCCTCTCTCTAAAAATAAATAAATAAAATTAAAAAAAAAAACAAAACTGCTCCCCTGTTACCCTCACAATGAAGCCTGCCCTTACCGCCCTATTTAAAACTGCAACAACCCCAACCCCCTTTATTCTACTGATTCCACAGCACATATTACCTTATCTTCTTAAGCTTATTGTTTATTATCTATCTTCTCTACTGGAATATAAACCCCACATAGACAAGATTCTTTTTGTTTCTTTCACAAATGTATTCCTAGCAAGTACAACAATGCTTGACACATAGGCATTAAGTAAAAACAGGGGTGGGCCAAAGTAGGTTTACAGTGATGAGTACACAAAGAAGTTTATTCCTGTATTATTAATTATTGCATTATTTTCCATATGACAACTGTAAACCTACTTTGGCTCACCCTGTACTTGGTGATGAATAAAAAGTATGTCCAACATGACAAAATTCTTTCATTCAAGATTTATAAATTGGCACACGGTCACTTTAGAGGACAGCATGGCAGTTCCTCAGAAAGTTGAGAGTTACCATTTGATGCAGAAATTCTACTCCTAGGTAAATACCCAAGAGAAGCAAAACCAGATGTTCACACAAAAACCTGTACATGGATGTTCATAGAAGCACATTGAGGAAAACCAAAAAAGTAAAAACAACCCAAATGTTTAACTGATCAATGGATACACAAATTGTGGTGCACCCATACACTGAAATATTATCCAGTAATAAAAAGGGATGAATTACTGATTCATGCTACAATATAGTTAGGTATATATTATTATGCTAAGTAAAACAAATCTGTTGCAAAACTCCACATATTGCATGATTTCATTTATGTCCATTACATATATATTCAGAATAGACAAATCCATAAAAAGAGAAAGTAGATTAGTGATTGCCTGGAGCCAGAGTATTTTGGGGGAAATGAAGAGCAAATGCTAACAGGTAGAGGGTTTCTTTCTGGGGTGATGAAAATGTTCTCAAATTGACTGTGGTGATAATTGAACAACCAGTGAATATGCTAAAACCATTGACTTGTATACTTGAAATGGGTATTTCACATGTATGGTATGTGAATTATATCTCAATAAAGTTGTTACCAAAAGTGTGTGTGTGTGTAGCCTCTTTTGGATCTTTCTCTAAGGATACAGAGCCAAGTACATCAGACATGGCCCATCAGAGGGCCGAGGGCCCATAAAGAATACCAAATGCTGCCTTTAAAACTAAAACTAAGCTGCAGAAGAAAATTTAATGACATGGGCAGACACTCATTATTTTAAGCTGTGAAGAGAAAAAAAATAGGCAACAAAAGAGAATTATGCACCTATTTTGAGTATGTATATGTATATACACACCCATCTGCATGAAAAACTTGCAAGAGTATAACCAAAAAAAGTTGTGGTGATTATCTGTGAATGATGGAATTCCTAGTGATTTTTATTCCTGTGTTTTCTAAATTGTCTAGCACAAAATATATAATATTACTGAAATCAGGAAAAACAAGATACTTCATCAACTCTAAGATGCAATCGAGACTCAAGATTATTTTATATCCCAATAAGAAATAAAAACTCCTGCCAATTAAGCCCTGAGACAGGAGAGGATGATAAGCTGTGGGGGAATCAACAATAAGAAATGTTCTGATACTAGGTATGTATTAGGGATAGAGCTGAATGGAGCTGATGGGAAAGGGAAAAGAATGACTAGAGGCTGACGCCAACCTGATATTGGGGGGGAATCATTTTTGTGGGTGAGGGGCATCAAGACCTCTCACATTTTGTTTTTTTTTAATCCTCACCCGAGGATATGTTTATAGATTTTACAGAAAAAGGAAGAGAGCAAGAGAGAGAAAGAGAGAGAGAGAAATACCAATGTCAGAGAGAAACATCGATGTGTTATCACCTCATACACGTCCTGACTGGGGACTGAACCATCAATCTGGGTATGTGGCCTGACCAGGAATTGAACTCGCGGACTTTTAGTGTATGTGATGCTGTTCCAACCAACTGAGCCACCTGACGAAGGCCTCTAGCATTTTTTTTTTAAACTGTATTTCAGCAAATGTAAGACTTCACAAGGCTTCCATTCAAGATGGCAGCATAGGTAAATGTGGTACTTGTATCCTCCCACACAACCACATCACAATTACAAATAGACCAAAGAACTATAATCCAAAATCACCCTGAAGTTTAGCTGAACAGAAGTTCTAAACTAAGGATAAAAAGAAGAAGCCACATAAAACTGGTAGGAGGGGTGGAGATGCAGACTAGCTGGTCCCACACCCAGATATGGCTGATAAAAATCAGGGAGTGTTAGCTCAGAGGTCCCCACTAAAGAAGAGGGGTCCCAGCTGCATACCAGGCCCCCCAGTCCAGAATTCCAGTGCTAGAAGAGAAGTCCCCATAATTTCTGGCTGTAAAAACCAGTGGGGATTGTGACTGAGTGAGAAAGAGGTCTTCTGGAGTCCCAGGAATTCCTCTTGAGGGGCCAGTGCATGGACTCGCTCAGACCCACTGGCTCTAAGCTCCAGAACTGGGACAGCAGTTCAAAAAGCACTAGGGACTTATGGGGAGGAACTGCATTTTCTGGCATCTGGGCAAGAGCTAGAGGGGCAACTTTCTCCCAGACAAAAGTGCTAGCAGAGGTCACTGTTCCTTTCCTGAGCCCTTCCCACCTCAACAGAGCTGGTAGGCGAGCATCATATCTGGGTCTCCATGAACCTGGCTAAGACTGTTCACCCCACCATGGCGATTCCCTTGGACCCTGCCCCACCCAACTTGCAGGCCCACCCAAGCTGTTTCCAGTGGCTTTTCCATGTGGATAGCCTATCTTGGCTCATGCTTCAGACTTCCCTAAAATCTCTCATATAAGCAGGATCTGGTCGCCACATGCATTATACCTGGAAAGTGGCACCAGGCCCAGTACTAATGACAGCCAGCCTTGGTTTGCAGTTTGACCTCTCCTGAGCACCTCCAAGCCCATCAGAAGTAGCAGCCATCTAAAGATTGCTTTGCGACTCATGCCAGGTGGCCCCAGGCAGAACACAGGTGGTGGCTGACATTGGCCTGCACCTCCCAGGATGCCCCAGAGCCAGAACACCCAGTGGACAGTTTCAGGCCACTTCAAAGCACCAGTCAACCACCTCCACAAGCAACACACTCAAGGGACGGACTCAATAGGCACCAAAGCCCCACTGAAGTAAGTCCTGCTCCATGAAGTGGGGCCCTGCACACCAGATGCTCCACGGTGGTCACAGTCAGTCTTTGTAGCCAATCATCCTGGGGCAGTGGGGGGTGGCAGTCAATACCACCCACTGATATACCAATAGCAACCAAGGCTCAATTGCAACAGGAGGGTGTACACAGCCCACATCGGGAGGAGAAGGGGTACACCTAAAGTGCCATGCTTGGGTGACTGGGGAAGCTGTGTCACTGGACCATACAGAACACCTACTACATTAGACAACTCTACCAAGCCTGGGAGATGCAATAGCTCTACCTAACACATAGAAACAAACAATAGGAAGCTGTCAAAATGAGGACACACAGAAACATGTCCCAAATGAAAAACAAGAAAACTCCAGAGAAAGAACTAAACAAAATAGAACTAAGCAATCTACTAGATGCAGAGTTCAAAACACTGGTTATAAGGATGCTCAATGAACTTTGAGGAAGAGTAGATAAACTTAGTGAGAACTTCAGCAAAGAGGTAAAATGGAACTACAAAACATAAAAAAAGAACAAGTCAGAAATGAAGAATACATTAGCTGTGATGCAGAATACATTACAGGGAATCAACAGTGGAGCAGATGAAGTAAAGGATCAAATCAGAGATTTGGAAGGTAAGGAAGTAGAAAACACTCAATCAGGACAGCAAAAAGAAAGAAGAATCCCAAAAAATGAGGACAGTATATGGAGCCTCTAGGGTATCTAGAGGCTCCATACCAAAATTCCAACATTTGCATCATGTGGGTGCCAGAAGGAGAAGACAACAAGGAGTTGAAAACCTATGGTAAAAAATAATGACAAAATCTTCCCTACCCAGGTGAAGAAAATAGATGTACAAGTCCAGGAAGCAGAGAGAGTACCAAACAAGATGAATACAAAGAGGCCCACACCAAAAGACACCAGAATTAAAATGCAAAAGGTTAAAGACAATGAGAGAATCTTAAAAGCACTAAGAGAAAAGCAGTTTAGTTACCTACAAGGGAGCTCTCATAAGACTGTTAGCTGATTTCTCAACAGAAACTTTGCAGACCACAAGGAATTGGCAAGAAACATTCAAAGTCATGAAAAGCAAGGAACTACAACCAAAGTACTCTACCCAGCAAAGCTACCATTTAGAATCAAAGGACATATAAAGTGCTTCCAAGACAAGAAAAAGCTAAAGGAGTTCATCACCACCAAATCAGTACTACATGAAATGTTAAAGGATCTTTTTTAAGAAAAAAAAATATATACCAAAAATATCAATAATAAAATGGCAATAAATACATATATAGATATCAACAATTGAATCTAAAAAGCAAAATAAACAAACAAGCAGAACAGGCTCATAGATATACAGAATATTTTGACGACTGCCAGACTGGGGGGAGGGGAGGGATTAAGAGGATGGGCGAAAAAGGTGAAGGGAGCCCTAGCTGGTATATAGTTCAGTGGATTGAGCATTGATCTGCAAACCAGACGATCACTGGTTCAATTCCCTAGTCAGGGCACATGCCTGGGTTGCGGGCCAGGTCCCCGAGAGGCAACCACACATTCATGTTTCTCTCCCTCTCTTTCTCACTCCCTTCCCCTCTGTCTAAAAATAAAAAATAAATAAAATCTTTTTTAAAAAAAGTATAAATAGGTAGTTACAGAATAGCCATAGGGATGTAAAGTAACGGAGTAGCCAAAGAACTTACATGCATGACCCGTAGACATGAACAAGGGTGGGGAGATGGCCTGAGGGAGTGGGGGGTGCTGGGAGGAGAGGAGCAAAGGGGGAAAAATCAGGACAATTGTAACAGCATAATCAAAAAAATTTTTTAAAAGGTGAAGGGATTATGAAACACAAATTGGCTGTTACAGAATAGTAATGGGGATGTAAGGTACAGCACAGAGAATACCGTCAATAGTATTGTGGTGACTACGTAGAGTATCACATAGGAACTAGATTTATGGGGATGATCACTTAATAAGTTACGTAGTGTCTGATCACTGGGCTGTACACCTCAAACTAATAAAATATTGTATGTCAACTATAATTGAAAAATTAAAAATTATTTAAAGTAAAAAAAAAAACAAAACCTAAGACTTCACTAATAGTAACACACACCTCTACAGTATGTACACTAAGAAAGAAATGATGACCCAGTTAACCACAGTACAATGCAGTGCATGAATCAGCCATGCTAGTCTCACACTGCTTTGTAATCTTTGAAAGAGGCACTTACTCCTGTCTTCAGATATACTGCTTGTTGTGTGGCAGACAATTCTTTCACAGCTTGGTATCTTTTTCCAAGAAAATATGGATTTCCAATCATTATGCCAACAATGAATGTCCTCACTAGTATCAGATTCATGCCCTGCTCCCAATTTCATGCATCTCGGTATAAACAATAACTCTTTGTTTCAATGCCAAAGTACCAAACAATTTTTACACACTTTGAATTCAGCATGTGCGGCAAATATTACCTAAAAGAGGTAAAAAGCTATGACCAAGTTCATGAAGATGTGGGTCATGATCATGACATGGTGATTTATAAAATGCCATCTACTCTTAAGACACCCCAACTTTGGAGTAAAAAAAGTCATAATAAAATATGGTATTTTTTTAAAGCTTCAACTGTATAGATGCAAGTCATACCTCTTATAACCTCCACTTGGGTTAGCTTTAAAATTTTAAATATTAAAGCATTAGTACTATTTTAACAAATTTGATACTAAATCCATCTTTATTACTATATCTGTCATCAATACACCATACTACAGTCTTCTCAAATAAATTCTTCCCCAACTGATACCTGTAAAAGACTGTCACCATTCTCTGTGTCAATGCCCACTTCTCAGCGTTTAAAAACAGTAAGGTGAACCTTGAGGCCTCTAACCTGACATGGTGGTATGGGTCTTGGCACCACCAAGCTCCTCCTGGGTAACATCCTCGTTGGTGACAGACTTGACAACATCAGGGCCAGTGATGAACAGGTAGGAGGTATCCTGAAATCAGAGAATTCCAGAGGATCAGTCTCAGAGCAGCAGTGCTAGATGGACCATTAAGGGTTCATAGCGCCAGAGAGACAAAAACAGAAACAGCAGTGACACGTAGCAGAATCAGGGTAGCATGCAGCTGCTCAAAGGTGCCTATTCCAAACTAAGGACCCAAATTTTCCTGCCTATTTAAAAATATCTTTGTTGCATGGTTCTACCTCATCAAAATGACTTGTAGTGTGGCTAACATTTCCGGGTCATTCATCTATAGAACACCCTACAGGTGACCCTTATTCTTAACTTGTGGTTTATCAAGCCTTTTTCTAGGCATTTCATAAAAATGTGTCATTAAAGCCTAGGTATTATTATCCTCACCATCACCACCATTTACAGATGCTGAAACTGAGGCACTGTGACAGTATGCAGTTTGCCTAAAATAAACCAGCTACCTTAAGCAAAGCCATTTGGAAACGATGATAATCAATAGTGTTTTCAGAAGATGACAGGCTTTTTTTTTTAAATTATTTTTTAAAAGATGATTTTTATTTATTTTTAAAGAGAGTGGAAGGGAGCGAGAAAGAGAGGGAGAGAAACACTGATGTGTGAGAGAAACACAGATCCGTTGCCTCTCACATGTGCCCAACCAGGGAACGGGTCTGCAACCCAGGCATGTGCCCTGATTGGGAATTGAACTGGAGACCTTTTGCTTTGTGGGACAACACTCAACCAACCCAGGTACACCAGTCAGGGACACAGAGTAACAGGTTTTTAATTTTTAGTTTCTAATTTAAAGATAGTAAGGGTACATTGTAAACAATTTAAACTGAAGCCGAGTAGAGTGGAAAGTAAGTCTGTGTCCCAGCCCGTATTTCCACGCTTCCAGTTTCCCCACCCAAAGGCAACCACAGTCAGTTTCTCTCTCCTTGCAAAGATATCCATGCATGCAGGATCTGACAGAAGTAAGGTCTGCTTGAGTGTGGTTGGTAGAGTAATCCACCTCTGCTGCTGAGTGTTTAGAGTGCTTTCAATCTGTCACTAAAAAAAGATGACTTGGGTCAAAGTGTAACCACTTTTCTAAACCTCTGAAGTCCTACTGTCAAACTACCCTTGAGAAAAATAGGTTTCCTAATTATACTGTTCCTATTTACACTGTTCTCTTCTTATTGAATGACTATCTACTCCTCTACCCTCCAGTATTCCTCTCTTGGCATTTACTCATTATTGTTAAAAATATTTTAAGAGGACTTCTGGTCAAGATGGAGGCATAGGTAGATACACTTTGCCTCCTCGTACAGCCAAAAGAAGGACAACAACAAATTTAAAACCAAAAAACAACCAGAATTGCCAGAAAATGGAATCATATGAAGTCTGACAACCAAAGAGTTAAAGAAAAAACATTCATCCAGACTGGTAGGAGGGGCGGAGATGGGCAGCTGGGCTGGAGAGAACACATGGCAAGGTGGCAGCTGGAGGGCCGGATGGGCAAGGTGGCAGCTGGCAGTCCCACATTTGTGTGTGGATAAACCGGGAGGAACAACTGGGGAGTGAGACAGACCATGCGACCCAGGGTTCCAGCACAGGCAAAGAAAGCCTCAATACCTCGGGCTGTAAAAACCTGTGGGGGTTGCAACAGCGGGAGAAACTCTCAGCCTCACAGGAGAATTCGTTTGAGAGACCCACAGGGTCCTAGAATGTACACAAATCCACCCACCTGGGCATCAGCACGAGAAGGGCCCAATTTGCTTGTGGGCAGCAGGGGAAGTGACTGAAAGCTGGCCAAGAGCCAAGCAAGTAACATTGTTCCCTCTCAGGCCCCTCCCCAACAGACAGCACTAAAATGCAGCAAAGTGGGCTGCCGACCCTAGCGAATACCTAAGACTCTGCCCCTTACATTGTACCAGGTGGGCAGACACAAAGAAATACAGCCCAAATGAAAGAACAGATCAAAACTACAGAAAAAGAACTAAGAGACAAGGAGATAGCCCACCTATCAGATGCAGAGTTCAAAACACTGGTAATCAGGATGCTCACAGAAATGGTTGAGTATGGTCACAAAATAGAGGAAAAAGTGAAGGCTATGCAAAGTGAACTAAAGAAAAATACATAGGGAACCAACAGTGAAGGGAAGGAAACCAGGACTCAAATCAATGATCTGAAGCAGAAGGAAGAAATAAATTCAACTGAAGCGGAATGAAGAAACAACAATTCAAAACAATGAGGAGAGGCTTAGGAACCTCAGGGACAACTTTAAAAGTTCCAACATCCGAATCATAGAGGTACCAGAAGGAGAGGAGGAAGAAGAAGACAATGAAAACTTATTTGAAAAAATAATGAAGGAGAACTCCTCCAATCTGGCAAAGGAAACAGACTTTCAGGAAGTCCAGGAAGCTCAGAGAGTCCCAAACAAGTTGGACCCAAGGAAGCACACACCAAGGCACATCATCATCACATTACCCAAGATGAGTGATAAGGAGAGAATCTTCAGAGCTGCAAGCGAAAAGGAGACAGTTACCTACAAAGGAGTTCCCATAAGACTATTGGCTGATTTCTCAAAAGAAACCTTATGGGCAAGAAGGGGCTGGAAAGAAATATTCAAAGTTACGAAAGGCAAGGACCTACATCCAAGATTACTCTATCCAGCAACTCTATCATTTAGAATGGAAGGGCAGATAAAGTGCATCCCAAGTAAAGTTAAAGGAGTTCATCATCACCAAGCCCTCATTATATGGAATGTTAAAAGGGACTTATGTAAGAAAAAGAAGATCAAAACTATAAACAGTAAAATAACAACAAACTCACAACTATCAACAACTGAACCAAAAAATAAACAAACAAACTAAGCAAACAACTAGAACAGGAACAGAATCAAAGAAATGAAGATCACATGGTGGCAGGCTATCAGTGAGGTGGGGAAGGGGGCAGAATTGGGGAAAAGGTGCAGGGAATAAGAAGCAAAAATGGTAGGTACAAAATATCAGGGGGAGGTTAAGAATAGTATAGGAAACTGAGAAGCCAAAGAACTTATATGTACAACCCATGGACATGAACTAGAAGGGTGTGGGGGGTGGGGGGCAGGGGAATGCTGATGGGATGCAGAGTGCAGGGTGGAGGGGAATTAAGGGGAGAAAAAAATTGGACAACTATAATAGCATAATCAATAAAACATAAAGATGATTAAGAAAATAAAAAAATATTTTAAGAGGAAAAGACTGATCTTTTTAAAGTGGTATTAGGTTAAGGTTAATTACCCATGTGTAAATTCAAGTAGGCTTCATTTAAAAATCATTTTAAAATATTCATCAAATCATGTAATAAAGATACGCACCTTTCAAAATGAAGTTGAGGATCAGATTTACCATTATACTCAAAATGTAGTAAAATGGCGAACAGCCAAAGAAAGAAAGGTGGGACATTAAGAACAATTTCCCAATAAAGAAGATTATAGAAAAGCCTTCCATGAGAAACTTTCTGAATAGGATTCAGTAAACAATTATCTGTCCGGGCACAGGACAGGATCCTTTGATTACCTGAAATCATTTGCAATTCAGATCAACAGGTAAAATCACCCACCAATGAAATACACAAGTATATTCTGCCACTGAACACCAACAAGCTACAGGTTTTGTGCCAAACCCTTTTCTCCACTAAGACCTTATCACCACTAAGCTGAAAGCCAATGAGAATGCAAATAACAACCCAGATCTGGGTCAGGAATTATTTTTATTTCAGGTGAGGTACTGCACAACTCTCAAAGGGCAGGAGAAACAGGTCTTCCTTTCTTACCTTTACCATGAACGTGAAGTCTGTTAGGGCTGGGGAGTAGACAGCCCCACCAGCACATGGGCCCATGATCAGAGAAATCTGAGGGATGACTCCGGATGCCATGACATTCCTCTGCCAAAAGAGAAAGGTAAAGGTATCTGGTTACGGAGTATTGGGGGCATTATTTACAGAAAGATAAAGGCAATAATAAAATTACACTTGGCTTTTACTCACAGAAATTCTATCCTAAAAGCAGAAGACATAATCAGTATAGTTTCTTCCAAAACTACACATGCAATTTGTCTCCCTAACAAGTGGGCTGGTTGGCATATTACTTTCTGGGGCAAATACCCTCTCTCCTCTCTCTCCTTGACAGTAGTTCCTCAAAGCCCACCAGGACATGAGCTCACAAAGAACCCCACCACTCTCACCCCAGTTCAAAGTACACCGGAGGCCCAGCATCCCTGTTTCCACAAAGCTATCTAGAAGAATGAATGAAAACCTTAGGCAGAACATACAGGAACACTACTTATCCTGGAGCCATTCCCTTTATTTGGAGTCCTTCGACAACCTACACACAGAGTTACCAGCAGTTACAGGTCAAGGCTACGAGACAGATGCTATTTCACTACAAGTCTTCAAGGTCTGCCCACCCCTAGGCAGGGTATATAGGGAAGATGTAGGAAGCAGGAGCCAGAAAGGCTCCACGAAGACAAAGGTGTTGTGAAGGGCCAAGCCTCAGTCTACCTCCTTGGAAAAACAAGATTGGGAGCTGGAGGACACAGGCAAGATAAGGGTCCAATGACTCCTTGCCCAATGCTCAACTTCTTTTCTTCACCTGTGCCCCATCAGTTTAAAAGAAGAAAATCCCCTTTTAGCACTGCCTTGGCTCTGAAACCAATTTCTATAAATCACAGGACATATCTCAGGGCAGTACGCAAGGGCATCCATCTATAAAAAGAGGATTCTGGGAAGATGGTGGAGTCAAAAGCACCAGGAATCTGTCTCCCTGCTGAGAAAACAACCGCACTGGCATAATCTGTCTGATGTAACTTTTAAGAGCTCTGGACTCTACTGAAGGCTTGCAACTTCCAGGGGAAAATCTGGAGGGTAAATTGTGGTTAACTTCCATCAATTTCAGCTCTTAAGCACATAGTAGCTACCCACCTCCCACCCCGGGCATAAGCAGGGAGCTGTATATGTGTTCCCAGAGCACTTTACACAGAGCTTTCAAAAGCCAGAGTAGGGCCCTGGTTGGTGTGGGCCAGTGTGTTGAGTACCAGCCTGCAAACTGAAAATCACCAGTTTGGTTCCCGGTCAGGGCACAAGCCTGGGTTGTGGGCTAGATCCCCAGTTGGATGTGTACAAGAGGTAACCAATCAATGTTTCTCTCCCTCTTTCTCCCTCCCTTCCCCTCTCTCTAAAAAATAAATAAAATATTAAAAAAAAAAAAAAGAAGAAGAAGAAGAAGAAGAAGACAGAGTTGCCCTGACTGGTGTGGCTCAGTGGATTGAGCACCAGCCTGTGAACCAAAGGGTTGCCAATTCCATTTCCAGTTCAGGGCACATGCCTGGGTTGTGGGTCAGGTCTCCAGCAGGAGGTACGCGAGAGACAACCACACATTGATGTTTCTCTCCTTCTCTTTCTCCCTCCCTTCCCCTTTCTCTAAAAATAAATAAATAAAATCTTTAAAAAAAAGTCAGAGTAGGTAAATAGGACCCTGTCCTCCAAATATCGGGAATCTGTTCTGATCTTTGATTTCTGATTCTAATCTCAGAGGTGTAATTAGGAAGATGGGTGGCCATTGTTATACCTCCTATGATTGTTGCAAGCCGCCCTTCCTCCAGCTCAATATCTCCAGTCATTAGGGAAACACAAATCAAAACTGAAATGAGATACTACATCATATGCATCAGGATGGCTACTATCAAAAAAAACAGAAAACAAGTAGTGGTGGTGAGGATGTACAGAAATTGGAACCACTGTTGGTGTGAATATAAAATGGCACAGCTGCTATAGAAAACAGTATGGAGGTTCTTCAAAAATCTTTAAATTATCATATGATCCAGAAATTCTACTTCCAGGGATATAACAAAAGAGTGCAAAGCAGGGTCTCAAAGATGTATTTGTACACCCATGTTCATAGCAGTATTAACAATTCACAATAGCTAAAATGTGGAAACAACCCAAATGCTCATCAATAGATGAATGGATAAACAAAATGTTATATGTACACATAATGGAATATTTTTCAGCATTATAAAGAAAGGATATCTACCACATGCTACAGCATGGATGAACCTTGAAGACATGTGCTAAGTGTAATAAGCCATCCATAAAAAGAGGAACACTGTATATGAAGTACTTAGTCAAAATCATAGAGACATAAAGTAGATTGGTGCTTGCTATGGGTTAGGGGGAGGGGATGATGGGAAGTAATTATTTAAGGAACATAAGAGTTTGTTTGCAAGATAGAATCATGGAGATGGGAAGTGATGGTTGCACGATAATATGAAAATTTTTACTGTCACTGAATTGCACATTTAAAAATGTTTAACTTGGTAAATTGTACATCATATGTATTTTATCACAATAAAGAAATGCTGGATATGTTCACTGTAGCATTTTGTACAATAGCCAAGATTTGGAAGCAGCCCTAATGCCCATCAGTAGATGAGTGGATAAAAAAGCTGTGGTACATTTATACAATGGCACACTACTCAGACATAAAAAAGAGAAGGAATCCTTATCTTTTGCAAGAGCATGGATGCAGATGGAGAGTACTGTGCTAAGTAAAATAAGCCAGTTAGAGAAAGACAAATACCATTCATTTTCACCTATATGTGGAATCTAATAAACAAAATAGAAACAAATTCATAGATACAGAAAACTGACAGCTGTCAGAGATGAGAGACGCTGGGGGGCTGGGTGAAAAAGGTGAAGGAATTAAGTTTAAAAAAAACCCTCAGATATGGATAACAGTATGATTACAAGAGAAAGAGGGTGGGGGAGGTAGAAGAGAGTAAACGCAGACAAAAGAGATGACTTTGGATGGTGAACACACAATACAATATATGGATGAATAATATATTAGAGTTGTATACTTAAAACTTATATAATTTTATTAATCAATGTCACACCCCCAATAAATTTAATTTAAACAAATTTTAAAGAAAGATGAAAAAAATTGTACTCATTCTGCAAAAAATATCAAGATGGTTGGGTGGAATTCTATCACTGAGTGAATTAAGTTCAAAAACCTCACTCCAAAACAACTATAAAAACTGAAAAAAACTGTCAAAAACAAACATTTGAGAGCTCTGGAATAGGACCAAGCAATAATAAATTTGAAGTGTTTATTATATGAAAAGCTGCTAAACTTGAGGTAAGAACAGTGGGAATCTATGGCATTCTTAACTAAAGCTGTTACCATTTCCCACAACAGCTCAAGATGTCCTTCAGGATAAAAGAAAATAACACCAGAGAATAGTTCGAATCCACAAAAAGCAACTATGGGCACTAAAAATGGTAAATATGTGAAGAAATACACAATACTGTGAAACTATAGTTCTCTTTTCTTAATACCTCAAAAGACAAGTTTTTGTAAAGCAATTAATTTTAATACTTTGTTGTTCAGCTTATAACATATAAGGTATATAACAATAACAGCACAAAGAAAGGCAGATAAAATGGAGTTATACTGAACCAAAGTACCTATAGTTTACTAAAATTAAGTCAGTATTAATTTGAAGACAGACTCTGAAATATTAAGATACACATTGTAATTCCAGAGCAACTACTTAGAAATTCAAAAATGCAGTTTTAAAAATGCCAGAGAAATTAGAAAGGTACATTAAAAGTATGTGTTTAACATGAAAAAGTTTAATGATATCATGGGTAATGATGGAACAGGAAGTGCTAAGAATTCATCCCTTCACCAAAAAACTATTGAGCTGGCAGGGACCCTCTGGAGCAACTATTTTGGAACTCTATAGAGTCTGAGCAGCAACACGTGTAGCATCCAGGAGAAGAAGGAGGTAAATCAGTCAATTTCCACATTTAGCGTAACAGCTACCATTCCTCACCTCCAACCTATGGCTGGCAGCCACGATGATTGGAAACCCATGCTCCTAGCGTGGCATGCTAGGTTTAGGGTAAGCAATAAAATCCTCGTTCTCCAAATTTCAGCCTTATAGGTTCTGACTATTGATCAAACTTTTGATCACTGAGGAGTCAGTACAGAGGCAAGCCATTATTTCAATCCCAAGATGCTCCAGCAGCTTCCTAACTGAAAAGAGGTTTAAGGAGACAGCTCATTTCTTCTGGGAGCCAGACACTTAAGTAAATCTTTGTCATGTCACTAGCTGATCGCAGAGACAATGAAACACAAACTTTAGTAATTACATTCAACATGGAAAAAATTTTGCAAAACTAGCTTGGAAATTATTTACAAAAATAGCTTACGAATTGCCAGATCAAGCCCCAACAAACAAAAATCAGCAATCTCTGAGGAGTGGAACAATTAGATTTCTATTACCTAACAAAATACTCAGAATTTCTAGTAGTCAACAAAAAATTATCAAATACAACACATAAAGAAAGAGGCTAGTATGGCTTATTAAGAGAAAAAAAGATCTTGACAGAAATCATCCCTGAGGAAACCCAGACACTAAAATTATCAGAAATGTTATATGAACTATCTTAAATATGTTCAGTGAACTAAAGGAAATCATGGAGCAAAAAATAAAGGAAATTAGTGGGAAAATATCTGAACAAAATGAGAATGCCAATAGATGGAAATTATAAAAGAAAACTAAACACAAATTCTAGAGTTAAAAAGTACAATAACTATAATGAAAAGCTCACAAGAGGGGTTCAACACCAGATGTCAGCAAACAGAAGATTCAGAGAGAAGATAAGGCATTTGAAGCCATCCAATCTGAGGAAAAAAGAATTAGCAGAAAGAAAGAAGATGAGGAATGAACAAAGCCTGTGGAAAAGCTTTAAATATAACAAAATATACATTAAATGAATTGCAGAATCAAACTATACGTTACATGAATCTCAGAAAAAGGGAGGTAAAATGTTTGGAAAAAAATGACCAAAATCTTCCCAGATTTGATGAAAGATATAAATATACATATCCCAGAACCCTGATGAACTCCTTGCAGGGTGAACCCAGATAATCACGAGTCACATTATAGTCAAACTGCTGCAACCCAAACACAAGGAGAGAAATTTGAAAGCCACAAGATAGAAACAACTCATCACATACAAGAGACCCTCAAAAAAATTAACAGCTGATTTCTCATCAGAAACCATAGAGGCCAGAGGGCAGTGGGATGTTTAAAATCTTGAGAGAAAAAAAAATCAAATATATTCAGCAAAACTATCCTTAAATAATGAAGAAAAAATTAAGACATTTCCAGATAAAAGGTGAAGAAGTCTGTTTCCAGTAAACATGCCATACAAGAAATGTTACAGGGTCCTTTAACCTAAAAAGAAAGCCAGGCAGTAACTTGTAACTTGGGAGAAAAAAAAAGAGCACTAGTAAAGGTAACTAAGTAACTATAAAAGGCAGTATAAGTGTTCTTTGATCTATTTTGTAACATCTCTTCTTCCTATATGATTTAAAAGGCAAATGCACAAAACAATTATAAATCCATTAATGAGTATAAAGATATACTCATGTATAAAATGTATAAAGATATAACCCATAATAGAGAGGAGGTAAGATGGAGATGCATACAAGAACATATTTATATACTATTGAAACTAAACTGGTATAATTCAAACCAGGGTGCTGTAAATTTAATGTTAATTGTAATCACCAAAATAACCACTAAGGAAAAAAAATAAGAAAATTAAAGTTAATCATAAAGGTACACTACAAAAATAAATCAACTAAATACTTAAAAAAAAATTTAAAGGAAAATTTGGAAACCAAAAAGTAACACATACAAGAAACAAATTAGTAAAAGGCAGAAATAAATTCTTTACTGGAAATTACAGTATGTGTAAATGGATTAAACCCTATTAATATAGATTGGTAGATTTAATTTTAAAATCAAGATGGTGACACAGGAAGATCCTGAACTGACCTTCTCCCATGAAAACTCCAAGTCTACAGCTACATATGGAACAACTGCCTCTTTAAAAAGCCTAACAGCTGGTTGAGTGATGACTACACATTGGGCAAATGAGAAGAAAAATACATCAAGGTAGATAGAAATGGCAGGGACACAATCATCATTAACTCCACCCCCAGGGAAGCATCCCACAACCAGAAGAGCACTCAGAACCCAGAACATCTCCCTGAGGAACAAAGGGTTTGAACCCACGTCGGGATCCCAATTTTAAGACATACACTTGAGACTAAGCCCCCAAAATATCTACCTTTGAAAACTAACAGGGCTCACGTCACAAGACATGTAATATTGAAGTGATCTGGGCTGAGAAATCACTCTTTCAGGGCTCACATGCTCAACTCACCCACCCTGGGGCCCAGTTGAGAGGGAGCTGAAAGCACCCAACCTTAAAGTAAAGGATGTTCACCTACTTATATTAAGGTGTCGACCTGACAGACAGGCATCTGATTTAATTCAAAGATCTAGTAGCCTGCTGGAACAGTCTCCAACAGACTGGGACACGGACTGGCAGATGCAATAATCACACTCTCCCTCTGCCTTACTCCAGAGTACCAGTGTCTCCTGAAGGGGTGCTTTTGCACACATCAGCTGCTTCAATTATTGCGGCTTCATCCTAGGAGGTAACCCTTGATTGCCTGGCTCTGGAGGCCAGAGATGCTAGTGTTCCTGGACCCATGGGACTATAATAATCAACGTCATCCATCTGAATGGATGAACACAGTGAAAATTTTAACAAAAATATGGAATATACAAGAAAGTAGCAAATGGAAGTCACAGAGTTGAAGAATACAATAACTGTACTGAAAAATACAGTACATGGGTTCAATAGCAGACTAGATGAAGTAGAAGAAAGGATGAGTCAATTCAAAGACAATAGAAATAAACCAAGCAAGGCAGCAAAGAGAAAAAAAATTGTCCTTGTTAAGACAGCTTAAAGGACTTAGGACATCATCAAATGAAATAACATTTGCATTATATGGGTCTCAGAAGACTAAGAGACAGAAAAAGAAGTGTCAGAAATCTTACTTTAAGAAATATACTTGAAAAATTGCCTAACATGAAAATGAAAACATTTCCGGATGCAGGAAGCCTACAGAGGTTCAAATAAGAGAAACCCAAAGACACCCACACCAAAACACATTTTAAAACAGTGGCAGCAAGAGAAAAACAATATATTATGCCAGGTGTAAGTGGTACGATACATTCAAAGTGCAGAAAAAACACTTCCAACCAAGAATATTCTACTAGGCAAAGTCATCATTCACAAGTTAAGGAGCAATGAAGAGTTTTCCAGACAAGCAAAACCTAAAATAATTTATTATCACTAAACCATACTTACAAGAAATGTTAAAGGAACTTCTATAATCTGAAAAGAAAAGGCACTAATTTGTTCTTTTGTTTTTTATGTGTTCTTTGACAAGAAAAATTTAAGTTTGATTTTACTTGTGTAAAAGTATAAAACTATTTGACAAGAGCACATAAAAAAACAAAAATCTCACTGGAAAGGTAAATATAAAGTTAATAAATCAATCATTTATAAAGCTAATATGAAACTTTAAAAGACAAAAAAGGTAAAAATAACTGATTACAATAACTAGTTAAAGAGTACAGAGATTAAAAAAAAAAAAGTAAAATGTGACATCAAAAACATAAAACACGGCCCTGACCGATAAGGTTCAGTTGGTTGGGCATCATCCTGCAAAGCTAAAGGTCACTGGTTCGATTCCCAGTAAGGGCTCACGCCTGGGTTGCAGGTTCAGTCCATAGTTGGGGAGCATACGAGACTCAACTGATCGATGTCTCTACACATTGATGCTACACATTGATGTTTCTCTCCCTCTCTTTCTCCCTCCCTTCCTCTTTCTCTAAAAATAACTAAACAAAAAATCTTTAAAAAAACATAAAACATGGAGGGAGTTAATAATGTTGAGCTTTAATGTTGAGCTTTACAGTGGCATCAAACTTAAGTTTTCAACTTAAAATAGACTGTTACACATATGTTGTTATATGTAAGCCTCATAATAATCACAAAACAAAAATGTATAGTAAATACACAAAAGATAAAGAAATATGAGAATACTACTGCAGAATATCATAAACCATTAAAAAAAAAGAACAAGAGAAAAAGAAAGAAAGGAAAACAAAAACAGCAAAAAAAAAAAAAAAAATTAACAAAATGGCAATGAGCACATACCTATCAATAATTATTAAAAATTTGCCCTGGCTGGTGTAGCCAGTGGATTGAGCACAGGCCTATGAACCAAAGGGTCACAGGTTCATATCCCAGTCAGGGCACATGGGTGGGTTGCAGGCCAGGCCCCAGTAGGGAGCACGTGGGAGACAATCACACACTGATGTTTCTCTCCCTCTCTTTCTCCTTCCCTTCTCCTCACTCTAAAAATAAATAAATAAAACCTTTAAAAAAATGATTACTATAAATTTATGGTCTATGTTCTCCAATTAAAAGACAAAAAGTGACTAAATGAATTTTTTTCTAAAAGGACCATTCTATATGCTACATATAAGTGTTTTAGTATACATATAAGTGTATTTAGTAGTAAGGACATAAGAAAATAAAAGTGAAGAAAAGCATATGGAAACCAATATAAAATCAGAATGGTCTTACTTATATCAGACAAAATCCACTTTAAAATAAAGACTGTAATAAGACAAAAAGAAGTGTATTAGTGATAAAGAGGTCAATCCAACAAGAGACACAACTTTTGCAAGTATTTCTGAACCCAACACAGGAGTATCTAATTATAAAAAGTAAATATTAACAAACTGAAAAAAAGAAATAGACAGCAATACAATAATAATAAAGAACCTCAGTTACATAATTGGATAGATAATCCAGAAAGAAAATCAATAAGGAAACAATAGCTTTAAATGACACATTAGACCATACTGATTAACATATAAAAACTACATTCTATCCAAAAGAAAGAGAATACACATTCTTCTCAAGTACACATGGAATATTTTCCAATATAGACATTATGTTAGGCCACCAAACAAGTCTTTCTAACTTTAAGAAAACTGAACCCATAGTAAGCCTCTTTTACGATTACAATGATCTGAAACTAAAAAGTGATTACACAAAGAAAACTAGAAAATTCACAAAAATGTGGAAATTAAACTACATGTGACTGAACAACCAACAGGTCAAAGGAAAAAAATAAAAGTGAAATAAAAAAATACCTTGAGATAATGGAAACGAAACATACCAAAACTTAAGGTATGTAACAAAGCTACATATAAAGAAGTTCATAAAAATAAATCATCAAGAAAAAGAAAAACCTAATTTTATACCTCAGAAATCAGAAAAAGAACAAAGTTCAAAATTAGTAGATTGAAAGAAATAAAAATAAGAGTGGAAATAAATGAAGGAGAGACTAAAAAGGCTACAGAAACATCTATGAAACTAAGAGCTGGTTCTTTGAAAGAACATACAAAATTGACAAACTTGAAGTTAAACTCACCTACAAAAAAAAGGGACTCCAAATCAGAAAAGAGATGTTAAATCGGTACCACAGAAATACAAAGGATCACAAGACTAGTATAAATAACTATGCTCTACCAAACTGAACAACCTAGAGGAAAGGGATAAATTCCTAGAAACATACAACCTACCAAGACTGAATCATGATGAAACAGAAAATCTGAACAGAACAACTCCTAGTACGGAGATTGAATCTGTAAGCAAAAAGTCTCCCAACAAACAAAAGCTGAAGAACAGTTTCACTGAGAATTCTACCAAACACTCAAAGAATTGACATGAATCCTCCTCAAACTCTTCCAAAAAATAAGAGGGAACCCTTCCAAACTCATTTTATGAGGCCAGTTTTACTCTGACACCAAAACCAAACAAGCATGTCGTGAGAAAAGAAAGTTACAGACCAACAGTAGTGATGAACATAGATGCAAATAATCAACAAAATCTTAGCAAACTGAATTAAATAGTAAAAGGATGATAACACCATGAGAAAATCTACTCCTCTAAGATCAGAAACAAGGATGGCCACTCTCACCACATTTACTCAACAAAGCATTGGAAGTCCTAGCCAGAGAAATTAGGCAAGAAAAAGAACAGGCATTGAAATCAGAAAGCAAAAAATGAAACTGTCACTACTGGCAGATGACATAATATTATACATAAGAAATCCAAGGACTCCTTCAAAACAATGGTTAGAACTTGGTAAATGAATTCAGTAAAGTTGCAGGATAAAAAAAATATTCAATACACAATATTTTGTTTTTATACACTGATAATGAATGACAAGGGAAATTAAGAAAACAATTTACAATTGCATCAAAAATAATAAAATACCAAGGAATAAAGTTCACCAAGGGGGTGAAAGACCTTTGTATTGAAAACTATGAGGAATTAATGAAATGGAAGACACAAATAATTTTTAAAATATTCCACATTCACCCTGGCTGGTCTGGCTCAGTGGATTGCGCGCTAGCTTGCAAACCAAAGGGTCACCAGTTCAATTCCCAATCAGGACACATGCTTCAGTTGCAGGCCAGGTCCCCAGTAGGGGGCGCAAGAGAGGCAACCACACATTGATATTTCTCTCCCACTCTCCCACCCTCCTCTTCTGTATAAAAATAAATAAATACAATCTTTAAAATAAAATAAAATAAAATATCCCACATTCATGCATTGGAAGAATATTGTTAAAATGTAAAAGTTAATAGGAGATTAAAATGGCGGAGAAGTGAACTGAAGTCATACCGACCTCCTCACAGGACCTATCAGGAATTACAACTAAATTGTGGAGAAATCACCCAGAACAAACAACTGAGCAATAGAGAGAGAGAAGCCTTTTAACCTCAGACAGACGGAAGAATCAGTTCAGCACAACCTGACTGGTAAGGAGTGTGGCAGAGATGCGAGAAGGCTGGCTGGGCGTCCTCAAGTGGCAGCACTACAGGAATATTTAAGCAGCCGGCAGGACCCCCTGAGAAGAGTGGGGTCTAAGCCATAAGCAGGGATCCGAAGCCTACAGCATCAGAGCACAAAAAGTACAAGATAACAGTGGGCTGCAAAATGCAGCAGGGCTGCTCTCCACCAGAAACAGGTGGCTGGAGACTGAAAGAGTACTTTAAAGGGCCAATGCTATATTTTCATCTGCAGCCACTTACCCTGGGCTCCGGTAAAGGTGGGGGCAGAGTGGGCTAGAGATACCTGAGGAGAGACCAGGGACAGAGGCTTTGGGGAGAGAACTGAGAGAGTAGCCTCCGGGATCCCGGTGCTCAATCACCCTACATCAGGCAACTGCCACTGAGCTCACACAGACCACACCCCTCTGAGCAGCAGCAGCCCGAGGGGAAACATTAGCCCCAACCCCAGGAGGGATTCGGCCCCACCCAATGATGCTTAAGCCTGACTGCTGAGTGCAGGGTGACTAGATTAACAACTGAAGGAGACACCCACAGACAGTAGATCCCCCGAAGTCTCAAACAGGCTGCCTAAGGTCAGACAGGGGCAACATCTGACATCACCAGAGGTGGATCCAGAAAGAAAAAACTGCCGTAAATACTAGAGGTTACCAAGACGAAAGCCACTGTGGTCTTCTCCAAGACTTGTGATATTTTCTTTACTATATAGCTTTCTAAAGTTTATTTCTTATCCATCAAGTTGGTGCATATTAAGTCACTAAAATTTATACTATAGTTTATTTCTCTCCTTTATTATAATAGTCTTAATCTCTTTACAGTCTTATTAATACTGGTTCAAACTAAGAAAATAGGAGGAGGAAATAATCAAGATCAGAGCAGAACTGAAAGACATAGAGACCAAAGGAATAATTCAGGGGTCAATAAATCCAGGAGCAAGTTCTTTGAAAAGATAAACAAAATCAGCAAGCCTTTAAACAGACTCAGCAAGTAAAAAAGGGAGAGGACACAAATAAATAAAATCAGACACGAAAGAGGACAAATTACAATGGATACCACAGGAATACAAAGGTTATAAGAAATTACTACAACCAACTATATGCCAAGAAATTTGAAAACCTGGGTGGAATGGACAAATTTCTAGAAAAATATAATCTTCCAGAACTGAATGAAGAAGTAGAAAGCCTGAACAGACAGTCACCAGCTGGTAAAATTGAAGCAGTAATCAAAAAACTCTAGGCACACAAAAGCCCTGGACCAGGTGATTTCACAGGAGAATTTTACAAAACATTTAAAGAACAGCTAACCCCTGTTCTTCTCAGGCTATTCCAAAAAATCCAAGGAGGGGGAAGACTCCCAAACTATTTCTGTAAGACCAGCATCATCCTAATCCCAAAACCAGAGAAAGACACAACAAAGAAAGAAATCCAGGCCAGTATCACTGATGAACATAGATGCTAAAATCCTCAACAAGATATTGGCAAACTGCATCCATCCATGCATTAAAAAGATCATCCACCATGATCAAGTGGGATTCATCCCAGGGACGCAAGGATGGTACCATATTCGTAAATCAATAAACATAATACATCACATAAACAAAAGGAAAGACAAAAATCACACAATCCTATCAACAGATGCGGAAAAAGCATTTGATAAGGTACAGCACCCATTTATGATAAAAACACTCAGCAAAGTGGGAATAAAGGGGGCATACCTTAACACAATAAAGGCTATAGATGAGAAACCTACATACAACATTATACTGTAGGGGCAAAAAGTAGAAGTTTTCCCACTAAGATCAGGAACAAGACAAGGATGTTGCTTCGCCACTTCTATTCAACATAGTATTGGTAGTCCTAGCCAAAGCCATCAGACAAGAAAAAGAAATAAAAGGTATCCAAACTGGAAAAGAGGAAGTAAAACTGTTATTGTTTGCAAATGACATCATAGTGTACACAGAAAACCCTACAGACTCCACCAAAAAACCACTCAACCTAATAAGTGAATTTTGCAAAACAGCAGGCTATGAAGTCAATATTCAGAAATCAAAAGCATTTTTGTACACCAACAATGAAATATCAGAATCAGAAATCAGGGAAAAATTCCATTTGCTATAGCAACAACAAAAATAAAGTATCCAGGAATAAACCTAACCAAGGAGATAAAAGACCTGTACTCAGAAAACTACAGTACACTGAAGACAGAAATTAAGGAAGACACAAATAAATGGAAGTGTATACTGTGTTCATGGACTAGAAGAATTAACATCATCAAAATGTCCATACTACCCAAAGCAATATATAGATTCAATGCAATCCCTATTAAAATACCAATGACATATTTCACAGATATAAAACAAACATATCAAAAATTTATATGGAAGCATAAATGATGCCAAATAGCCACAGCAACTTTGAGAAAGAAGGACAAAGTAGGAGGGATCACAGTACCTGACATCAAACTACATTACAAGGCCACTGTAATCAAAACAGTCTGGTACTGACATAAGAACTGACACAGATTAATCGAACAGAATAGAGAGACCAGAAATAAACCCAGGTACCTATGATCAAGTAATATTCGACAAAGGGGGCAGAAGCATTAAATGTAGTAAAAATAGCCTCTTCAACAAATGGTGTTAGGAGATCTGGGCAGCTATTTGCAAAAAACTGAAACTCGACCAACTTACACCATACACAAAAATAAACTCAAGATGGATAAAAGACTTAAATGTAAGTCATGACACCATAAAAGTCCTAGAGGAGAACACAGGCAGGAAAATCTCAGATATTCCATGCAACAATATTTTCACCAGTATGTCCCCTAGAGCAAGGGACATAAAGGAAAAAATAAGCAAATGGGGCTTCATCAAAATAAGAAGCTTCTGCACGGTTAAAAAGAAAAATCAGCAAAATGAAAAGGGAACCAACCGTATGGGAAAATATAGTAGTCAATGAGACCTCAGACAAGGGTCTGATCTCCAAAATATATAAAGAACTCACACGATTCCACTCTAGGAAGACAAACAATCCAATTTAAAAAATGGGCAAAGGATGTGAACAGACACTTCTCCAAGGAGGACATCCACAGGGCCCAGACACATATGAAAGAATGGTCAGCATCACTAGCCATCAGAAAGGTGCAAATTAAAGGCACAATGAGATACCACTTCACACCACCCAGAATGGCCATCATAAACAAAACAACAAACAAGTGCTGGTAAGGATGTGCAGAAAAGAGAACCCTAGAATCCTCACTGTTAGTGGTAATGCAAACTGGTGCAGCCGCTGTGGAAAACAGTTTGGGATTTCCTCAAAAAATCTAAAAGTGGAACTGCCTTTTGATCCAGGAATTCTACTGCTGGGATTACACCCTAAGAATCCTGAAACACCAATTCAAAAGAACTTATGCACCCCAATTTTCATAGCAGCACAATTCACAATAGTCAAGAATTGGAAGCATTCTAAGTGCCCAAAAGTAAACGAGTGGATCAAAAAACTATAGTACGTTTACACAATGGAATACCATGCAGCAGAGAAAGAAAGAGCTACTACCCTTCCCAACAGCATGGATGGAACTGGAGAACATTATGCTAAGTGAAATAAACCAGGCGGTGAAAGACAGATACCTGGTCTGTCTTTCCTGGTCCCTAAGGCCTATGAAAGTTTGCATTTTGTACAACTCCTTGCAGTTCCTTTCTTTTCACTACTGAATTCTACCAAATATTTATTTATACTTTTTATTCCCCTTCACCTTTTCACCAATAACCCCTAACTCCCCTTCCCTGTGGCAACCATCAATTTGGTCCGATGTGTCTATTTTGCTTTGTTTGTTCATTTGTTTTGCTTTTTAGATTCCACATATAAATGAGATGATATGGTATTTCTCCTTCTTTATTATTTCACTTAGCATAGTACTCTCTAGGTCCATCATGTTGTCACAAATGGCAAAATTTCATTCTTTTCAATACAATATTCCATTGTGTGTATGTGTGTATATATATGTGTATACATATACACACACACACACACACACACACACACACACACATTTCTCACATCTTCTTTATCCATTATCTATCGATGAACACCTAGGTTGCCTCCATATCTTGATTATTGTAAATAAAGCTGCAATAAACACAGGGATGCATATATCTTTTTGAATTAGTGTTTTCATTTTCTTAGGTATATTACCAGAAATGGAACTGCTGGGTCATATGGTAGTTCTATTTTTAAGTCATGGAGGAATCTCCATACTGCTTTTCCATAGTGACTATACCAGTTTACGATCCCACCAACAATGCATGAGTGTTCCCTTTTTTTCACGTCACTGCCAACATTTATTTGTTGAGTTCCTAATAATAGCCATTCTGAAAGTATGAAGTGGTATCTCACTGTGGTTTTGATTTGCTCTTCCCCAAAAAGAATATAACAGAATATTATTCATCAATAAAAAGGAATGAACCACTGATACATAGTACAATATAACTGAACCTCAATAAACATTATGCAAAGTGGAAAGAGATGCAAAAACTATAGAGGGAGGCTGACAGTGGCTGCCTTCAGCTGGACAGGCACTGACTACAAACAGGGAGGAAGGACCTTTTTGGAAGGAGAGGTTCTGAAACTGGGTTATGGCAACAGTTACATAACTCTGTAAATGTATTAAAAATCATAGAACTGGCCCTGGCTGGTGTGGTCCAGTGGACTGAGTGCTGGTCTGTGAACCAGAGGGTTGCCGGCTCAATTCCCCGTATAGTACACGCCTGGGTTGCGGGCCCGGTCCCCAGTAGGGGGCGCGTGAGAGGCAACCTTACATTGATGTTTCTCTCTTTCTCCCTCCTTTCCCCACTCTAAAAATAAACAAACAAAATCTTCTAAAAAAAAATCTTTGAACTGTATCCTTACAATGGATTGATTTTTATGGTTTATATAGGGTGGGCCAAAAAATTAGTTTAGTTTTTTCCATAAAATAAAAGACACATTTTTTATTTTCACCAATAACTTTATTAATTTGGATATTTTGAGTATGTCATCCACCTCCTGCATGGTATAACACTGATTATTCTCAATTAATATCGCTATTTGATTGCTATCAACTTCAACTGGTCTACCAGACTGTGGAGTATTGTCCATCAAGAAATCTGCAGCAAAAAACTTCATAAACAACTTTTTAAAAAATATTTTATTTATTTTTAGAGAGAGGGGGAGGGAAGGAGAAAGAGAGCAAGAAAAACATCAATGTGTAAGAAATACACCAATCTGTTGCTTTTCGAACAACCACAGCAGGGGACACAGCCTGCAACCCAGGTATAGGCTGGGACTCAAACTGGCAACCTTTCGGTTCACAGGTCAGCACTCAATGCACTGAGCCACACCAGCCAGGGCACAAACCACTTCTGACACATTCAATCAGTCACAGTGCCTTCTCCATACATTGCACAAATCTTATTTTGTGTTTCAGTTGCATTTCTATCTTTCTTGAAATAATAAAGCATAATATGCCTAAAATGTTGTGCATTTTCTTCCATCTTCAACATTAAAATGGCTAGACAAAAATTCACTAATTTTGATAAGATTTTTTTACATGCACACTGATATGACAGTTATCACAATACAATCTAACAAAATTGTTTCAAGTGCAGCTAAAGACAACTAAGAACTACTAGAGCCATCTTATGGCAAAAACCAAACCAACTTTTTGGCCAACCCAATAAATTATACCTCAATAAAGCTGTTTTGGAAAAAAAAAGTGAAAGTCATGGAGGACAAAGAAAAACTGAGGAGCTGCTCCACATTAAAGGAGATTAAAGAGATATGACAGCTAACAGCAGTACTTAATACTGGACTGGATCTTAGCCAATGAGGGAAAATATAGCTATGGTGAGCTTTATTAGGATCATTTGATGAAATCTGAATAAGGACCATGGATGAGAATAATATTGCCCTGGCTGGTGTGGCTCAGTGGACTGAGTGCTGGCCTACGAACCGACAGGTCACCGGTTCAATTTTCACTCAGGGCACATGCCTGGGTTGTGGGCCAGGTCCCCAGCTAGAGGTGTGCGAGAGGCAACCGATCAATGTACCTCTTGCACATTGATGTTTCTCTCTCTAAAGATAAATAAAATCTTAAAAAAAAACTCATTTAAAAAATAATAATATTGATGAATCTGTTAAGTTTCCTGATTTTTATTATTCTACCCTGATTTTACAAGAGAATGTCCTTTCTTAGGTAACACGCAATGAAGGTTTTAAGAGATACAGGAGGCACAATCTCCAGCTTACTCCCAAATGTTTCAGAAAAATGTAACATGCAAATATGTATATATGGAGAGAGAATGATAAAGCAAATGGGTAAAATGTAAATAACTAATGAATCTGGGTAATGCACATATGAGAATGCCTCATACCACTGTTGCAATTTTTCCATAGCATTTGAAATTACATCAAAATAAGGTTACAAAAAATAAAATAACAGTACAAGAAGAAGTGGGTGGAGATGTAGATATGACAAGCAGTACTAGCAAGCAATTAATTAAGCAATGTGGATCTTAAAGTCACTAAAGCCTGCCGGCGGGGGCGGGAGCCGGGGGGGGGGGGGACCCAGCCGCCCCAGATGAGTTAGACTAGATGATATGCTAAAATGCAGCAGTTTACTGCCACTTATCTTAGGGCCACTCTCCTTCATTTCTAACACAGGCATGACTTCCAGACTAGGGGCCAAAGTAGACCTTCCAGGCCTAAACTGTTCTAGCCAAGCCACTCAAAAAACTAATTCTCCCCAGAGGGTTATCCCTGGAGCTCAAGTTTAAAGATTAAAAAGTTGGTTTCAGATCTACAAAGTGGCTTATCAACTAACAGAAGGGCTCCCACAACTAGCAGAACATCTTACACAAAATAAACACACATTTTTCTGCCCTGGATGGTGTGGCTCAATGGGTTGGGTGCCAGCCTGCAAACTGAAGGGTCACTGGTTCGATTCCCAGTCAGGGCACATGCCTGGGTTGCAGACCAGGTCCCCAGGAGGGGACGCACAAGAGGCAACCACACACTAATGTTTCTCTTACTCTCTCTCTCTCCCTCCCTTCCCCTCTCTCAAAAATAAGTAAATAAAATCTTAATAAAAAACATTTTTCTGACTGATCACAAAGGGCAGTAGTAGCCAATGATAAAAACTCATAAGCTTGCAGGCCAGGAGATGACAAGAACAGCTGCCCTGATTATAAACAATGTCTGCCTGTCTCCTTCCTTCCTTCTCCCTCTTTCCTCCCCTCCCTGGAAATGCTGACCTGTCCCTTTTCTCGAGTTACCAACTGGCAGTCTCTCTCTCCCTCTCCCCAATCTCCCTTACTACATCTTTCACAGCATACTTCCCGCTTCAAAAATCACATTTATTTTGTGTTTCTTTTCATTTCTTTCTCTTTAATTTAATCTGTGTCAACAAAAACATATCTGAAATGATGTTCACCAAATATTTCTGAATGGTAGGATTTGGGGTGATTTCTTTCTTTTTTGGATTACAGCTTGAACTTTGTATAATGACCTTGTGTTTTAACCAAAAAATAAAAAGCACAGCATTTTTTAAATTTCTAATTCTCGCAGATCGGTTCATTTGAACCTTTTATATTCTCTCACCCTTGTTTTTGAAAAAATATATATACATTTAAGCAACTTTTACTTATGATTGATTTTGAATTTAGTTTTCCCTTATGAGTGGCCCTCTATAGAAAAAAAAAAAAAAGAAACCCTGCTCACCAACTCTCTCTTGCTTTTCATCCACCCTTCATGCCACCTCTGATGACACGGGAAGAAGCCACAGAACAGACACAATGGAGCAGAGAACAATGAGATACAGGAAAGAGCTGATCAGGACACAGCTTAGAGAACTAAACCCTATACTTCTTTACTCTCAATTCTCTATTCACAGGTTTCTCACCAGAAAGATGTCTGCATAACCAGCCAAAGACTCCACTCCCTCTTGGATCCGTGCTCCCCCGGAGTCATTCAGTCCAATCACTGGAGCCCCCACTGTCATGGCCTGGTCCATGATCTGAGACAGCAGAGGAATCTTGTGAGGCAACTGATCCTGTTATCAATAACAGCATTTACAAAGCACCACAGTGTTTTCTGGACTCTGTTCCAAAAGCATTTTTCAAAAACAGAGTAACACTGGCTTTATTCCCCATGATGACTGGGTAGATTCATAGAAGATAGAGAACCAGATATTTAAAGGGCTAATTAAAGACCCCCAAACATCCAAGAGCCAAAGCACTTCCTGTTAGCAGGGGACAAGGTTGCTCATGGCAACCACTTCCAGAGCCACAGACCCAGGCTGTAGCCATGTGCCACATAACGACATTTTGGTCAATGATGGCCCACATATACAATAGTGGTCCCATAAGATTATAATGAAGCTGAAAAATTCCTATTGCCTAGTCATGTCATTATTGTCGTAATTTCATAGCACAATGCGTTACTTATGTGTTTGTGATGATGCTGGTGTAAACAAACCTACTCAGCTGCCAGTCCTACAAAAGTGTAGCACGTACAGTACATCATACTTGATAATGAATGACTATGTTGCTGTCTTACATATTCACTATACTACACTTATTATTTCAGAGTGTACTCCTACTTTTTTAAAACTTTGCTGAAAAATAATATGCTGTATTACACCAGTAGCAGCCTTATACATACATCTTGGGTTTACCACGTCTCTTGATTGTATCATTTTCTGTTGTGCTTGATTTAATCTCATGTTGGTTTGTACAGTAATATGCTGTGCAGACTAGTAGCCTGGGGGCAAGACGCTATACCGTATAGCCCAGGTGTGTAGTCAGTTATGCCACCTAGGTTTGTCGAAGTGCAGTCTGATGTTTGCACGACAAAATCGGCAAACAATGAATTTCTCAGAACATATCCCTGTTGTTAAGTGGCATGTGACTAATACTTTTTAGCAGTCAGTTTTGTTTCCAGTTACTCTTTTAAAAGAATGCATAGCAGACAGAATGGCAAAGTATTTTCATGAAAGTAAATGTGGACCCATCTGTTAACCCGTGGCCAGGTCTAGTCCTGCTTTTATTTCTGAGATGGATTTTCCTCACAGGTCAATAGTTGACAGCCTAATAAGCAGTATTCCTAATGGCCCCTGACACTTTACAAAAGCACTTTCATTTCCATTATCTCATTTAACAATCATAACAGAAGCAATAATAGAGAAAAATTAGAAGGTTTAAAAGTTAAGTGATTGGCTCAATGTCTCAGGAATAATAAATGACAGTACCATGTTGAAAATCCAGGTGTTCCTGCCTTGCTACTAATAGTCAGCCCTACTTTTAACTCCAAAAATTCTCCAAATATGATCTACGCTTTTATTCATCTCCAGAGCATCTCATCTCTGGCAATGTTATTAAAATACCATCACATAATCCTTTCACTGCTCTTTATCTTTTAGCACCTAGACTCCCCACTGAGACCATGGGCTCTTTACCTGGGGTCCTCAGAACCCCAAGGCATCTGTGAATAGATTTTAGGGAATCCATGAAGTTGGATGGGAAAAAAATTTACATCTTTATCTTTATTAATCTGATTTTAGCATTTCCTTCAATTACGAATACAGGCAAAATTTTTAAAACCCACATAAGTGTTAGAAATATCTGTGACTATCATTAACAGCAACCACAGATATTTCTATGTCACATTAAAGTTGTTGCAAATATCCTGAAATATAATTTTCATGCATGCCTATTTGAAATTATAGCACTTTAGATCCACTGCCAAGTCTTGTTATTTAATGTATTAATAAAGAAGCACATATATTACAAATGTAATTTTTTAAAAATATGTTTAATCCTTTGTAGTCCTGTCTATTCTATTTTAAGCATGTTTTAAAAAACAAAGAAGAGAGACTTCAGGCTTCACCAGTCTGCCCAAGAGATCCATAGTGCAAAAAATGTTAAAAACTCCTGTCCTGAACTAAAGGCACCACTTCTTGCACACCTCTGCTCCACAACATATACTCAGCTCAGTTCCTTTCACCCCAAAGATAGTCAACATGCACTCTTTAACTGAGAAAAGTACTGTGTTTGTTGTTATTATTAAATACTTACTTTGCAGATCTTTTGGGCATGAGCTCCTGACAGACTGCCTCCAAACACTGTAAAATCCTAAAAAGAAAACAAATCAACAAATAAAATATAGTGACTAGCCAGAGATGAAGAGCCAGTAGGAAGAGGAAACAGAAAATTTATAGACAACCCTGGAGAGGTAGCTCAATTAATTAGAGCCAATGTTGTGGGTTCCATTCCAGGTCAGGGTAAATACAAGAATCAATCAATAAATGCATAAGTAAGTAGAACAATAAATTGATGTTTCACTCTCTCTCTCTCTCTCTCTCTCTAAAATCAGTAATTTTTTTTTAATTCATAAAGTTTTCAAAGTATTTTCAGAAGTTAAAATAATTTAAGTTTGATTTTATAAATTATTCCACAGAATAGTGAATATCTTAAAGGAAATTCATGTATTGGCAAGAGCAAAAGATCTAGTCTTTGCTCTATAAAAATAATTTGTAGCTCAGAAGGAAAGGAAAACTTTTCATGCAAATTTACAAAAATCAGATTCTATGGATGTCAAACAGTCAAGCATTGTATTACTAGGAAACATTTGCTGTTTTGACAAAGGAGGTGAAAAGTAAATCAAAGCCCTCACTGAAATGACCTCCTTCCTAAACCAACACCCACCCCAGACCCCACCCCGTCAAAGACAGTGCAGGAATTAGAAACACGTTCAGCAGATGAGGACAAAGCAGGGGAGAGGAAACAACAGCAGAACAGAAACTGGACAAATTTGAGGAGAATGGAAAGCACAACAATATCTGACTTGAAGCAAACAGAAATCTATACCCCTACAGAGTGAGTAATCACAAGGAAACGACAATCCAGGAACCCTGGAAAGTGGAGAAAAACAAATTAATACAAAGTCTGTGGTAGGAGCAGTTAGATCCCACAGGCCTCTCCTCACTTTGAGAGGAGAAAGGTTTATTCTCTAAAGAAACTTAACCAGAGGGGTTCTGGACTCACAATCACCAGCAGCACACAGAGGCAAAAGTAAAACTGAAAACAAGTGAAATGATGAACCCACAATGGCCCCTTCTTTCCCTTTACTCCCTTCTCCTCAAAACACACCTACAGCCAATAATCAGGCAAGAGACTGAGGCTGATTCTCTGCAAAAACAGAAGCTCCTTAGAAAAAATGCCTACCGACATTAACATTTTGCGGATCACTACTAAAAAGCTGGCTAATCACTCTTTACCCTAAGTATCCTTCAGGGCCTATTTCAAATGCCCCATTTTCCCTAAAACTTCTCTCAATCCTAGATGTGAGCTTCCCTTATCCTGAGCCCACAGCACCTGCCCAGAACCTCTCTCACCCTATCTGTAGTCACTTCTGGTCTGGCCCATCCTATCTACAAAATGATTAGCTTGTTCAGGGCAAGAATTCTGTCTCAGTCTTCACCACCTGTTCCACAACCCCTCCCTACTTCATGGGCATAAGAGGTGCTCAAAAGCATTAATTCAATAAATTTTTGTATCTGCTTAATAGTTAGGAGAACACTGCATCCACAGTGCACAACTTTCTTTATTCTAGCTATCATTAATAGTTCCTTCTGGCACTGGCTGGTATGGCTCAGTGGACTGGTCCTCTGTCAGGGCACACGCCTAAGCTGCGGGTTCAATTCTCGGTTAGAGCACATATGGGAGGCAGCCAGTTGATGTTTCTCTCTTTCTCTCTAAAAATCAATAAATTTTTTTTTAAATAGTTCTTTCTATAAAAGTTTTTGCCTAGTTCTCATAAATTACACATATGCGCGTGCACACAAAGAGATGATTTCTTCTAATTAAGCATTTGGTAGACCCACTGATAACAGGTTTAAAACATTTCAAAGGTAATTCAATTAACAAATGACTGCTGTCTAAATACAATACATTTAAAATTAGCCAAGCATAATTATTTTACTATCAAACCCAGAAGATATTTTAGTTTCCTAAACAAGTTCTATAACTTTAGATCTAATACTTATATATACACTTTTACCTCTCAGAAGAAAGGGAAGAAAATCAAATACAAAATAGCAACGATACATTCTTTGTGTTACTGCTGTAACAAATTACCATAAATTCAGTGGCCTGAGACTACATAAATTGATTACCTTATAGTTCTATAATTTCAAGGTACTATATGGTCTCACTGGGTTAAAATCAAGGCTAGCAGGGCTATGCTCCTTTCTGGAAGCCCCAGGGAATGATGTTTTCTTGTCTTTTCCAGTTTTTAGAGACCTGCATTCCTTCACTCAGGACCCCCCTTCCTCCATCTTCTAAGCCAGTAATGGCAGGTCAAGTCATTCTTATACCAAGTCCTTCTCACGTCCCCTCTGACTCTCTCTTCCTCTTTTAGGGACCCTTGTGATCACATTGGGCCCACCTGTATAACCCAGGCTACTCTATTTTATTTATTTTAATCCCTACCGAGGATTTTTTTTTTAACTGATTTTAGAGAGAGAGTAATGGAGGTGAGAGAGAGAAACATCTATTGTTTGCCTCCCGTACATGCCCCCCACCCTCGCCCCAGGAAACCTGCTACCTAGGTATGCGCCCTGACTGGACACTGAACCCACAACCTTTCGATGCATGGGATGATGTTCTAACCAACTGAGCCAGTCGGCCAGAGCCATGCCACTCTATTTTGAGGTCAGCTGATTAGCAACATTAATTCCATTGGCAAACTTAATTCCCCTTTTCCATGTAAGGTAACATATTCACAGGTTTCAGAGATTAGGGCTTGGACATCTTTGGGGGTCATTATTCTGCAACTACATTTGTCTATGATCTTAGTGTGAAGAAACTACCTGTTTTGAGTCAGCCTGATAAAACATGCTTAACACTTTCATGAAAGCCCAAAACTCAGGGCCTAAGGTTCTGAGAGTCAAATACTCTGCCCAGGCTGCATCAAGGTATCTCAAGTACACATACCCTGCCCAGGACACAGCTGCCCTCCAGGCACATAACCAATATGCCAAGACTTACATGCTTACTGCCCTGTGACCCTCCCCCAAATAGACTAAGGATTCTGTCTCCCTAAGAAAACACACATAGTGTGATACTATGGACATATGCACTGAAAAAGAGAAAGTGAAGCCCTCATCTGCCCCAAACTACATGCAAGTTTTCATTCCCCCAGACTACTTGCTTCTTACATATTTTGTTCCCAGCTCTACCCTCGAAGAAAGGTGCACCAACTGGAGTTATGAAATACCTGACTGAAGACATAAACCAATCTTCCGTTGATTCGACCCCGTCCAGTGACAACACTATCTCCGGGAAACTACCAGAAAAATAAAATAATTTTTAAAAAAATGTTAAAATACACAAACATTTCTTTTAATAAATCAAGCAATTATGCCCCAACAAAAGATGCCCCCCCAAAAAACCACCTGAAATTCTTTAAAATTTAATATGACTCAGGAACACAAAGCAATGTCCCATCCCCCCTCAGGTCTGCACCAGCAAGCACTGGCTACTGCTATAGCAGAAATGACGGGTGCTATAATCTCAGGTCTCATCCTCCTTCCCAAAAGCAGAATAATTAGAAGACCCTCTAGGGCTGTTATTACCAAATGCTCACAGGAATGAGAAAGACATATTTAAAAACATGGCAACTTCTACAAAGCCCCACACCCCACCCACAAACCTTAAAAAGGCAAAGCCATCATTTGGTCCAAATGGAGCCAGCTTGCTTGGTGCCAAGTTTACAAATTTTTGGTCACAGACAGCATATATGCAGACCTAAAAAAACTGGCCAAAGTGAGTCCAAAGAATTCTGCACACTCATGGAGAACACCCAACTGAAGGAAGAAGTTTCAGTGACTCTGACCTCAAAAAATTCAAGGTACCAACTTAAAATGTATCAAAGAGACACAAGTGGTCAGCCTTTAGGGGTCTCTGGTGCCTAGACAGACCAGAACTCCACTAAAAGACTTTCTCACCTTTCCTTCCAAGTTTGTCATTTTATACCTGCGAGAACTCTAAACCCACAACCAGAGCCCTGGGAGCTGAGCCAGAGTCACACTGCACAAGGTATGAGCCGTCCACTCACATTCCTTCATCTGCAGACAAAGGTAAGTGGAGGCTGCAGTAATGCTTCTCCAGAGGCATTCCAGGGCCCCAAGCATGAAAAATTTTCAATATATCCTGAGTCTCAGAAGGATTTCATTAGTCTAGTGGGTAAACCAGCAGGGCCACAGCAGGAAAAGTACACCTTGGAGGCATACAACACCAATGTAAACAGATACCTTATTCTCATCAGCAGCCATTCCAAAATCTGCACATCTGTGTTCCACAAACATGTCGCTCTCAATAAAACTGTTAGGGTCCAGCAAGAGACTGATCCGCTCTCTGGCCGTTAACTTTCCCTAAAATGCAACAAAAATCATTCAGTGATGTCATCACAGACAAGACAATAAACAAGGAGTTGCTCGTAGGAGGGCCAGGAGAACTGGCTTTGCCCCTTCACCCCATGTGAAGGCTTCTATTCCATCAACCTGGCCAAGAGACAGGTGTTATCAGTAGACTTCACCTAGTTAGAAAATCAGGGTAGACAGGGTACTCCAGGAGCCACCAGCTACGGAAGGCAAATAAGTAAGTATAAGGCAGAAAAGGTGGAAAGGAGAAGTGGGGGTAAGGAGACCCTGACCATGGAACAAGACAACTGGTTCCACAAATATTTATTGTAGACCTAACGAGCAATAATAAAATCAACGGAGAAACAGGAGGCGAAAAACTAAAGCAGGCTTAGTGAAAGGTCTGAGGTTACACCTCCAGATTCACAGGCTTCTTCTAGGAAACTCCACAGAAACTGACATCACTAGGGTCCAGTCCCAAGGACACTTCCAGAACTACTTCCTAATTCTTCTCCTGCCTCTTTTACATACTTCTCCCCACTAATCTATTTTTGGGGCGCTGTTTAGGGATGCTACTCTTGACAAGGATGCAATGATACACAGACAATCCCACAGCAGGGAGCAGCTGAGAAGAAAAGGAGTGGGACAGAGAGTGCTAAAGAACTTACCTGAGCCCTGATCAAGTGGTTCAGTTGGTTGCAGTGTCGTCCCATACACCAAAAGGTCGCAGGTTCGATTCCCAGTCAGGACACATACCTATGTTTTAGGTTGGCTCCACAGTCAGGGTGTATATGGGAGCCAAGTGATCAATAGTTCTCTCTCTCACTCTCTCTCTCCTTCCCTCCCTCTCTCTAAAATCAATAAGCATATACTCAGGTGAGGATTAAAAAAAAGAACTCACTTGAGAGGAATAAAAAAATGCCTCTTAGAGAGGGTAAGCTTGAAGCCCTCAACCTATCAAGAGCTTCTATTGCTTAGGCTCCCAAGCCTTTAGACCAAACCCAAAATCCAAGTCCGCTGTCCCCTTCTCCTCCAAAAACACCTCAGATTGACTATATTTTTTTCTCTTAAGAAACTAGCCAAAGCCAGTGAGGTCCTGTTAAAACAGGCAATCCCACACACTGTTGTGTAAAGTAGAAATTGTTTTTGGGAAAGCAATTTGGCAACACACGAATGAGTGTTAAAGTCACCTTTTGACCCAATAATTCCATTTCTGGGAATCTATCCTAGGAAAGTAGTCCAAAAATTGTTTAAAATGGGGTGAAGTGGGGATTTAAATCAAGTAGGCCTTCTGATCAAAAGTCTGGAAGCTGCCTCTAAACCCAGTAGGATCTGCCTACTGGGAAGGATGGGAGATGTTCCAGGGAGAAACTGAGCAAGGGCACCAACAGAACAAGTCCAAGGGAGCACTGACTGGGCCTTTCCCGAGGAAGGTCTAAAATTTCCTCCCCCCAGACAGAGCCACCCAGGGGAGGGAGGGAAAGCACTCCTGGCACCACACACTATCAACCTAATTTACATCTCATCCCCCAAAGTCAAAAAGAAATTGTCACCGGTAGGTCTTTGTCAAATGGCAATTTTAAAACATCTAAATCAACATTCAGTTTAGACTTAAAGGGCTGGTTCAAACCTCCTCACTTGAAGATCCCAGCCATTCACCGTAGTCACCTCTCCCACACTTACGAGTTGCGCCTCAGTGCCCTTCACCTCGTAAGAATTTCACTTCTGCACTTTCCAGGTTGGTTATTTAACTCGTCCAGAAAATCGGTCCAGGTTCACACGTGTTAGGGACGCAGTAAGCTAGTCTAGTTTCAAGTCCCAGGTAACTAACTCATTGGGACCTCTGTTTCTTCTGCTAAATGGCCCACCCAACTACCTCCATGGGCGGTTAGTCGCAGTGCCTCAACTGCTCACTTCAGCCAAACATACAAACTAACATGAACAGACCCAGAAAAACCACTTGCTTTGGACGCGTGCCTTCCCTAACCAGCAAGCTGATGCACGCTGAGACCCTGAGACCCTAAAGGAGCTTAGCTTGTGTTCTGGAGGCAGAGTTCCACAAGTACCCTGCATGCACCACGCACCCCACCCCCAAGTTAATGTGAGAGTTTGCCTGTTACGTCCCCTGCCATAGGCCTTGATTCTACTCCTTCCATAATGGAGCAAGAACCATTCTTTCATGGGGCATGAGAAGAATTCTTTTTAAAAATTAAGTGCCTATCATCGCTTCACTATCTCTAACAATGAGATTGTGAAGGGAGAATTATTACTATCTTCTGTTTAGAATAAATTGGCTCCTAAAGATTAGTAACTTGTCCAAAAGTTTATAGTTGTTAAGTGATGGGCCAGCTAGAACCCAGCACGGTCCGCCTAAAATTCCCAACGTAAAGCAGAAAGTGACAAAGCACAACAGCGCTTATTTTCTTGTTCCTGGCCTCTTGAAGGAAAGGCAACAAGTTCTCAAGGTGAACATTCTCGCCCCCGCACCTCCCCAGCTTCGTACGGATTGGTCGGGAGGCCTCGGGCGCCGCGAGTCGGGAACGCTGTGATAGGTCGCGAACGCTAGGGTGGGTGGCTTCAGTCCCTTCTGCACTTACTCGCTTGTGCTGGGCTTCAATGCGGCGCTGGCCCCCTCCCATCAGCGCGGCGCGACGCTTGTCTTCTATGCGCTGGTTAATGGAGACTGGCTGGCTGCACAGGCTGCGGGCCGCGACACGGAGACCGGTCACAACTCTGAGCCTTGCTCCAGCCGCCGCCGCCACGCGCACGGCCGCCGCCATTTTTATTTTGCTGGCGCGCCCCTGACCAGACTACCTAAGTACGCAAGTGCGTCGTGCGTGGGCACAACGACGTCTGCGCCTGCGCAACGTCGGCGGGACGTAGGGAGTATGTGAGCTGGAATGCAGCGTGCTTGGGAGGGTGCTTGGGAAGAAGGCCTGTGAGTTCCAGATGGCTGGCTGCGGTACAGCGTTACCCAGAGAACCGGGAGTGGCCTCCCAGATCTTGTCCCTCCTTGCTACACACAGAAGATGACCATGGTCTTTGCACTTCTATTACTCTCTAGACCTCTAGTTTTCTTATCCCACTTGCTCCAGAAAATAAGCAGATAATGAATTAACCATTTATTGAACGCTGGACCAGGTATGGTTTTAAGCACTTACTTGCATTAGCTTCTTGTCTTGATTTCACAGATGAAGTAAATGAAATACAGAGAGGTAGAGTGATTTGATCAAGGCTACAGCTGTGGTGGAGCTAGAATTCAAACACACATACATGTGTCACTTATTGAGCACAAGGTTCTTAACCTGTAGTGAGTGGTTCTCAAAGTGTGGGCCCGGCAATTTCAGCATCACCCCAGTCCGAGTTGGATATACAAACTTCCAGATCTCAGACTCCACACCAGACCTACTGAATCGGAAATTCTGGGGGTGCAGCCAGCAATTTGTTTCAGCAGATGACCTCTAGATGATTTTGATGCTTTCTAGAGTTTGACAATCACTTCTCAGGGGATTTAGAACTGAACTGTTGGGAGCTTGTCCATTTGTTTCCCCAACAAGCAGGCAGGTCTTCAAGACAAAGAACAAGATGTGTATTTCACATTTTTAGCCACAAAAAACTGCTAAAGTTGATCATTAACCCCTCTGAACTCCAGCGCATAGCCAGGGCCTTCATAAAGTCTAAACTTTGGCCTAGGACTTTAATGTTAATACAATTCAATTCGGCAAACATTTTTGAGCACCTACTATGTGCCAAGAACTCGCCACCAGAACTCATTATGCCCCCTGGACTAGGAATCGTTCACCTAGGTAATTTAGGGAAGCCAAGCATCCAAAGCCTGGAGTCATGTAGCTGGACAAAGCCCGCCTACATCTGCCTGACTCCCTAGTGGGTGCTATTGGCTCTGCGTTTGGGTCCCTGCTTAAGGACAAGGGTCTGGGTTGGTAGCACAAAGCAGAATTTGGGCAAGGCTGGATGTGTGAAGGAGCCTACCCCTGAGAAGGTCACTGCATGCCAGGGAACAGAAGCAGTGTGAGCAAAGGCCTGGCATGCTCAGATTCATGTAGACACTGTTGTATCCCCAGCTTCTGGACGAATGATGGTAAATGAGACTGGAAAGCAATAATGGAGTTAGATTGTGAAGAATTTTACCATGTTCAGAAATTCGGACTTGTTTGGGGCTGGGGGCAACGGGACTCTTTTGTCCTGAAGTGCTTTGTAGATCCTCTCCTATGGCACATCTCGCACCATGTTAAGATCGTTTAGCTCTCTCCCCAGGTAGATTCCCAAGCCAGAGGGCAGGAGCCATGGCTGGCTTACTCAGCACTGTGGCCCCTGCACCTGGAACAAGTCCCAGCACATAGGAGGCCTTCGGAATGTATTTGTGGAACTGAATTAAGCTAGCAAATAGGCAATTGCATGTGGCTCTGGAGGTTTTCTGCTACAGCTCTGCAGCCTCTTCACCTATGATACCTTGTTCCGGTATCATCTCCTCTAGGCAGCCTACCCTGATCCCCTCTCTGCCTAGATGAGGGTAAGTATTCATTCCTCAGAGAAACAAAGATTTTTTTTTTTCTTATTTAACTTTGAATAACCAGTGCATAGCAGAAAGCCCAATACAGGAGAGATCCCTAAATGACTATTTAACTGAACTTAGTGCTCTGTCTAGTTCACTCTGCCTGCCCTTCTTCCCAATCCTGCCATTTTTCCTCCTCACTGTCCTAATGCCCTACCTATGGGTACCCCATACATAGTTCTATAATATTCCCGCCACCTCAGATGCAAGTCCCAGCCTGGAGTGGGTGGGCGTTGGAGGAAGGTTGAGTTACCTAGTAATGGCCCTCTAGAATCCCATGCTCTGGGATGTTTGCTGTTCATAGGTCCTCTTGCCGGGTTGTTGTGTTTGAGTCTTTCTCCATTTTGAGACAGGAGCCACCCTGATCTGGCGATTCTATCTAGTCAGTGACCACTGTCAAAAAGAAGAGGCGCAATAGAAGGAAGAAGTTAATTTGGGAGAGTATGTTGGTCTGGGTCTTCTGAGAAACTACCAAGAGGGGAATTAAAAATGAAAGAAATCAATTAGGGGAACCACCTGGGAAAGCCGGGGAGCACTAAGATTACAATGCAAGTCTGATCCCCAGTCAAGGAAGAGGGAAGTAAGTAAGGTGTGGCAGCTTCTTAGACTACTCTGCAGGCTGAAGGAAAGTTCAGCAAGGTTGTCAAGGAGACCTGGACCCACGGTGTGCCTGCTCCCGCTCAGCTGGCAGCAGCCTTTGAGTGGTGTGACCTCAGCACAAATTTAGCAGTGAATTTCAGGGCCACAGATGGGACTCTCAGGCAGTTACACTTAGTGCAATTCAGGTGTATTCTTTCCAAGAGTGTTGGGTGGTTCAGAGTAAAGGGTGTGAGAGGATATTTTGGAAAGCGATTGCCATCCACATGAGGAGAAAGAATTTTTAAGATATTTCTTGTGCATTCTGAATGTACTTCTCCCCTTAGTGTTTTATTTTAAAAACTGAAGGGAAAAAAATGAAGTACTGTAAATTCACGTGTGCGTGTGTGAGTGTGTGTACTGGACTGTGTTTCTCTGACTATGAGATTGAGTAACAAAAACCCTGACTTAAATTCCAGTTAAAATTGTTATTAAAGCCTGGAACCCTGTATTCCCCAGACCACACGTTTTCCAGGCCATCTTGGAAAATCCTCATCTTTTCTGACTTCTTGGGTTCTGTGGGAAATGAGCAGGGCTGGCCTGTCCCTTTTTCCAGAGGCTCTTCCAGACCATTCTTCCACTATTGCTGGGCTGCTCTTCCTTTGAAGGTTTTGCCATCTTTTGTCACCACCCTTTCAGCATTCCCTAACCTTTATGATCCACCTTCCTCTCAATTCTCCTGAGGTTTTCACGTTAGGCTTCCTTTTCCCCCTTTTCCTTGCTGTATTGTTCAGGGGAACAGAACCATTAATATAGAGAGAGAAATTTATCATAGGAATTGGCTCACATGGTAGTGGAGACTGAGAAGTCCCATGATCCACTGTCTGCAAGCTGGAGAATTATGAAAGTCTGTGGTGTGATTCAGTCTAAGTCCAAAGGTCTAGGAAAGGAGGGCTAAAGGGTTAATCATGTAAGTTTTGATCTGAGTCCAAAAGCCCTAGAACCGGGAACATATATGTCCAAGGCCAGGATAAGATGGATGTCTCAGCTCAAGTAGAGAGAGTGAATTTGGCCTTCCTCTGCCTTTTTGTTTTATTTAAGCCCTCAATGGGTTGATAATGTACACCTGCACTGATGAGGGTGGTCCTTTTTACCATCCACTAAATCAAATACTAATCTCTTCCAGAGACACCGTGACACACATACCCAAAAAAGTTTAACCAGCTCTCTGGACATCTGTTAGCCCAACCAAGCTGACACAAAATGAACCATCACATCTGCCTTCCACCACCATTCTCAGAGAATCCATTCAGCCTTCGTGCTGATATTCTGACTCCCTGGCCTCAGAATGCCTCAGCTCCCTCAACACGAAGGGCTTTCAACTCTGTTCCACTTCAACCATCCACATGCTGGTCCTTGTAATCACTAAGAATTGCTCCATTTCCAGGAGCTGAAACCTGGCGATTCTCTCTATCACATCCTTTCCCACACTCTTTCTTCATATTGCATCTGGTCCATGCCCTCAATATAAATTTTCAATTCCTTCAATGTAAGTATTTAATCTCTGCCTACTCTAGCATTCCGACCTCTCTAGACCCCTATAATTTCCATCAATATCTCCATGCTACGGGCCAATCCTAGGTCACCCCTGCTTTTGGATCACTCCAATTCTGTTCACAGACTACCAACAGTTACCAGCAGAAGTTGCAAAAATCATACTAGGATAAGAGTATTAGTTTCCTAGAGCTACTATAATAAATTACCACAAGATTTTCTCATGTCACTTAAAGTCAAACGCAAAATTTTAAAATATATATAAATATACAAAAATCATGAAAACTTTTCCAATCCTGTTTCATCAGAAATCACCTTTCATAACCTCCATCTGCATGGCAGCAGCAGCAGCAGCGGCAGCAGGAGCTCCTTGGGGCCGCCCGGGAGGTAGCAGTGTGGTCCCACTGGACACAGCGCGGGCACCGCCTTCTCGTCCACTCCAACGTGCTTTCCATCCCACAAAATTACTGCACGCTTCTTTTGTGTTCCCCTACTTCTCTGAGTATCTGCTTGATACATTGCATTAAAATTACTTGTTCAGGTTTGCTGACTTCACCCTCCCCACCACATTACACTCCCAATTCTGCTGTATTCACACCTAATAATTCAGGGGTTTGGGATGTATTCGTTCAGAACTGTGATATACTTGGTATACCTAACTGCATTGATAGAAAATATGAAAAAAGAGTGTGAACTTGAAGAGTCCTTGAGCTCACAAGAACAGTTCCATCACTACCTTCAGAATAATGTGACTCTACTAACCTTGAGAATGCTCTTTCCCATTTTAACCAAAAGAGCCTTAGCCACTCTCTCCATTTCTGGATACTGAGTTGAATTTAAGCTAAAATGCAGCCAAGACAGAAGAAATATTCTTGCTTTTTTCCCTCATCCTCCTCCTTCCTAGCCCTGTTCCAGCTGCTTAGAAAATGCTAAGACAAGCATCATGGTACCAGGTTAAGAAGTGTTTCTTTTTAAATTAGTAGCTTCTCCTCCTAACTTCTTTTTAAAAAAATAATTCCTGCTATAAGTCTAAAAGACTATATGAATTATGCTAATTTCACAATTATTTATAATGGATGAATTTAAGCATTTGGTATGCTGTTCTGAAGCAATTCAGGTTAACATCTAGAAACTGGAAAAAATTATTCATATATGACCCTCCCCTGGGTTATAAACTTGTTTAGAGTAAGGATCCTATAATTTTTATTTCTGTATTTCTATTTCTATGTTCCTGACACATGGAAAGTATTCAATCACTAAAGGAACTCTGTTTCTCCCTACTCCAGTTTCTCTGGAAAAATGGAATTATATGACCCTCAGCTCCATCACTGGAAGCAGCTTCTTTCTTCTGGAGCATAAGAAATTTGTAGTTTCCTGAGGGTGTTGCTGACATTTGAGATGAACTTACTGGGAACATCAAAAGTAATAAAGTTAATTAGGGAACTGTTCATCCCATCCAACTGTCCCGAAGGTTCAACCTTTATGATTGATGCAAGTGTGACTCTTGAGTGAATGGGAGAAAGAAAAAAGGAAGGTTGGGAAGAAGCATCTGAGACTGCAGTGAAGTCTAAGGAAATTCGGCAAGAAAGATACATGAAGTGATGCTACCATGTACTCTCTGCTGTTATTTTGTCAGAAAGGAAAGGAGTGGGGTAAGAAAGAAGGGAGTGAAAAAGCAAATGAATCTAGATGCAGAAAAACACAGCAAAGGTCATGCCACAAGAACACTCTGGTTAGTATGTTGATCTAAAATCCACAATTGCTAGGCCTTGCTGCCACTGCTCCTGGATTCTCCAGATCGTATAACCACTGTGAATAGTTTCTATATTGTCATGTGTCTTTGCATTACTCCCACATTTAGAGTCTTAAGTGGGAAAGCATTGGATTGTCAGACTTGACATGAGAAGTATCTAACCTGCTTGATATCAAGAGTCCCATAATGGGAGACTCCCTCCAAATGAAAGGGACTTAATATGGTAAGCAGCCAAAACAAACAAACAAACAAACAAACAAAAAAGATTTTGGTATTATTTCAAATAATGCCAGAAACTATAACAAACCGCCAAATTTCAGTGACCTAACATAACAGAAACTCATTTTCCCCCCATAGCACTTGAGTGTAAGTGCCCCTCCACGTGGTAGTTCAGGGACCCAGGCCTCTTCCATCTCGTGACCTCACCATCCTTAGAATCCTCTGTATTTGACTGGAGAATGGGATGGGGACAAGTAGAGAGGGAGTCCTGCTTCTGAAATACCCCAGCTAACCCTGGATAGTGGGACAAGCTTAACAATGCAGTCTCTCCTGGCCAACTGCTTTCTAGCAACAACTCCATACTACAAAATGGGGAGTGACAAACTTTTTAAAAATATATATTTTATTGATTATGCTATTAAAGTGTCCCATTTTCTCTCCCATTTTCTCTGCCTTGCACCCCTCTCCCACCAGCATTCCCACCCTTAGTTCATGTCCATGGGTTGTATGTGTAAGTTCTTTGGCTTCTCCCTTTCCTATACTATTCTTAGCCAACCCCCATCTATTTTGTGCCTTCCATTTATGCTTCTTATTCCCTGTACCTTTCCCCCCATTCTCCACCCTCTCCCTCCCCACTGCTAACCCTTCATGTGATCTCCATTTCTGTGATTCTGTTCCTGTTCTAGTTGTTTGCCTAATTTTTTTTTAGGTTCAGTTGTTGATAGTTGTGAGTTTGTTGTCATTTTACTGTTCATATTTTTGATCATCTTCTTTTTCTTAGCTCAGTCCCTTTAACATTTCATGTAATAAGGGTTTGGTGATGATGATCTTTAACTTTTCTTTAGCTGGGAAGCACTTTATCTGCCCTTCCATTCTAAATGATAACTTTGCTGGACAGAGTAATTCTGGATATAGGCCCTTGCCTTTCATGACTTAGAATACTTCTTTCCAGCCCCTTCTTGCCTGTAAGGTTTCTTTTGAGAAATCTGCTGATAGCCTTATGGGAACTCCTTTGTAGGTAACTATCTTCTTTTGCTGCTTTGAAGATTCTCTCCTTATCTTTAATCTTGGGTAATGTAATGATGATGTGCCTTGGTGTTTATTTCCTTGGATCCAACTTCTTTGGGACTCCCTGAGCTTCCTGAACTTCCTGGAAGTCTATTTCCTTTGCCAGATTGGGGAAGTTCTCCTTCATTATTTTTTCAAATAAGTTTTCATTGTCTTGCTCTTCCTGTTCTCCTTCTGGTACCTCTATGATTTGGATGTTGGAACATTTAAAGTTGTCCCGGAGTTTCCTAAGCCTGTCTTCATTCTTTTGAATTCTTGTTTCTTCATTCTGTTCTGGTTGAATCATTGATGAGCCCTGGCTTCCTTCCCTTCACTGTTGTTTCCCTGTATAGTTTTCTTTATTGCACTTTGCATAGACTTCATTTTTCCTCCACTTTGTGACCATACTGAACCATTTCTATGAGCATCCAGATTACCAGTGTTTTGAACTCTGCATCTGTTAGGTTGGCTATCTCTTCATCGCTTAGTTCTATTTTTGGAGCTTTGATCTGTTCTTTTGTTCAGGCCATAATTTATTGTCTCAGCACGCCTATTACATTGTGAGGGGTGGAGCCTTAGGTATTCACCAGGGCAGGGCAACCAATGTCACTGCCTTGTGGCACTGTACGTGGGGGAGTGGTCTGAGTGGGAACAGTGCTGCTTGCTTGGCTCTGGGCCATCTCTCAGTTGCTTCCCCTGCTCCCCACAAGAAAATTGGGCCCTTCTGGTGCTGATTTCCTGGGTGGGTGGTTTTGTGTATGTTCTAGGACCCTGTGGGTCTCTCAAATGAATTACCCTGTGAGGCTGGAAGTTTCTCCTGCTGCCACAAACCCCGCAGGTTTTTGCCAGTAGAGGTTTTGAGGCTTTCTTTTCCCATGTTGGAACCCTGGGTTGCACAGTCTCTCTCACTCCCTTGTTGTTCCTCCTGGTTTATCCACACACAAATGTGGGACCACCTGGTCCGCAAGCTGCCGCCTTGTCATCCATCCTCTCCGCCCCAGCTGCCTGTCTCCACCACTCCTACCAGTCTGAATGAGTGTTTCTTCTTTTACTCCTTGGTTGTTGGACTTCCATACAAGTTGATTTTCTGGCAGTTCTGGTTATTTTTTGTTTTTAAATTTGTTGTTGTCCTTCTTTTAGTTGTGCATGGAGATAAAGTATATCAACCTAAGCCTCCATCTTGGCCAGAAGTCCAACAAACTTTTGAATGACAGTTGTTTATGCCATACTCTCTACTGGGCCAATGTGTGTGGTAAAATGTATTGGGAGTAAGGCAGGAAACTGAGGATTAAAAGGACCTGAGAGAATGGAGAATCATTTTGAATAGGCGGTTTGTGGAGCGGGGAAAGAGAGAGTACGCTAGGAAGCTGAAGTAAGTGGGGAACAGGAATTCCAGGGTACAGGATTGTTTGAACAGCTCAGTACCCCTGACAACTTCTTTTCTATGATGGTTGAACTGAGCTCCTTCTATATGCAGGGCACTTGGTCAAATACAAAGGTTTGCAAGAATAATACGATGGTGACTATCTCCAGAAGACTTCCAAACTAATTTGGAAAATGTGTACATAGAAAAATAAATTTTATTTTCTGGTTAGCATTTATGAAGTGTAAGGTGAGTGGTAGGGAGAAGTACTATAAGAATTCAGAGTAGGAAATTATCACTGACAGCTGGGGGATAAGGGAAGATCTTTAGTCCTCGTCCTCCAAGAAGCTGATGCCTGGATAGGATTAAATGTGTAAGAAATATATTAGGGTAAATGCCTGTGAGAGAAAATGGGCAGAGAACCAGAGGAGTCTGGGAGAGCCTTCAGACTGTGATTATCAGGTAAATCTGCCCGAGTGAAGGAGAGAGACAGAAGGACGGAAGGCAGGCCCCGTAGAAGCATTTTAGACTGTAGAGCAGGTTAAGGAAAATTAAGCAAGACCATCAGGGAGCCTTTGAGCAAAGTCACCTACCAGATGACTCCCTCATCTCTCAGGAAGGAGTCTGCTTCAGCTTCCTTGCGACACTCAGTCATTGGCTGGGAGCAGCCTGCAGAATACATGGCCTCAGAGTGCCTGCAGCTATGGATTTCGGAGAGCAGCATCTGGGGCCTTTGGTCAATTACACTTCTTGCAGTTGGAGATCTGAAAGGTACATTCTCATGGATACCAAAGTCTGCCTTTTGCCACATACAGATCTACTTCTCTGCAGAGGTTTGGGAAGCAGTTTCTCTCTTGTTCCTGTGGGCTTTCTTCCTGACAGGAAACTCAGAAGAGGGTGTTTAGTGGAACGAACTCTGTTGATGCAGTTGACCTCAGCACCACACCTAATACATATTTTCTCCCTCCTTCACTGCCCATTCTCAAATCCTCACACCCTCAGAGATCGCCTAGGCAGGTCTTGGTGACTTACCTGGTGATACGACCCAAACTTTTACTCTGTAAGTGTCTGGACCACTGGTAATATCTTTTTCAGTCTGGGGTGTCTTCTTATGTCCAGTCATGGTTACAACAGAGCAAGAGAGTACCAAGAGCACCCAAGTGGATCACGTAGCTTTCCTCACGTGTTCTTTCTTGTCCCCATTGTGCAAAAGCAGCCCTTCTGCTCATCAGAGTCAATTGCCCTTGCTGGACGGTAATTCTTCTTACCTTCTGCTTCCTGGACACAGACACCAAAGTGCCTGGGCAGCAGCTGCAGTTTTAATTCAGTGGAATCCTTGCTGTATCCCTTTGACAAAAGTGTGACCTTTTTGGGAACAGGACCTCTAACCCTACAAAGGCAAGAGTTGTGAGGACAAAGCACAAATTCCCTCAGTGGGACATTGTGCGTGACAGTAAGTGGGGTCACTCCTGCTTCTATCTCTTGGTTCCCAGACCCATGAATTCTTCATATTCAGGACACAGCAGCATAAAGAGATTTCTGATTTAATACATACACTGTATCCTGAAGGGGGGCACCTCATCCATCCAGACTGCTCCCTCTGCACTGTATGTCAAGACCATTCCAGACCTGCCTTAGCTGAGCATTCTAATGTCTCCGGAGCTCTGCTACTCTAACAAGTAGGTCTTCACCCTGCCACTCAGCTGTGTATTCCCTTCCCCTGACTGAGATGAATGTGTCTTTGTAAGCTATCCCAAAGACCTTACGGCTCTCTCACTTAGCCAAAAACTGCTTGTTGTTCATGTCTTTCAGTCTCTTATGATTTCTCTATAGGGAGTCAATACAACTTAGTAGTAACCATCAAATTTTACCATCTTTGTAGGCATTGTTCCCTCCATGTTTTTCAAGTTTGCATCATCACATCTGCCACAGCATTTCCTTCTACTGGGACATTTCTCCAGGTTAACACTAGTGAAATCTTTAGCGGTTGAGCTACCACCTTGTGCCAGGAACTACCTAAGTCATACCTACTAACCAGGATGACATTGTCTTTGCCCGATGGCAGTAGATGAGCTAGTTCAAATTCCTATCTTACTATGTATTTTCTTGGCCCACCCCCAGTCCCACTTGTGTTAGTCTGGGTCCCTGATAAATGGATGCATAAGATTATCTATGCAAGAAATTTATTAGAGGAAATGACTATAAGAAAAAATGAAGAGGCTGGGGGAGTCATCAGATTATAATGCAGGTCTGATCCCAAGTGAAGAAATGAAGGAAGGAAAATTGGAGGGAAGTATCTTACACCCCAGTGCAGCTCTAAAGAAAGTCTGACAAGGCTGTTTGGGATTTCCAAAGTCACCTGTCAGAGGAGTCTGGCATCTCCTAGGAATGGGCCTTAGTTTCTCTGCCACACTCAGTCATTGTCTGGAAGCAGCCAATAGAAAGCAGAGCATTGGTGCAACACAGTGACAGTTTTCAGAAGGTCGTAGCTGGGGCCCACAGTCAATTATGCTCATTGCAATCAGAAATCTCAGAGGTATATTCTCATGGCCACCATAGTAGTCTTCATGAAGGAAGTGAAATAGAGCCAGGGCCTACAAAATACATAGAATTTAGATAAGTGGTGATGGGCAGAAGATACATCTAATGATGATAGGTAGGCAGAGTATACAATTTGTGCTAGGTAAAATAAATAGGACTCCATATCTGAAGGGCACTTTATCTAAAAGACTAATTTTAGTGGTGTCATGGGAAAAACTGATGGAAAGGTAGGTAAAGATAGTTTTTTTAGGCCTCAAGTAACAAGGTTAGAAATTTAGACTCTATCCTATAGGCAATTTGGAAGCAATGAACATATTAAATCTGCGTTTTACCTACTCTCTAAGTAGCATTGAACACTAATGATCATGTCCTCCTTTTTTACTTCCTCCTTCATGAAAAATTATCTTGGCTTCTTTGAGATAACATAGACATAGACTTCCTCCTATATCATTGGCCACTCATTCTAAGTAAAATTAATTAATTAACCCATCTAGGCAAATATTTCGTGTTATGCCACTCTCAAACCTAAACTCTAATGATTTCTCAATGTTCATATAATATAGATAAGCATCCTTATCATGGTATATAAGACTCTGCAAGGCCTAGACACTATCAATCTCTCTGATTCATCTAGTACTATCCCCCTAGTCCCTTTGCTCCAGCCACGCTGGTCTTCTGTCAGCTCTTCAAAATCACCATGTTTCTCCTCCTGTAGGGACTTTACCTTGACTGAGTGGAAGGTACTCTCCCCTTTTCATATTTCAGTTTGACACTTCCTTAAGGAAGCCTTCCCTGACTTCTTTAACTGAATTAAATACTTCTGTTATATGTCTCTAGAACCATACTCCTTTTATTTGTAATTATCGCAGTTATCATTTAATATTTATTTATGTGAATATTTGATTAATGTTAGTCTTGTCAATCTTTCCAACTATGCTATGAAAGGCAAGGACTGTGTCTATGTTTGTTTGTTTTTTATATCACTTAAGACAGTGACTGACATATACTTAGCATATTACCTTGAATAATGAATGCATGAATGAATGAACGTTATTAGTTCTTGAGCAGAGGGAAGTGGTGATATTTGTACAAAACAGAGTCTTAGCTTTAGGCAATACTGAATAAGGTAGATCATAGGTCTGGAACACTTACATTACCGGGTATGACTAGAAGTCAACTGTGTTTGAATAAAGAAAGTACATTAGGGGTAAGGCTAAGTTGCTGTATAAAAGGACTGCCAGCCCTGACTGGTGTAGCTCAGTGGGTTGGGTGTTGTCCCACAAACTGAAAGGTTGCTGGTCTGATTCCCAGTCAGGACATATGCCTATGTTGTGGGCCAGGTCCCTGGTTGGGGGCGTGCAAGAGGCAACCAATCAATGTTTCTCTCCCTCCATTTCTCTTTCTCTTACCCTCTCTCTAGAAAATAAATAAATAAAAATTTTAAAAGGACCCCTAAATAAATGGCCTAAATAAAATAGAAGTTTATTTCTCTCTCACAAATGTCTTCAAAGCTTACCTGCAACAACATTCACTGGAGTGTTATTTTTAAAAAGACTCCATTTACTTATTTTTAGAGAGAGGGGGAGGGAGAGAGAGAGAGTGAGAAACATCAGTATAAGAGAGACGCATTGCTTGATTGCCCCTCATACACACCCCAAACCTGCAACCCAGGCATGTGCCCTGACTGGGAATGGAACCAGCGCCTTTCACTTTGCTGGATGATGCCCAGCCAACTGAGCCACCCCAGTCAGGGCAACAGGAGTGTTATTTAAATCATGAAAAATGAATAACTTCAGTGTACAACACTTGCAGGATACTTAAGTAGATTGTGGTATTACTATTCAATGGAATATCATAATTGTTAAAAAGTCATGTTGTAGAACAGTGGCTTTTCACCCTTTAGTGCCACCATCACCACCATCTATCCTCATAACTCTTTTCATCTTGTTAAAGTGAAACTCCATACCCATTAATCAATAACTTGCCATCATCCTTTCCCACCAGCCCCTGACAACCAACATTAAACTTTCAGTCTTTATAAGTTTAACTATTCTAAATACCTCATATAATTAGAATCATAATAATTGTAATGAGCTGGTTTGTTACTTTCTTTTTTTTTTAAAGAATTTAGGCTTGTTGGGGTGGATAGTCAAAGTGGCAACTCCAAGGTTATAAACTTTAGACAAATCGAGAGTTATGGCATAATGACAGAACAAAGAAGAGTGATGTGAGATCTGGATACTGGGGAAATGATGATGATTTTGGTTTTGGACATATAAATTTTTAGGTAACTGCAAAAAGCTAGAGATATGAATCTGCAGCTAGGAATAGATCTTGAAGTAGAATTATTGACATACTAGTTATTCAAGAAGAAGGTAGACTGGAACTCCTTGAGACTGTCTTTTTCACCTGTGGATCCACAGTGCCTGTGTTAGAAACATACTTGGTGAAGATACAACACACCATGGTAATCCTTCAGAGAAAGTGTTATTATCTCCATTTTACAGATGAGAAAACTAAAGCTCAGAGAGCTTGAATTTTTTTTTGGAAATCTACACAGTAAGTATTTGAATAAAGATTAATTTGTGCTCATTCTGCTACCTCATGCTACCTCCCAAAGCTCAGGAATAACAGAAATAGTTCGGCTCACAAAGTCGAGTTTGCTCAACTTCAGGTTAAAAATTTTCATTCCTAGCCCTTAGGATTTGCAAAAGCCATTAAAAAAATTTATCATCCAGGAGTGTATAATTAGCTGTCTTTAGGGATCCCATTTTGTTTAAGAGATGTACCCTTTTTGAAACTATTCCAGCAATCTCTTTCCCTGTACCTAAGCAGCTACCTCTTTCATTTCACATGGCAGTAGTCCCAAACTCTCATCACTCACCTGATGGACTTTTTCTAATAGTAAAATTCTGAACAGTCAAATTTAGGAGTGAGAATCCCTTTTTAAAAATTATTTAAAGGTTTATTTTATTCTTATTCCAAGAGGTGTGTGGGGGGAGACAGAGAGAAACACCAATGCTAGAGAGAAACAGTAACTGGCTATCTCTAAGCCTGTAACCTGACCAGAAATCGAACCAGTGACCTTCTAGTTATGAGACTACACTCCAACCAAATGAGCAACACTGGCCAGGGCAGGAAAGAGGTTCCTTTGTTGAAGATCCTGCTTGACTGAACCTGCTTGACCAGAGGACTATCTCAGATACATAGTGCTCAGCTCTGGAGAATATGTTGGTTGACCCTGAGACTAGTTATAGCCCTCAGGTAGTATCATAGGACATATGAAATACATGGGAATTGTAAAGAGATATAAATTGTCCTAAGACAGATAAAAATCTGGGAGATCCAAGATGGTGGCAGAGTAGGTCGATTGACTAGAAATCAATCACAAGAGTAGGTAGATGGTACGCTCACCTTCTCCCAGGACCAAACTGGAATTACAACTAAAATATGGAGCAATCAACCTGAATAACTAATTCAAGACTAGCTGAAGAGAAGTCTTATAACCAAGGATTTACAGAAGAAGCCACATCGAGATTGGTAGGATGGGTGGAGATGCAAAAAAGGCTGGGCCCCCTCCCATTGGCAGTGGCTGAGATTCTGAAGATATCTCAGCTGCAAATGTTCACCCTGAGAAGAGTGGAGTCTCAACCCCGAGCTGGGCTCTCCAGCCTAGAACACCAGAACCAGGAAGAGGCACCCACATAACATCTGGCTAGGGAAACCAGTGGAGATTCTGTCCATCAGATAGAGACGGTAGTTCTCCAGAGACACAGGTACACTTTTAAAGGGCCAGTGTACAAAATCTTGTTTTTGTACTCACCCTGGGTACCAGTGAAGGGATGGCAGAGTGGACTAGAGTCTCATTAGGAGATATTGGGGCTCATGGCTCTGGGAAAGAGCTGAAGGGACAGCCACCAGTGCTGAGTCACTCTCCAACATCACAGATACCATATTCCTTGGGTGGAACACTCCCCTCCATATGGCATCAGTCTGAGGGAAAACAATAACTCCACCCTCTAGACTCCCTGTAGGCCCACCCTGTGGAGCTTGAACCCTGCTGAGGAGTCAGCTACATGAGCCAGGGTATAGAGAGGTCTGAGCAGACTCAGGGGGTGTCAGTGACTGAGTTGCATGGCTTTAGGGCTGGGGCTATACCCTACACTTTCCCATGAACTTAACTGGTGCCTTCCCCTCATGGGAGATCCACAGGCCCCACTCTCTGGGCTCCTGGTGGCCCACCTTCCAGACTCTTGGTGGAGACTCCTGGTGGCTTAGCCCTGCCAAGGTCTGGGCAGAATTTGGGACAGACTGAGCTCTGGGGTGGGGGTCACTCCACCCACCTTCTCCCAAGCCTGACCAGAACCTTGCCCTCAATAGGACAGCCACTAGCCCTAACCTCCCATCTCCAGGACAGCCCCGCCCTGCTGAGATCAGGCTCCTGGCAGAAGCTGGGCATAGACTAAGTTGTATGGATCTAGGATGGGAGCCATTTTTCTCTCACACACCTGATCAGTGCAGAGCCCTCCCTTCATGTGACAAAAACTTGGACTGTTTGGGCCTGATAAACTCTGCTGGCCTCACTCTGGTGACCCCACCCTGTGATCCCCTGAGACCCTATCACACCACAAAGGTGTGTGAGCACCCAGAGGATGGCAGCTAGACTTGGTATACCCTGGGACATTGGCCGAGTGGCCTCAGAAACAGCACTGGCATCAAGTTTGAAGCTGTATCAATCTGATGAACACCACTCGCCCCTACCTGGTGACTCATTGAGATATCTTCAGAGCATTTCACCCCAAAGTAGCAGAATATACATTCTTTTCAAGTGCAAAAGGGATATTTTTGGGGTATAGACCATATGTTAGGACACAAAACAAGTTTCAATCAATTTAATAAGATTAAAATCATATCAAGCATCTTCTCTGACCACAATGGTATGAAACTAGAAATCAATCACAAGAAAAAAGATGAAAAACACATAGAGACATGGAGACTAAATAACATGTTGCTAAACAGTGAATGGGGTAACAATGAGATCAAGGTGGAAATCAAAAGATACCTTGACACAAATGGAAATGAGAACACAACAACCAAAAATCTACTGGACATGGCGAAACCAGTCCTAACAGGGAAATTCATAGCATTACAGGCTGACCTCAAGAAACAAGAAAAATTTCAAATTAACAATCTAACCTTTCACTTAAAGGAAATAGAGGGAGGAAAACAAAACCCAAAGTGAGTAGAAGAAAGGAAATAATTTGGAGAAGAAATAAATGAAATAGAGTCTAAAAAACAATACAAAAGGTCAATGAAACCAAGAGCTGGTTTGTTTGAAACGATAAACATGATTGACAAACCTTTTACCGGACTCATCAAGAAAAAGAGAGCGAGCCAAAATAAATAAAATTAGAAATGAAAGGGAAGAAGTAACAGCTGATGCCAAAAAAAACACAAAGGATTGTAAGAAAATATTATGAATAATTATATGCCAAATTTAGACAATCTGGATGAAATGGATAAATTTCTAGAAACATACAATCTTCCAAAAATGAATCAGGAAGAATCAGAAAATCTGAATAGAAAGATTACAACTAATGAAATTGAAGCAGTAATCAAAAAACTCCCAACAAACAGAAGTCCTAGATCAGATGGCTTCACAGGTAAATTTTACCAAACATTCAAAGAACTAACAAAAATCCTTCTCAAACTATTACAAAAACTTCAAGAGGTGGGATAGCTTCTAAGACCATTTTACAAGGCCAGCATTATCTCAATTTTAAAAACAGATAGAGACACTACAACAAAAAAAAAAAGTTTATAGGCCAATATCCTGCTGAACTTAGATGCTAAAATCCTCAACAAAATATTAGCAAACTGGATCCAGCAACACATTAAAAAGATCACATACCATGAACAAGTAGAATTTATTCGAGGGATATAAGGTTGGTACAATATCTGCAAATCAATAAACATGATACATCGCAAATAAAATGAAGGGTAAAAATCACATCATATTAACACATGCAGAAAAAGCATTTGATAAAATCTAGTGCCCATTTATGATAAAAAAAAAAAACTCTCAGCAAAGTGGGAATAGAAAGAACATACCCTGATGTAATAAAGACCATATGTGACAAATCCACAGTCAACATCCTATTCAATGGGCAAAAACAAGAAGTGTTTCCTTAAAGATCGGGAACAATACAAGGATGTCCGCTTTCAATGCTGTATTCAACATAGTACTAAAAGTCCTAGCCACATCAATCAGACAAGAAGAAGAAATGAAAGGCATCGAAACTGGGAAGAAAGAGGTAAAACTGTCATTATTTGCAGATGACATGATACTGTATATAGAGAACCCTAAAGATTGCACAAAAAAACTACTAGAACTGAGAAATAAATTCAGTAAAGTAGCAGTACACAAAATCAATATCCAGAAATTAGTTACATTTTTATACACCAATAATGAACCATCCAAAAGGGGAACTAAGAAAAACAATCTGATTTACAATTGCATAACAAATACCTAGAAATAAATTTAACCAAGGATGTAAAAGACCTAAACTTGAAAAATTATAAGACACTGAAGAAAGAAATGGAAGAAGAAACAAATAAGTGGAAGCATATGCTGTGTTCATGGATAGGAAGAATTAACATCATTAAAATGTCCATACTACCCAAAGTAAACTGTAGAGTCAATGCAATTCCTATCAAAGTACCAATGGTGTATTTCACAGAACTAGAACAAGTATTCCAAAAATGTATATGGAACCACGAAACACACAATAGCCACACCAATCTTGAGAAAGAATATCAAAGTTGGAGGTATCAGGCTACCTGATATCAAACCATACTACAAGGCCATAGTAATTAAAACAACACGGTACTGGCATAAAAACAGACACATAGATCAATGGAACAGAATAGAGAGCCCAGAAATAAACCCAAGCCTTTATGATTGATTAATATTTGACAAAGGCCCTGGTCAGGGTGGCTCAGTTGGTTGGGCATCATCCTGCCAAGCAAAAGGTTGCTGGTTTGATTCACATTCAGGGCACACGCCTGGGTTCTGGATTCAGTGCCCAGTCGGGGAGTGTACAAGAGGCAACAAATTGATGTTTCTCTCTCACATGGATATTTCTCTCCCTCTCTTTCTCCCTCTCTCCCCTCTTTCTGGAAATAAATAAACAAAATCTTTAAAAAATATGTTTGACAAAGGATGCAAAAATATACAGTGGGGTAAAGATAGTCTGTTCAATAAATGGTATTGGGAAAATTGGACAGATATGTGTAAAAATATGAAACTAGGCCACCTTCTTACACTATACACAAGAATAAATTCAAAATGGATTAAAGAGTTCAATTTTAGACTCAAAACCATAAAAATCTGAGAAGAAAACATAGGCAGTAAAATACCTGACATTTCTTGTAGCAATATTTTTTCTGATATTTTCCCTCTGGCAAGAGAAACAAAAGAGATTAAGTCAAATTAAAAAGTTTTTGCACAGCAAAGGAAACCATTAACAAAGTGCAAAGACACATTGAATTAGAGAACATTCTCACTAATGATCCATTTGGTGAGGGGTTAATATTCAAAATATATAAAAAACTTAAAAAACTCAACACCAAATAAAGAAACAATCTAATTTAAAAAATAGGCAAAGGACCTGAATAGACTCTTCTCCAAAGAGGGCATATGGAAAGATATTCAACATCACTAATCAGAGAAATGCAAATTAAAACCGCAATGACATATCACTTCATACCTGTCAGAATGACTATCATCATTACATCAACACACAACAAGTGCTGGCGAGGATATGGAGAAAAGGGAACCCTCATATACTGTAGGTGGGAATGCAGATTGGTGCAGCCACTGTGGAAAGCAGTGTGGAGTTATCTCAAAAAATTAAAAGTGGAACTCTCTTATATCCCAGTGAAACCACTTCTGAGGGTATATCTGAAGAACCCTGAAACACTGATTCGAAAGAATATATACACCTATGTTCATTGCAACGTTATTTACAACAGCCGAGATTTGGAATCAGCCCAACAACCCATCAGTAGCTGAGTGGATACAGAAGCTGTGGTGCCCTGGCTGGTGTGGCTCAGTGGATTGAGTGCTGGCTTGTGAACCAGAGGGTCACCAGCTTGGTTCCCAGTCAGGGCACATGCCTGGGTTGCAGGCTGGGTCCCCAGTTGGGGGTGTGCAAGAGGCAACCACACATTGAGGTTTCTCTCCCTCTCCTTCCCTTTCCATCTCTCTAAAAATAAATAATACAATCTTTTTTAAAAAGCTATGGTACATTTACGCAATGAAATACTACTCAGCCATAAAAAGAAGGAAATCTTATCTTTTGCAACAGCATGGATGGAACTAAAGAGTATTATGCTAAGTGAAATAAGCCAGTCAGAAAGACAAGTACTGTACGATTTCACTTATATGTGGAATGTAATGAACAAAATAAAGTAATAAAGAAAATGGAAACAAACTCATAGAAACAGAGAACAGACTGACAGCTATTAGAGGGGAGAGCATGGGGGTTGGATGAAAAAGATGAAGGGATTACGCAAAGAAAAAAACTCATAAACACAGACAACAGTATGGTGATTACCAGAGAGAAAGGAGGAGGGGCAGGTAGGAAAAAATAAAGGGGGAGATTAACGGTGATGGAAGACTTGACTTGGGGTGGTGAACACATAATATAATATACAGATGATTTATTATAGAATTGTACACCTGGAACAAAGGTCACCTCAATAAATTCAATCTCAAAATGACTAATAGGGATCTTAAGTAATGGAAAAATAGGCAATCCCCAGGGACAAATTGGCTGTGTTCCAAAAATGTAATTTTAAATTATTTGAGACTGAGAATGCTGAATGCTTTTTTCCTTAGAAACAATGCTATGAGTAGTTGTAGTTACTTTTCCAGCGAAGTCCACACAAGGTTGTTTAAGCCATAATGTAACAGCAATATCTGTTAAGACGTTTTAGTTTTGCATCAAATGCATCCCTAAATCCTCACCATTCTGAATTATAAATTAGCTGTGTACATAGCTGCCACCCCAACTAAACTGTGAACTCTTTGAGGGCTGGGAACTGTTGAATTATTCATTTTTGTATTCTGAATGCCTGGTATATAACAGGCAATAAATGTTGGTTGCATAAATGAATGGGCAAATTTAATAGGCACTTGCATAATGTTGAAAGTGTCTTAGGGAATAAAAACAGTAACATTTAATGGGTACCTTAATGTGTCTGGCACTGTGCTAGGTGGATGACCAATAAATCCAGATGTTTTGTTTACGCTAGAGTTAGGGATGAAGAAGCTGAAAGCAATTTTAATATTTGGGATACAAAATAAATGAGTGTTGGGGTTGCTAAATAACTGTTTTTGATGTTTTGTTTTGTTTTGTTTTAGAGAGAGAGGAAGAGAGAGGGAGAGAGAATGATTGAGAGAGAAATATTGATTTTTGTTTTCTACTTATTTATGCATTTATTGGTTGATCCTTGCATGTGCCCTGACCAGGGATGGAACTGATACAAAGATCTAATCTGATCACTGGAGGGAAGTAGGGAGGGGCCATAGAAGGAGTTTGCTGAGGCAACAGTAAGCATTCTAGGATGGGATTGGCTGAGAAGCTGAATGCCTCCAGAGTGCATGGGATTATGGGCAAGAAGACCTGAAATAAAACATGGGCTCTTGGGCTCTCTTCTACCTTGAGGATGTCTGCATGATCATGCCACAGCTGCCTGCATTTCTCAATAGACAGTATATTGGATAGGAAGAAACTCCATGCACAGTGTAGGGTCCTAGGGTCACCCTGGCGTGGGGGAGGGTGGCAGGGTTATTCTTCTTTTGGTGTTCTAGAGGGTACAATCTCTGAGTCAGAAGCCTGCCCTTCTAAAACTGTGTAGCTTTTGTATCTGTTGTTTTAGTTTGTAAAATAACCCTATAGAAATAAAATAATTAAAACTAACGGGGAGAGAATCGAGATGGTGGAGGAGTGAATGGAAGTCACACTGACCTCCTCCCAGGACCAATCTGGAATTACAACTAAATGGTGGTGAAATCGCCAGGAACAAGCAACTGAATAATAGCGAGGGAGAAGCCTTATAACCTCAGACAGAGAGAAAATCAGTTCAGCACAACCTGACTGGTAAGGAGTGTGGCAGAGATGAGAGAAGGCTGGGTGGGCACCCGCATGCGGCAGCGCAGGAGGGATATTTTAGTGGTAAGTTGGGTCCCCCTGAGAAGAGTGGGGTGTAACAATAGGCGGGGATACCCAGCCTACAGTACCAGAGCCCAAAAAGTACACAGATAACAGCCAGCTGCAAAAAGCAGCAGGGTTGCGATGGGCGGTTGGAGACTGAGAGTTGATTAAAGGACCAAAGCATATAGTTTCATTTGCAGCCACTTACCCCGGGCACCGGCAAAGGTAGGGACAGAGTGGGCTAGAGACATCTGAGGAGAGACTGGGGACAGAGGCTTTGGGGAGAGAACTGAGAGAGTAGCCACTGGTATCTGGTGCTGAGTCATCCCCTACATGGCAGCAGCCATCTAGCTCAGGCAGATCACTCCCCTGAGTGGCAGCCTGAGAGGAAACAATAGCCCCGCCCCTAGGAGGGACTCAGTCCTGGCCCTGTGGTGCTTAAGGCTGACTGCTGAGTACAGAGTGGCGGCCACAGATAGTAGACCCCTGCAAAGGAGGGGCAGAATGGACTTGAGATGCTTGAGGAGAGACTGGGGATGGAGACTTTGGGGAGAGAACCAAGAGGGTAGCCTCCGGGATCTTGGTGCTGAATCATCCCCCATAAGGCAGCAGCCATGGAACTCACACAGACCACTCCCCTCTGAGCAGCAGCAGCCTGAGGGGAAACATTAGCCCCGACTCCAGGAGGGACTCTGCCCCACCCTAGGGTGCTTAAGCCTGACTACTGAGTGCAGAATGACTAGATTTACAACTGAAGGAGACAGCCAGACAGTAGATCCCCCCAAAGTCTCAAAACAGGATGCCTAGGGTCAGAGTCAACATCTGACATCACCAGAGGTGGATCCAGAAAGAAAAAACAGCCATGAATACTAGAGGCTACTGAGATGAAATCCACTGTGGTCTTCTCCATGATTTGCGATATTTTCTTTACTACATAGTTTTTAAACACTCATTTCTTGTCCATCAAGTTGGTGCATATTAAGTCACTCAATTTTATATTATAGTCTATTTCTCTCCTTTCTTGTAATAGTCTTAGTCTCTTTACAGCCTTATTAATACTTGTTCATTGCTGTTGATAGTGGGATTGCAGGGGAAAGTTATTTCTATGGTCGTAGGTTTGTTTCCTGGGCTTTGTGGTTTTGCTGCGGCAGCCAAATAATGGGAAGACAAAGAAACAACGCCCAAGGAAAGGACGAATCCTCAGAAAGACTACTAAATGAAATAGAGGCAAGTAAACTATTAGATACTGAGTTCAAAACAATGATTATAAGGAAGCTCACTGAACTCAGTGAGAATTACAAAAATCTACAGGAAAACTAAGAGGAACTTAGTGCAAACTATATCAGCATGAAAAAAGAAATATTACCAGGAAATATTACCAAGAACCAAGAGCAAATGAAGAAAACAATTTCTGAATTGAAAAACACAGGAGAAGGGGAATCAAAAGCAGGCCTGATGAAGCAGAGGATTGAATCAGTGAGCTGGAGAGTATGGTAGAAAACAACTCCCAGAAAGAGCAACAAAATGAAAAGAGGTTCAAAAAGAACAAAGAGGTGTTATGGGAAATGCAGGACAATGTGAAATGTAATAATATCCGTATAATAGGAATACCAGAAGGGGAAGAAGAGGAGCAAGGGATAGAAAACCTGTTTGAAAAAGTAATGATGGAAAACTTGCCTAATTTGAGGAGAGAAAAAGTCACACAAGTCCAAGAATCACAGAGGGTTCCATTTAAGAGGAACCCAAAGAGACCCATGGCAAGACACATAAATAAAATGGCAGATATCAAGGACAAAGAGAGAATCTTAAAGGCAGCAAGGGAGAAACAGGAAGTAACATACAAGGGAGCCCCAATAAGGCTAGCAGCTGACCTTTCCACAGAAACACTACCAGCCAGAAGGGAGTGGCAAGAAATATTCTGAGTCATGAAAAGCAACGGCCTGCAACCAAGACTACTCTACCCAGTAAGGCTCTTCAATTAAAATGGAAGGCAAAATAAGGAGCTTCTCAGACAAAAGAAGGCTAAAAGTATATATCTCTACCAAACTAGCATCGTAAGATATGCTAAAGGGACTGCTTTAAGGAGATGAAAAAAGAGTGAGAGAGGAACACAAGTACAAAGGGAAAAAATGAGTAAGTACCTATCAGTAATAACTTTAAATGTAAATGGATTAAATGCTCCAATTAAAAGACAGAGTAGCTGAATGTGTAAGAAAACATGACCCGCACCTATGCTGCCTACAGGAGACCCACCTCAGAACAAAAGACCTACACAGATTGAAAGTTAAGGGTTGGAAAAAAATATTCCAAGCAAATGGTCAGGAAAAAAAAATGCTGGGGTAGCAATACTTATATTGGACAAAATAGACTTCCAAACAAAGGCCATAAAAAGAGACACATGACATTTCATAATACTCAAAGGAAGAATCCATCAAGAAGACAAACATTGTAAACCTACATGCACCCAACACAGGAGCACCCAAATATAAGGAAAATCCTGGAGGAGTTCAAGAAAGATATAGATAGCAACATGCTTATAGTAGAGGATTTTAATACCCCACTGTCAACAATGGATAGATCATCCAAACAAAATATCAGCAAGGATATTGTGGAACTGAACAATGCATTAGATCAAATGCACTTAACTGATATATATAGAACCTTTCATCCCAAAGAAGCAAACTACACATTCTTTTCAAATACAAATAGAACATTTTCAAAGATAGACCATGTGATAGGACACAAAACAAGCCTCAACAAATTTAAGAAAATTGAAATCGTATCAACCATTTTCTCAGACCACAAGAATAAGTGGCTCAAAAAACTATGGTACATTTACACAATGGAATACTATGCAGCAGAAAGGAAGAAGGAGCTACTACCGTTCGCAACAGCATGGATGGAACTGGAGAGCATTATGCTAAGTGAAATAAGCCAGGTGGTGAAAGACAGATACCATGTTTTCACCTGTAAGTGGAATCTAATCAACAAAGTAAACAAGTAAGCAAAATATAACAAGCAACACTGATATAAAAAACAAACTGACGGTAACCAGAGGGGAGGAGGGCAATGACAGGGTAAAGGGAAGGGAAGGGTCATCAAGGAACATGCATAAAGGATCCATTGACAAAACCAAATGGGGGAAGGATTGAGGGTGGTAGGCGGGGGTGGGTGGGGCTGGGGACAGTGGTGGCGGGAAAATGTTGACCAAAAAAAATAGAAAATAGACAGGTGAGATTAAGAATGTATAGGAAATTAAGAAGCCAAAGAACTGATTGATATGTACAACCCATAAACATGAACTAAGAGGTGTGGGGATGATGGGATGGAGTGCAGGGAGGAGGGGATGAAGGGGGAAAAAATGGGAAACTCTAATAGCATACTCAATAAAATATACCAAAAAAGAAAAAAAAAAACCCAGGGGGAAAAGAATAGGAGAAGTCAGGTGTTAGAGTTTAGCTTTAATAGATACGTTTAACTGATTAAAGTTGTAACTAAAGAGTTAAGGAGTTTAGACTTAATTGATAGGCTTAAGTGGCTAATGAATGTGGAAAGCTGTTATTCCAAAACTGTGAAGCTTTTAAATAAAGACTCCTTTACCTTATCATCAAAACTTTGCCTCTGGAATTTTCCCTAGAGAGTGGTGATGGGCAGCGGGACTCTTATTGCTGCTCAGTAGCAGAACCTGTAACCTTGGTGCACAGGGACAATGTTCCAACCAACTGAGCCACCTGGCCAGGGCCTAAAAAAAGATGTTTTTGGATGAAATGAATGGATAGAAGTATTGATGTAGAAAAAAATCATAGAAAAATATCAATAGCAATTGATATGCAAAGAGAAGTGATTCTTTTGTGGGGCTCTAGTACTGAGGGGTGGGAAAGCTATGACCACAGCTAAAGAACAGAAAATGGGAAAGGAAGTTGGTAACAGTCAGAGCGGACTGGTCAGAAAAGAATAGAAGGACTGATCTGGATTAGGCTCTGATTTAATTTCATTTAGTTTATTGTTCCCTGTAAAAATGTATTTGCTCTGGCCTGTCTCCAAAGATTTGCTGTGAGTTTAAATTAAGGTTAGATTGAAGTTAATTATAGTGATTTCTTTCCTCAATGACAGTATATTAAACACTTATTAAAATTTGATAGGTATGGTGTCTGTCAGCCTGGGGGGCTATAACACAATACCATAAAATGGGTGGTTTAAACAACAAACATGTACTTCTCACAGTTCTGGATGATGGAAATTTGAGACTAGGATGTTAGCATGGTCACCTGATGAGGGCTCTCTTGGTTGAAGGTGGGTGACTTCTCCTTATATCCTCACATTGCAGAGAGCTCTCTGGGGTCTTTTCATAAGGGTACTAATCCCATTTATGAGGGCTCTACTCTTGTGATCTAATTACCTCCAAAGGCTCCACCTCCTAATATCATTGCACTAGGTGTTGGGATTTCAACAGTTGAAATGGGAGGGAATAAACTTTCAGTCCCTATCAGATGGCTATAATGGTGAAGGCAGTGGAGTGGAGATACTAGGCAGCCAGGGAGAATGCAATCTAGGAAAATGGGAGAAGGAACATTATCTCTAGAGAGTTCTTGGTGGAGGAAGAAAAAAGAAGAGACAGAGGAAGGAGGGTAAAACAGGAGGGGAAAGGCAAACATCTATTTCATATTTTTTTTAAGGGCCTAACCTCTTAGAAAGTCCCAGCCTGATCATTGTTCTTTGAAAGCATAACTACAACTACTTTTGCATTTACTTCATTGTCCCCAAAGTACTAGAGTGCAATCAATAAATACTTGTTGATTGATTATTCTGAGTGATTCAAATCAATCCGCACTTCTGGTTTTATTAAAGATTTTAGAATTGACATTGATTGAGCAGAAATAAAAACTGACTTTAAATTTGCATGACATTTTATGTCTCTCCCCAAGGAAAAACAAACATTGGTCCACGCCTATTATGTACCAAACACTATACTAGGGAATTTCTTTACATTATTGCATTTCTAGTAATTCATTATTATTTTAACAATTACTGACTGTCCATTACATGTCAGACCCTATGCTAGGCAATGATGACAAAAGGCAAAGAGGGAGAAACTCTGACCTTTTAGCAGTTATAGTGTAATGGGGAGAAGACAGTGCTAAATCAAGAACTGCCAAGTACTGTGGTTAAATGCAATGAGAGATAAGCACTTGGCAATCTCGGAGGACAGAAATGAGGAGCTTTAATTCAAAATGGGTAGGAAATACAGACAACTAGAGGAGAACATTTGTTTGAATGAAAATTTAACTGGATGCCAAGGAGAGCCTAAGGAGAAATGATTAAATGTTGTGGGTCCTGGATGGGATCCTAGATCAGGAAAAGGACATTAAAGAAAAACATGAAGAAATATAAATAAAATATGTATTTTAGTTAATTATATGTGTTACTGTTGGTTCCTTAATTGCGACAAATGCACCATACTAAGGTAGGATATTAATAATAGGGGAAATTGGGTGTAGAATGTACTAGAATTATTTGAAGTATTTGAAATAATTCCGTAAATCCAAAACTGTTCTAACATTTTTATTAAAAACATTTAAACTGGCACCTTGTATTTTTTAGATCCGACAGCACTAATACTTTTATTTCCAAATAATAATTAAACAAACTATGAAAATTACCTTAAGTTGCTAGGTTAAAGGATTTGAGTTGTATATAATTTCTCTTAAATATTTGTTCCAAATGCTTTATTTTCTATAAATTGTTTGTTTTCTTCTTTTTTGACAAGACTCAGCAACCAAATAATTATTAGACAAGGAATATACCTCAGTGCGGAAATGCTTTACCCCTAAGCGACATAGCCTATCACCAGTTACAAACACTTTCAGGAGCTAAAAAAGAACTGGATTAAATCCAACCCCCCCCACCCCCGCCCTGGGCACCAAATGAACCATTAATAGAATTAATCTTAATTTGGGTTGTGCACATCTCAAGAGATTAAAAAAAATACAGTTATGATGAAATCACCAAGGTTAAAGCCCTGAAAGTAATCACTTGTCTGGGGTGACTGCTAATTTATGCTGCCTGAATGGAAAACAGTGCTGATTATTTTATTCTTGTTGCTCCTTTGGGAAAGAACAATCTGTGTTCTGTGGAAGACCTTAGAGTTTGGAATAAAAATAGAACTGTATATTATAACAGTTTTATTTGAAAGTGAGCTTAGAAACACTTTCTTTTTTTTAGAAAAAGATTTATTTTTTTTTAGAAACGGGAAGGGAAGGAGAAAGTGAGGGAGAGAAACATCAATGTGTGGTTGCTTCTCGTGAGCCCCCTACTGGGGGCCTGGTTGGCAACCCAGGCATGTGCTCCAACTGGGAATTGAAGGGGGGACCGTTTGGTTGGCAGGCTGGCTCTCAACCCACTGTGCCACACCAGCCAGGGCTTCCTAGAAACAATTTATCAAAAAAAGGAAGATGGGGATTTTAAGAATGAGCGTATATTTTAGAATATTTGCTATCTTCCAGATACAAGATAACAAAATATATTAATATTTTGTTCAACTTTTAGTATCTGCTTTGGTGCTTAACAAAATTAGGAAATTAGATCCTTATTGCATAATACTTAAGTAATGATAATATGCTAGGCCTTTCAAAGAAAATAAACTTGTTTTCAAATGTAGAAGAAACTATATATCAAAGGTTTATCCGGGTTCTTTCAATTTCTTAACTATTGATTATTACTCTAAGTGACAAGGCCCTAAAACTAAGATGTATTTGTGTCACAAAAGATTTACATATGTCATAATTACACTTTGTAAACCTGCAGAGCATATACTGTGTGCAAAAATTCTGCTGAAAAATTCGGAGGTAAGAAATGGTTCCTTCGCTGTGTTTCTACTTGTGCTACTCAAAGATTTTGCACTTTACAAAAGAATGGAATAAGGTTGTATTAGACGTTTATTTGTCTTACAGTTCTTTAGTCTCCTGCAAGACCGTCGGGCAAAAATTGGTTTAAAAACAGATAATACTTGAAAGGATTTGGGTTCGTTCTAAAGCAGGACCATGGGTTCTTTAAAATTTGATTTACGTAGAAGGGTTAGGTCTGTCACCGGAGCTAAAAAAAAGGGGTTCGTTTTTTAAAACTGGACTCGCCTAGTAGGAGCTCGGTGCGGTCTTCCTTGGCGCCTCAGTACTGCCGGGCCTCTCGCATTCGTCTGACTCCATGACCAGAGGCCGTGGGAAGAGCTCGGCTCTGACTAGCAGGAGAGGGCGTTGGGTCCGTGCCCCACAGTTCTCAGACCACCGGCCCGGGCCTTACAGATCTCAATCGCAGCCGACCAAAGGCCGCGGCCCTACCTAGGACACGCCGCCCGAACGCCTGCTGGGCGCGCAATCACCTCCCAGGCTCGGAGTGTCAGCGAGCCGCTGAAGCGCTGTTTCGGTGGTCAAGAGGCCATGTTCCGGGATAAAGGCCACGAGGGCGGGACTTCAGGGTGCGCGGGGCTATTTCCTCATTTCGTGGTCAGCCAGGGTGCTGAAAGGCCGAGCTGGAGTCAGAGCGGAGCGCCACATGGCGCGACCTAGGCGGGCCTGAGCTTTGGCGGGCACCGGGGAAGCAGTTAGTGCGAAAAGCCTAAAAGCCCACACCAGGGAAAGATGAGTCAAATAACGAAGTCCTCACCACGGCCCACACGCCTAAGAGGGAATTTGAGAACACAAGGGGGAGGGGCAGAAAGAGCAGGCGGCTTGCACAGGGCATGCTCTGTTCCGAGCCACAAGCAGAGAGCCAGGCATGCGCAGTGAGCCCAGGGTGGGTTGGCAGCGGGGAGGGGCTGGCGTGAGCAGGCTGATGTGTTTATCCGGTTTTCTAGGTGGGCGGTCAAAGCGCACGCGTTAAGGGCGAAAGGCGGCGGAGCTGGTAGTGGGATGCGCATGCGCTGAGTGAGCCGGAGGCTCTGGGAGGGTGTGGAGGGGGGGTCTTGGAGGAGAAGCTGGGGAAAAGGGAAGCAAAGGGAAAAGGAAAGGGCGAGGGGGAGGGGTGAGAGTGTGCTCTGCGCATGCGTGCGAGCGCCAGCGACGACGGCGGCGGGGGAGTCTCGGGGATGACAGTGGCTTTGCCCGTTGGGGTAACGGTCGTCGTCTCCGGCAGGGCTTGAGGTGCTACACTGCCCGTGGGATCCGTTAAGGCCGCACCAACCTGGGCCCTACCGAGCTAGAGTGGCTCGTGGAGTCCGGGTGAGGGCAGCGAGGCACGGGGGGAGGGGCCTGCAGCGGGGCCTGCTGTGTGCGCTGGGCGGCGGCGGCGGGGCCTGGCTGTGTGAGCGTTCGCCTCAACCGCGGCCAGGCGGGCTCCGTGGGCGGCGGCGACCGTCGTGCTTGGCGGAGGCGGTGTCCGTGTGTGCAGCGCGGAGAAGATGGCTGGGCAGTGAGGGGCGGCGCTTGCGCCTGGTGACCTCGAAGTGAGCGACTGAGGAGCAAGGGGCGCCGCCGCGGCCCGGCCGGGCCTGCTCCCCGCCCCCTCCCGCCGCCGCCGGCCCGCGCACTTCCTCCCCGACCCTCCCCTATCGGGTGCGGGACTTTCTTTCCCGCTTCGCCACCTCAGGGAACAGCGGGGCTGCAACTGCCGGGGCGGAGAGCCAGGCACAGCCCGGGCCCCGCGTCCGATATGGAGAGAGTGGCGGCGGCCTCGGCCAGCCGCAACAGTAACATTCGTCGCTGCCGCGGCTTCGTGCACTAAATCGAGGAAGCTGACGCCGGAGCTGTCGTCCTTGCTGTTGCTGCTGCCTCCGCGCCGGGCGCTGTGATGGAGTAAGGGCCCTGCAGGCAGTGAGACGCGTGCTCGCCCCTTGGACCGGGCCGGGGCCTGCTCCCACCCAGGTCGACCACAGGAGGTACCTCCGCGTCCGGAGATGCAGCTCGAGCCGAGGCCGCCCACCGAGCCGCGGGGCTAGACTTAACTCAGAGTCGTGGCCCGAGCGCCGAAGCCGCCACGTTCTGCGCCCAGCGGCCGCCCGGGACAAACTCGAACGCTGGTTTCTCTACTTTTTTTTTTTTTTCCGTCTGCAAGTCTCAGGGACGGAGGAGGGGCGCCACGGCCCCATGTGTGGGAGGATTGCTTCAGCCTCAAAAACTTGCACGGATTTTGGTTACTACTTTGGCCAGTGGTTCTGCTCTGATTTCCTCCGAATTGTTGCAAATTCGCCATTGTTCCCTGGCTGCTCACAAAGTTGGATCCGGAATTTTTTTTCAACCGGGAGTCAGCGGTGTCCAAGTGTCTGCAATGAACCCCGTGAATGCTACTGCTCTCTACATTTCCGCGAGCCGCCTAGTGCTCAACTACGACCCCGGAGACCCCAAGGCGTTTACCGAGATTAACAGGCTCTTGCCTTACTTCCGACAGTCCCTCTCGTGCTGTGTTTGCGGTGAGACGCTTTTTATTGTTCCGTTTTCAAAGCTTGTTTTAAAAAACCTCCTGAGCAATGGTAACAGGAACGGTTCGACGACGTGGTAGTTTGTATTAAGCTTTTGTTATTTGTACAGTAGTATACGGCCATTAGTTTTTAAACTCGCCAGAGGACTTTTGCCCGGCATTTCGGAAAGACAGAATTCTTCTATGTCGCTTTGTACAGCGGCTTGAACGTTCAAAACTGTTCAGTTTGCCTTAGGTCAGGTCTTTAGCGTTTCTGATGATGGTTTTTTAAAATAAGGTGAAATATGCATGTATCCTGCTCCCTTCTTTTTTTACATCTTCGGTACAAGAGTTGTTTTAATACCAACCGTGGTTAAAACATGGACATGTAGCCTGTCTGCGTTTTCCCAAACTGGTGTTAATGTGGGGGTGCTGGTATGAATGTGATGCGCCCACAGCTGGAGAACTCGAAGCGGAACTTTTCCCCAGGTTCTTCCACAGATGCTTTGACAGTTGGGTGGTAAACAGTGAGCCAAGGAAATACTTGATGGGGTGCTGAGTCCTAAATTTTTAGCTAGTGGGATTTTTACAGGATTATGTTTCTTACTTTTTTGTGGCTTTAATATATTGTGGCCTGGTAGAGAGTTATTTTAGGTGTTTTTTCCAAAAATGTTAATTTGTGCTGGGAAGGATACTTCCAAATTATTCTTGAGACATAAAAATATGTTGTCTGTTAACCGAAACTTCTCAAAAGTGGTAACTTGGATTAGTTGTGCGCATATAATAATTAAAAAAAAAAACCCCAAAATCCTAGATGAAACGTTAATACAAAGGAAAGAGCAACTGGCTAGAAGAGGCAGTAATATTCTCCACTTTAAGTTCTTATTCTGCCAGAAATTTTGAGGTTTTGTTGATCTACTCACTTGTTTAGTCAGAATTTGAGAAATTTAGGCATGTCAGGCTTTCACTTTATCTTAAATTAGATAGAGGAGTAATCTTGAGACTGTATTCGAGACTCATCCAGCAATTTCTGTATAGCTCTGGGGTAAGACACTGGGGGAGTGCAGAAGAGGTGAAGATTGTGTTTTGGTTTTTTTTTTTGCACACCAGATACTTAATCTCATAAAAATTTAAGTAACTGTGTTAGAATGTGATTAGATTCTACGACTGGTGACACGTAACACCTTTATAGAAAAGCACATGCGTGGACAAATCACTTAACTGCCTTGGGCCTCAGTTTCTTAATTTAAAAAAAGAGTTTTGGGTTAGAATCAAAGTTGCCTTTCAGCTTAAATTTTACTGATTTAAGCATAAGAATTTGATTGGTTTCAAGGTACTCTCCTACTCCCCTCTCAGTTTTTCTGTAGTGCTTTTTTCTTTTTTTTCTCTTAATAGCTTTAAATAGTTTGTGGACTGAGAAAATGGAGCTGCTGTACCTTTTCTCTCCATAGACCTTTCTTTTGGGGGGATTGCTGTGGTGATGGCGGTAGGGGCGGTGTAGAGGAATGAGCGGGCACAGGGCAGCCCACCCTGGCCTGCTAGAACAGCAGCAGAGATATTATCCAGGTAACACTTGAAGATCTGGAAAGTCTTTTTACAGGGTGGATGGGATTTAGCCCTCTATTTCAAGAGGGAAGTGGTAGTTTTTAATTGTGAAGATGCTTGGGATTTTAAATTCATATTAGTAGCTTCAGGATAGTTGTTGTCTAATTGAACATTTTCCCAGATTCTAACCTGGATTAAAAAGGCATTAAAGATAAAACTACGTTGAAAAAGTAGCTTTCTTTTTTTTTAAATCAATCTTGGCAACACAAGGGAAATTTTCCTGACAGTGGAGCATTGTAATTATTCCTTCTTGTTCAGCTACCCTCCCCCACCATCCTATGGAAGAGATTTGTGGATTCTGCATCTCCCTTATAACTGAGTAGTTGGCATAAAACTTGCTTCCCCCAGCCCCCATGTAGTCTGTGGTTATCAGCAGATAGAAAAAACAGTCATTTGAATTTAGATCCAGCATTTAGTCAACTTAGTATCAGGTGCTGCCTTAGACTCTCTTAATTGAAAAACATAATATACTCATTCATATTACTAGGGCATGTACAGTTGTCTTTCATGAAGATAATTTATAAAAAGTAAAGTTTAATTCTGTCTTGATGCTGTAAATTAGGGAGTTTGTTTCAACAGACCTTGCAGTATCTGACCCAATCCTACCTTTTCAGCCTGTATTCAACTGCTCTCTTATATAATTGCCCTGCTTCAGCCAGGTTGATGCTTTTGCCTTTTCAAACATATATACATGCCTTATGTTTTCCTCCTCTTTTTTTCAATAAAAAATTCTCTTTGTCCTTTGAACCTCTGTAATCCTTTGTCCAGTTTAAGGCACTTAAAACCCTTTCAGTGCAGTTGTACCTGATTCTTCTGATACAGTAGGGAAAATACTATTCTTTTTTGTACATTTTAGGTTCCTCCTCCTTTATCCTTTTTTTTCTTTCTAGTGACTTGCATGTAGGTGTTTATTAGACTCAGGAAGTGAGAGGAGGTGAAGGAGGGAAAGTAAAAGGCTTACAAACTTTGCAGCTAGGTACAAATCTTGGTTCTTCTAATTTTATGTGGACAGGTTGCCCCAACTTTTTGCCTCAAATTCCTTTATCTACAAAAGGGGGCGGTTATACCTTTTTCAGGTTTATTTCACCAAATTTATGTTATATGTGCGTTTATTTTTAAGTGGGGAAAAACCTTTTGAACCCATGAGAACAAGTCTGTGGTCTTGGTGTCTAGCACATATTATGTGCTTAATATCCCACTCTCGTGCAGAAGTAGAGGGAGGGAAGAGTAGGTGAGGGAAGGGGCTGAACTGTCAGGTCACTTGTTAAACCTAGACTTCTCTGGAACTACAGGTTTTATTCTTGTTGTTCTTTGTAATGTTAATTAGCTGATTATCACTGTTTTTCAATTGCTTTGTATATATAACCCTTCTGAAGCTTTTAGCAAATGGGATAGCAATGCTCCAGAGAATTACTGTACTTTCTAGGTCACAGAAACAGAAATTACTGAGGGCACTACTTTCTTTGTCAGTTTTTTCCCTTTGCCGTAATTATTGGGATGTGCTTTATTATTTACCAGAAAGTATAATTTCTTTTAATGATGTGGGACTTAATAAATTCTGTCCTGGGGATTTTAAGTTTTTCATTATTTGTAAGTCCTCAGGTGATACAACAAGTTTGTTAAGTAGAATCAAATCCTATTAGAGTTGGAATGACGTGTTGAGTGGAAAACTTTTACTCTCTCAGATATTTGGAGTCCTGTAAATTAATCATGATCAAATCTCTACTCAGGGCACATGAATATTTCCTGGTGTTTTAATTAGAGTCTAGAAACAAAATGGTTCTGGCTTTTGATTTACTTAGTAGTTTTGGAACTTCTTATATAAAATGTGAAGGGGGTGGAGATTAGTGTTTCCCACTGACTTAGGGTCACATAAGATGACAAGTTTTTATTTTGAATGTGAAGGACTAAAGACAGAACCCTATCACCTTTTTGTCCTACTGCTATGAGTACATTCCACTAGAAGCTAGGTGGTTCCCTGATGGTGAGAGCTTTCCTTTTCTTGTTTACCATTGTAGCCCTGACAGCTACTGGCTTAACTTGTTGAATGAATGATATTACCATTAAAAAGAGAAAGTTTCAAAGTATGAAGGATGTGCTCTCAGAATAAATATTTGCCTTAAAATTAAATAGATTTAGCTTTATGAACTACTTATACTTTCCTTATTTTTCTCATTTTGCCATTGTGGACTTTCCCCTCCCCTCTGGAATTGGTGGAGTAGATGGTCTTAAGAACCTTTTCTAGTCTGGAATTTTAAATTCTCTCTTTTAGCAGAATTAACTTTGCTTTTTGACTGAGTAAACAATTTATAAATAGCAAGAATCTTTTAAAGTGAAATTTGAACATATAGCTTGGATATCTTATTTCAAACTACGTATCTTTTAGATGGAAGCTAAATTAAAAGGCTATTTGAATAATTGTGTTATATTAATACTTTATATTTTTCTCAAACCATGAGTTCATTTGATAATTAAGACTGTATTTTTCTTGTATTTATCATCACTGTAGTTAAAATTTTTTATTGTTAGTAAACACAATGTAAAATTTGGTATCTTAACCATTTTTTAAGTGTACAGTTCAGTAGCGTTAAATATATTTACATTGTTGTGAAACAGATTTCCAGAATTTTTTAATCTTGCACATCTGAAGCTACAGATCAACCAATTACCCATTTCCTCCTTCCCTTCGGCCCCTATAACTACTATTCTATTTTCTGACTATGAATTTGACTTCTCTAGGTACCGCACATAAGTAGAATCATAGTATTTCTCTTTTTGTTGACTGCCTTATTTCACTTAGCATTCTGTCCTCAAGGTTCATCCATGTTGTAGCCTTGAGAGGATTTCCTTCCTTTTTAAGGTTGAGTAGTAGTCTGTTGTATGTATATTATTATACTTAGTTTATCCACTCATCTAGAATGCACATTTGAGGTGCTTCACCTCTTGGCTATTGCAAATAGTGTTGGTATGAACATGAGTGTGCAAATAACTCTCAGAGACCCTGCTTTCAATTGTTTTGTGTATATACCCAGAAGTGGAATATCTAGGTCTTGTGGTACTCCTTTTCTAAAAATTTTTTTAAAAAAGTCCCAGCAGGTGTGGCTTAGTGGATTGAGTGCTGGCCTGTGAACCAAAGGGTTGCCTGTTCGATTCGCAGTCAGGGCATGTACCTGGTCCAGGGTGTGCGTCAGGTCCCCAGTAGGAGGTGCACAAGAGGCAACCACACATTGATGTTTCTCTCCCTCTCTCCCTTCCCCTCTCTCTAAAAATAAATAAATAAAATCTTTTAAAAGTTTTAAAAAAATTACTGATTTTAGAGAGGGGAAGGGATAGGGAGGGGACAGAGGGAGGGAAGGAAGCAGAGGGGGAGAGAGAAAGAAACATCAATTTGTTGTTCTATGCATTCATTGCAGTTATTTATGCATTCATTGGTTGAATCTTGTATGTGCTCTGATTGGGGATCAAACCTGTAACCTTGGCACATCAGGAGGATGCTCTAATCAACTAAGCTACCCTACCAGGGCTATTTTTAAGTTTTTGTGGAACCTCTGTACTGTTTTCCACAATGGCTGCACCATTTTTATAATCCTTTCCAACAGATTAAGGGTTTACATTCTTCACATCCTTACCAATACTTGTATTTTCTGTCTTTAAAAACAAATTGATAGTAGCCATTGTAAAGGGTGTGAGGCAGTATCTCACTGTGATTTTGATTTGCATTTCCATAATGATTAGTGATATTGATCATATGCTTGTTTGACCATTTGTATATCATCTTTGAAGAATCACTATCATTTCTTATCTTGAGAACTTATTTCATTCATTACATCTTTATTAATCACCTGTGATGGTCTAAGTGCTGGAATAAACATAAAAAAAAAAGATACATGGCCCTAACCCATATGTTGCTTAGTGTTATAGGGAAGACAGATAAGTAAACCAGCAATTGTTAGAGGCACTTACTGTTAATACCAAGTCTCATGCATCATAATGGAACCATTTATAAGCTAACTTAATTGCATATGTAAAAATTTCAGAAAGTAGCCATAAATGAGTATTTCCCTTCATATAATTTGTTTTTGAATAGCTCTTTGCCTGAATGTTTAAAGTGAACCTGATTGGTCTTTGAGTAGAGGTATGGAGGGGGACTTAAGTTCACCTGCTCTCCCTGATGTGGGAAGAATTTCTTTTTCTTTTTTTGATCTTTACCAGAGGACATTTTTCCATTACTTTTATAGAGAGTAAGGAGGAGAGAGAGAAACATGATGGGGGAGAGAAGCATGAATTGGTTGCCTCCTGTGTGCATCTGTACTGGGAATCGCATGTGCCCTGACCTATTATTTTACGTGCCTGGCCAAGGAATTGAACCGCAACCTAGGTAGTACCCTGTCTGGGAGTTGAACTCGGCAAACTTTCCACGATCAGCACTCCAACCGAGTCACACTGGCCAGGGTGGAAGAATTCTTTAGGGAGCATTTATCTAGTGGGCTGGTAAGGAAGAACAATATTTAGTAATTTGCCTGGTAGACACATTTATTTCACATATATTTACTTAACTGTTAGGTTTCTTTTCTAAGAAAAATCTCTTTTTTACAGTTTCCCCTTTTGGCATTGTAAAAATTAGTTCTAAAAAGTTAATAATACTAGTTTGAATAATGGTTCAAGGCAGACTGTACAGTACTGTAGAATTAGGCAGGAGAAATTTTTTCAGTCTAGTGAGATCTAGGAAGTAATGGGACTTGAGTAGCACCAAGAGGAATGGCGAAGTTAGTTGTTCATTTTCAGTAAGGCCCGAGGGAGAGAACAGTTGACTTGTTGAGGCTGCAGTAAATCAGGCTTATCTGTAATGAAGAGTCCGTGAAGGAGAGCCCCCTTACTCCTATAGTGATTACTCAGAGGCCTTTCGTGTGGGGAGTTTTGATGTTAGGCTAAGGAATTTGACATTTAGCTTGTCGACTTGTCCCCCCAAGCCCCTCAGAGTGTGTTCTATAGGCTGCCTAAATCAAATCATCTAAAAGGCTTGTTAAAATTCAGATTCCCAATTATCACATCAGACTGATTGAATCAGAATTTCTGTGTGCAGGGCCTTGTAATCTGCATTTTAACCCCCCATCTTGATATGGGGCAGAGGATTTGCAAATCATTGTTGTCCAAGGATGTCCGACCTTTGGTGGTCTCTGGGCCACACTGGAAGAAGAAGCGTTGCCTTGGGCCACACATTAAATACATAAACACTAATGAAAACTGATGAACAACAACAACAAAAGGTTTTAAGTAAATTTATGATGTTGTGTTAGGTTGCTTTGATAGCCATCCTGGGCTGCATGCAGGCTGCAGGTTGGATAGTGACATTTTAAGTAGGAAAGTGTTGTAATCAAAACTATGTTTCAGAAAAGATTGGGGGTAGAATATGGGATTGATTATGCAATAGTGGTGGCAGCACTAAGGGAACAGCATAGGTAATGCTAAGGAGATTTTGTCTTATGGTTATCATAACACTTTAATATTTTGGTATGCACTGTATTACACTTTGTCATGGTTTGATGTATTTCACTGTGAATAGATTAAACGAGACATTTCCTATTCTAAAATTTATAAACGTGTCTAGCTTAGTGCTTTCACATAATATACACTTGGTAAAATGCACTGGGTTATATTTAAGAACTAACAAAACCTGGTAGCTTATAAGATACAGATGTATGAAAAAAATTGGAGTCAAAGATAACTCAGTTCATATCAGAAATGAAGTCATTGTTTTTGAAAGATAGTAAAAAAAAATTTTTTTTTTTTTATAGCAGGCACCTAAAAAAAAAGTTTCATTTATTTTTAGAGAGGAAGGAAGGGAGAAAGAGAGGAACATCAATGTGCAAGAGATACATTGGTTAGTTACCTCTCACATGCCCCAACTGGGGACCTGCAACCCAGGCACGTGCCCTGACTGTGAATCGAACCCGCGACCTTTTGGTTTGCAGGCTGGCACTCAGTCCACTGAGCCACACCAGCCAGGGCAGGATATGAAAAATTTAGATAGGCTGACTTGAAATAATGTAAAGACAGCCCAATTAAAATATTCTTCAGGGATTTAGCAATTTGGTGTGAGATTTTGGAGAGGCCAGGTGCTTAAGATAGAATGCAGCTAAGATAGGAATTAGAATAGATCAGGTGTGGGCCTGAGGAGAATGAAAAGGAAGGATGAGACAGTGTTGAATAATGTATGGGTGGTTGGTGAGGAAAACTTTGATTTTAAAGTAATTTTATATTTTTGATACTGTAAAACAACCTACCGTTTGAGTCTTGGTGTTGTGGTTTTAAGTCTCTCAAATTACCGTATTTTGCCATGTATAATGTGCGCTGTTTTGCTCAAATATTTGAGGGAAAAATAAGAATGAACATAATACATCGGTGACTACATACTATGGGCATAATCATCCCGCGTATTAAGCACACAAAACATTATACACGGGAGCACATTTTATATGGCAAAATATGGTCATTTCCACATCCAGTTTTCTGAATTCCTTGTTTTCTTAATTTGTATATCTGCATGTGCACATGCGAGCACTCAGGTCACATGATGCATCGATAGCATGCCATCATTAATTGGCTAATACCTTCTTGTGTTGGCTTCTCTCATTTGACAGTTTCCCAAGTCCATTCCACTTAGTTACTTTTACGTGTGATTCATTTAAATTTGTTTTTGTACATTCCGATGTAGTTTCTAAATCTTATTTTTTTATTTTGAAATATTTCAAAATCCTTTTTTCTAATTTTTCCTGAATTTCTGTCTTTTCCTTGACATTTATTTGCTTTTAAAAATTTTATTTATTTATTTTTAGAGAAAAGGGAAGGGAGGGAGAAAGAGGGAGGAAAACATTGACGTGTAAGAGATACATCAATTGGTTGCTTCTTGCGTACCCTCAACTGGGGACCTGGCCTGCAACCCAGGCATGTGCCCTGACTGGGAATTGAACCAGTGACCTTTCAGTTAGCAGGCCAGCACTCAGTCCACTGAGCCATACCAGCCAGGGCATGTCTTGATTTTTAAATCTGCCTAATGTTCTAACATTTAGGATTCTGTCCATATGTAATATAGGAATCCAGGATTAGAAAGGGGCATTCCACTTCAGGCATGCTTGTGATGGATTCTGAATCCTTCCACAGTTAATCCTTCCACAGTTGGTTGTCCAACCTCTGTCTGTACATCTTCACAATATGACATAGGATATAACTGTCATATCTATCAGAAGCTGTGGGCTATCTCAGGGATCTCTTTATGGTGTCATCGAGCTTACCAGCTCAATTTTTATATAGTTCTTACAAGGAGGATATTACTAAGTTATTCATGAAGAGAATTTATACAGCTTTAGTCAGAAAGGATCATATATCATATACATGTATTTCTTTGCATCAGATAATCCTTTTTGTAATATTCTAGAAAGTTCATCCAAGCCTTTTCTGAATATCTCTAGGTTAGGGAGTGAAATTCTACTCCGAAAAAGAGCCATATCATTGTTTGACAACTTTTTAAAAAGAACTTTCTTTAGAAAGTTCTTGCTTCCAGTTTACCCAAGTCTCCTTGTCTGTAATGGTCTCCCGCTGATTTTTTCCCCCCTTTTTTTGTTCTCTGGAACAATTCAGAAAGCCTTTGATAAAAGTTTACCCTTCAGCTTTTGGAAGACAGTTTTCATGTCTTTACTGAGAAGATAACCACCACTAAGTTCACTGTCTTGGGGGCATCCTGGTCTCAGTTTCTTTTACAAGTGTGGACTTTTGTGTTCATGTCCACGATATTTCAGATGTGGTCAGATAGGATTGAACAAATTAGTTTAATTTCTCATAGTTTCATTTGATTGGACAAGAGCAGAGATTTGGTTGTGAATTTTGCCCCCAGACATTTTTTTTCAGCTTGATTAAAAATTTACTGAATTTGTTGTTTGGAGTTTCAAAATCTATCCTGTACATAAAAATTCAGATTTGAGGCACCTCCTAGCATATTGTAAGGTCTGTTATTAGCAGGTGTACATTCCACCATGACATGGCATCATGGACTGCAGTTGAGAGGGGGCTTCTCTCCCTTTTGGAGGTGGTGGTAGGAAGACCCTCTTCAGTTTGCCCACGGTCCCTCCCAGCCTTTGTCACTTTTTGTTTTTAAACTTTACCTGCATGCTTCTCTAGACATTTGGATTTGTAATCCTCAGGAATAGAGAATTTTGTAAGGTCACTTGTGCTCTAGCCACTATATTGAACCATAGAATTCTATTGTTGTGGGGTCTTGAATTATTTTGTGAATCATTACCAGGGTAAAAATCGGGATTGCTTTACTTGTTTGGCAGTTGATGGTTCACAATATTTCTGGTCAGTTAAAACATTTTCACCGGTTACTTGGTAGTGTTGTTCAGATCTTCTGGATCCTTACTGATTTTTCTATTAGTTTTGTCAGTTTTTGAGAGGTGTTGAAATCTCTTAAGTATAATTATGCTTTTGTCAGTGTCTCTGTAGCTTTATCTTTTTTTTTTATGTGTCTCAAAGTTCTGTTATTAAGTGCAAAGAACAGTTTTGAGCACATGGAATATAGTTATAATGACTTTAATTTTTAAGGTTCTGCTCTACTAATTTTATCACGTGTTGTTTCTAGGTTTGTTGCTCTTTGGTTTGTTTGCTCCTTATGGGTCATATTTTCCTGCTGCTTTGCATGCCTCATTAATTTTTATTGGATGCTGGATATTGTGACTTTTACCTTGTCTGTAAAATTTTACCTTATTGATAGATCTTTTTGTACTATAAATATTCTTGAGCTTTGTTCTTGGAATGAAGTTACTTTTTTTTTTTTTTGCTGCGTCCACAATGCGCTCCCGTGTATAATGCGCACCCACATTTTGGCGCACATTATACATGGGATTATTATACCCATGGCACGTAGTCTTTGTACCTATGTATAACTTGCACCTTTATTTCGCCTTTGAAAATTTGGACAAAAAAAGTGTGCATTATACATAGCAAAATACCGTGTGTTATTTGGAGACAGTTTTATCCTTTTGAGGTTTGTTTTATTAGGTAGGACCAAAGAAGCCTTTAGGGACTAGTTTCTGCACTACTGAGCAAGAATTTTCTGACTATTCTCTCTGATGCCTTGTGAATTATGTTTCTCATCAGTGGTGTTGGGATTAGGAATTATTCTTCTGCCTCTGAATTACATTGGGATTTTCACTTTGCTCAGTTCTGGGGAGAGAGGATGGAGGGTACTTTCTTTAGCCTTGGCTAGTTTCCTGATAAGGCTTGTGCTAATCAGTACTCTGCTGATGACTTGAAAGGGACCTCGTCTAAATCTCTGGTACTCTTTGTGCAACTCTCTCATCTCTAGTACTCTGCCCTGTAAAGTCCAGTTGCCTTGGCTTCCTAACTGTCTTCTGAATTTAGGAAGACCCCTAGGCTTTGTCTAGGCCCTTCTTCGTTGTGCTGCGGGCCTGAAAATTATCTCCAGTCAGTAAGCTGGGGCACTTGTAGGGCTCAGCTGCATTTCCCTTCTCAGGGATCACTGTTCTGTGCTATTGCTCAATATCTGAAAACTTGTTTCATCCAATTTTTTCCTTGTTTCAGGTAGGAAAGTAAATCTGATTATTCCATTTTATCTGGAAGCAGAGTCACATTATATTCTAAGCCTGTGCTGTCCCATACAGCAGCCACTAGCTGCATAACATTTTAAATTTCATTTAATCTTAGTTAAGATTTTATTCAGTTATGGTTGAATTTTATTTAATTTTAATTAAGATCAAATAAAATTTAAAATGCAGTTCTTTAGTTATAGTTAGCTACATCTTTTTTTAAATTGATTTTTAGAGAGTAGGGGAGAGAGAAAGAGAAACATCGATTTGTCATTCCACTTATTTATGCATTTATCAGTTGCTTCTTGTATGTGCCCTGACTGGATATCAAACCTGCACCCTTGGTGTGTGGGGATGACTCTAACCAGCTGAGCTACCCAGCCAGGGCTGCTTAGTTACATCTTTAGTACTCAGTAGAAACATGTGGGTAAGGACTACTTTATTGGACATTGCAGATATAAAATGTTTCCATCTTTGCATAAAAGTTTTTTTGCGTACACCAAAAAGTTGGGGGTTCAATCCTCAGTCAGGGCACATACCTAGGTTGCAGGTTTGATCCCTGATAAGGGTGCATTTGGGAGGTGACAAATTGATGTTTCTCGCATCAGTGTTTTTCTTTCCGCCTCCCACCCCCTCTCTAAAATCAATAAGCATGCCTCTGGTGAGGATTTAAAAAAAAATTCTCCTGGACAGTGCTGTAACAACTAAAGAAATTTGATTTGTTTCTGAAAGCTGTGGGAGCATTGAAAGATGACTTCAGTGTTTCTTTCCTCAAGTTTTTATTTTAAAACATTGAGCTGGATGGGTTTATAAAAAGAGAGGGAAAATAACTATTTTTTCTCTATATAATGAGGCAATTTGAGGAGATACCAAATGAACATTGGGCCAAATAGTGGTGTCATAACCAGTTAATAATTTTCCTTACTCCTTTTGTCTGCCATGAAGGTTTTAAATTGTTTTAATTCTTAGTCATGTGTTTTGTTAACTCTTAGTTATATTATTTCATTTTTTAAAATTCTTTGTATGTCTAGTCAGTGGACCATTGATTAGGGACAAGAAACATTAAGAAAATTATGTCGATATTGAAGTACTAGGCAATAAAGAACATAAAAATGTTAATAATTTTAAATATTTGGTTCAGTATTGTTACCTGTCTCTGGTTGCCTGTGTTCTAATATCCTCTGTGTCAACAAGATGTTGGTGATTATTAGTATTTTGCCGTCTGTAGTGCACTCCCATGTATAATGCGCACCCATGCTTTGTGCATACTATACACAGGGTTATTATACCTATGGTATGTAATCATTATATCCATGTATAATGTGCATCCTTATTTTCCCTCAAAAATCTGGGCAAAAATGTGTGCATTATACTGGGCAAAATATGTTATATATTCATATGCAACATGGCCTTTTCTTTTTAGAGATAAAGATTACTTAAACTTGCAATGTGTTATTTGAAGTGTTTCCATATACTTATATAAAGCCACCCTTAGTTCATTACTTAGTAACAAACCACAATAATGGTTAAAATTTTTAGTAAATACAAGACTTTCAAACACCAACTCACATTTGTGGTTTTGTTCTTGTATAATGCAATCAATTTTAGCCTGTTTTTAACATTCATGAATTTACAAACAGAGGATATGTCGTTTTAAAGTAGATAATGTCACCAAAATGCATTTTCTTACATAATTCAAATAAAGTAAGATGTAGTTCTTGGTAATGGAGAGTCAGAATTTGCCTTTGTGTGTTTTATTAAAATGAACTGTATAGTATAATCTTCAGTAATTTGCTGAATAAAGTTTTCTTTTCCTTAAAATCATTTCATCACATTTTTTGCTTAAATGATTAAAAACAATCCCCAGGAGTTTCCTTTACTGTGAAAGATGGCATGTAGGCAAAAAAGGTTAAAGTATTTTTAGTGGTTCTTAATCCTGTTTGTGCATTGGAATTACTTGGGAAACTTTTTAACAATACACATTCTTGTGCAGAATCTCTAGATATTGAGTCAGTTTGGAGTTGGCCACTTAAGTGATTCTAATACTAACCCCTGGATGAGAGTTAGTACTGGGCTGCCTTGGAAGACACCTTGTGTCATGTTTGTAAGTGCACTTGAAAAAAAAAGCATGCCAATAAATTTAAGCAGTGCCATGTTAAGTAAGTTTCTTGACAGCTATAGTGTTCAGTTTTAAGACACCGATATATTTTGGGATGACTCTCCAGCAGTGTATTAAAACATACCTGTTAATACTTTCTGGTTTAGTGGAACACCAGTTTGGGAAATTTGGATCTAAATTTATTTTGAATTAATGTTTGTTCAGCTATGAATTAAGTTAATTGTGCCTAATTGGCCAGCATGTATTGTCTTATTGATAATAATTTAATGAGACCGTTATTGCTTTGCAAAAATATGAAAATAATGAAATATTACATAAGACCTTTGTAACCACAAAACACTCTATAAAGGTCTCCCCTGCATAATTATTAAGATAAATGATGTCTGGCATTCTCTCTTAATTCATACTAGAATACGAAATGAGACATGACAAGTTTTTTAATATGTTGTGGGTCCAAGTGGTATACATCATTCGTTTAATAATCTGTGGTGAGTGTTTGTTTTTTTTAGTTTATACTAGTAGTTGACTGGAGAAGCTTACCTTACCAAGAGTATTAGGAGGCATTTTTCATAGTTTCAGGTTAACCAAGTATATAAAAAAATAAACTAAAGTTTAACCATTCAGATGTTCAGTAAACAGTTTGGCTTGAGTAACATTCATACTTTTAAAGTTGCACATTGATTTTCATTTCTCAGTTAACTAGTTGTAGTCCTTTTCCCAAACTGGAAACATAGATTTTTGTGTCTTTTTTTCCCATCCTTCACTCCCTGGCATACATATTTAGTTATCACTGGTCTCTCAGTATAGTAATAGTTAGTTTTTAAAGTGATGTAATTAACTTGAAAATAATTACCTGGTCAGGTGGTCAAAATACTCCTTCCTGTATTACCATTTTTAGTGATTAATTCAGATTTGTCATATTATTCCTTTTCTTAGTTTTTATTAAAATGCATATTTTTCTGTCATGATTATTTGTGCTAGGTATTTAAAGAAAATTGTTTATGGGTCTTTGGAATCCAGGTGATCAGGGGATAACAGTGGTCTGGGGCATAACTGCTTCAGTGTTTAAAATCTTAGTTTGTCATTTTTTGAGGTATGTATTCGGCTTTTGGTTTACTAATAAACTTGTGTGGAAGTTTAAAGGAATGTATTCTAAGGGCTGCTCAGTCAAAAATTTAAAGAAGGAAAACAGACCTGGGTTAGGAAGTCCTATCAAAAGGAAAATGGTACTGTCTTCTTAGGAGAGTTCTTTCATCTCGAATTCGTTTTTCTTTGACTTGAGCTTATTATTATAGTAGTATTCATACTCATGAATTTTCCCAAATGAAAAGATTTTAAACTTTTAAGATAAACCTTAAAAGTTGAGATTGGTGTGTAGTGAATTCAGTCAGGAATTCTGGACTCTTGCAGGTTCAGCTCTGTGCAGTAAAGATTTCCTGACCCTCACAAAACTTCTGCTGAGCATCCATCCTCCACTTCCTTTCATTGGTCCTGGCCCACTCACTATCCATTATTACCAGTACCTGTTCTTGTTTCTTTCTTCCGAAAGGTTTTACATCTTGTGGTTAATTATTCTGCTATGACCCAATTTCTATAGTCTTTCTTTTTGATAAGCAGAAAGAAGCTAAAATTGTCTCGGTGGATGCTATGGACTTAATAGCAGAGGTAGGGATGGTGTCAGATAACCAGAAAGAATAGGAGGTTGGAAATCAGTAGCCCCAGCTTCTATTTCTCTTTGCTAGCAACTAGCTATATACTCTTATGAAAGTCCCCCTTGGTTAAAATGAGCCATGGAACAAGTTGATTTCCAAGGTTATTCTCAACTCTAATATGCTTTCTGTGATTCATCTATTGCACACTTACATTAAGTCCTGGTTTATGTACCAACAACAGTTATTGAAAGATATATTCGTAAGTTTCTGGCCTTGAGTAAGTGAATGGTAACAATATAATGTGGCAAGTGCTATTGTAGGAGAATGTGCATAGTGCTTTTTGAACAAACCTAGCGGCAGGAATTAAGGAAGGCTTCATTTTGGAGGTCATATTAGAGTTGATTCTGGAAGAATAAATAGCTTACTATGCAAGGAAGGAGGAAGGACATTCCATGAAGAGCAGATCACAGAGGAACAAGTAAACGTTGCATGTTTTGGAATCGTCAGTGATAGGTGTGAGTAAAGAATGGAGTTGGTGGAGAGATTCTAGTGGTACTAAATATCAGGATGTGAGAGGTGAGATGAGGACCAGATTCTGAAAGGCCTTATATATTATTCTGAAGACTTTGGATTTTAAAGGCTGTTCGAAGTTTTTGTTTTGTTTTGTCTTTTTTTGACAGATTTTGTGCCTTTATGAAGGGTTTTGAAAAGAAAGGCACACCCAGACTTGTGTTCTAGAAAGGTCACTTGGTGGTAGTGTGGAAGATGGGCTGATTGGAGCAGGAAGGTAAAAAGTCAGGAAGATAAGCTTGAAAACTCTTATAGCATTCAGGGTGAGAAATGATGAAGGTTCAGCTATGGCAGGAGTAGTCATGGGGATAAAACCTGAGCGGTGAAATTGGCAGATTTAGAGGCTATATGTAGTGTGAGACTCTGGAAACTGGATGTGGAATGCTGAAGAGCCTGGATGGTATTGAGGTGTCTGGTTTGATTCCTGGGGAATGATGGTGTCAGCATCCAAGAGAATAAGGGCTGCAGGAGGAAGAACAAGTTTTTTTTGGGGGGGGGGGCGCAGTTTAGGGGGGATAAATTCACATGTGTTCTTGTTGAACTTGAGCTCTCTGTGGATTATCAAAGGAGAGATGAGATTTCTAGTAGGCAGATATGTGGGTGTGAACTCTGGAGAGAAAGATTGGAGCTGGAGCTAAAGATTTGGAAGTCCATTTATAAATGGTACTTAATTGGCAAATCACTCTGGAAGGAGAATGTACAGCAGTTTTTGGGGTATTGTCATATCTGTTTCAGAAGAGGAAAAGGTTCATGACTGCTGTGAGATGCTGTGCATATGTGTATTAGGTTTTCAACAGGGTCTGTTTCCCAGTAAATATAGAAACTATGGAACACTGGAATGGAGTAAGAAGGATAGATCCTATATAGAAATATGGGAATATTGGAATTAAGGAGAGGACAGAAGAAAAGGAGATGGAGGAGTGAGTAGTGTTAGGGGAGAAAAGAGCATTTCAAGAATGATCAGCCAAAAATGTCCATTGGTCTGGGATTAGCAACTTTTGCCTTACATTGTAAGATTAATTCTAGTGAAATACTTTAGCATATAAATAACTGGAGGAGAAGTTGCTGTAGGGAAGGAAGGTTGAAATAGAATTGAGAGTGAATAAATTTAGGTGGATAACTAGAGAGGGAGGATGGGAGCCAGTGCATTGGAGAGTGGAGGTTTATCTTGAAGAGAAGAAAAGGGTGTGTGTGTGTGTGTGTGTGTGTGTGTGTGTGTGTGTGTGTTGGGGGGAGAGGATGTGGGTAGGGTGAGAAGTGGGGAGAGAGGGAGAATATTTAAATATGTAAAGCTCCTAGTTAATATGAAATAATAAGATAGAGTAAGTGGAAATATGTAAGCTTTTATTAGATTTTATTTTGTAACTTACAGAAAATTGCAGCATACAAAATAGAATTCTATTATACCTATCACCTCAACAATTAATGATATACAAATGCATGACTTTTGATTCACTCTTCATAGATCTTGTCATAACATTTTATAGTCATCACTTAGAGCTGAAAAGAACCTAAATATTTAGTCCCTTTTATAGCTTTAAGAAATGGAGGTCTAAGTCCCTTTTAAAGGCACATCATTATTTATAACTTCTTTTTAGTCAAAAATTTATCAGTTTTGGACAGTTACAGAATTACTAATTATAGTGGATGCCATGTGTGCACTACCCAGACCCCCTTTTCAGGACTGAAGGACTTCATGTTCTTGGTAACTGGGAGTGTTTCTGAGGCTGTCAGACCTCCCTGGAAATTTGCCTTGGCTGAAGAGAGTCACTCACTCAAGCTCATATCCCCTTCCTGGGCGTAAGTAGTAGTAACCTTGTCCAAAAAAGGCTTCCTTGCCCAACATAGGACAACCCTGAAGAACTCCCTGTGGGGTCATCTGAAGTCTTTGTTGTGATTACATCCCAGCCTAACTTGTTCTTCCTCTGCCCCTTCCTTATTCCCTTGATAAACTTTCAGCATAGGAACCTGACTTTCAACACTGGTGAACTTTAAAAATTTTTTTCAGTGTAGGAACCTGTCCTTCAACACTGATGCACTTTAAAATTTCTATTTATTTGTAACAGATTTGCTAAACTTAAAAAAAAAAAGATTTTATTTATTTATTTTTAGAGAGAGGGAGTGGGAGGGAGAAAGAGAGGAAGAAAAACATTAATGTGTGGTTACCTCTCACACACCCCCCACTCAGGACCTGGCCCACAACCCAGGCATGTGCCCTGACTGGGAATTGAACTAGCAACCCTTTGGTTCGCACACCGGCACTCAGTCCACTGAGCCACCCCAGCCAGGGCAGATTTGCTAAACTTCAAAGGATTTAACATCTTCCAGCTTTTCATTTGTAAGAGAAATATGCAGGTAAATGTTGATAGAATCATGTAATATAATTAAAGAAAATGCTTAATTTGTATAGTGCCAAACATTCAGAAAAAAATTCATCATTAGGACATGTTTTGGGATGGAACAAAATGCATACTTTCTCAAACATGTTGAACAAAAGATCTTCACATTTAATTGGCCTCTTTTCTTCCCTTATCACTCATTGTTAATGTTCTGCTGTTTCATATTTATTACCTTTTGTAAATTAAAGGTCGCCTTCCAACCCCAGTTGGAGATAAGGCTAACATGTTTTTAATTGACTTTCGTGAGAAAATTTAAAACATGGACAAGACCTGGCTGGTGTGGCTCAGTGGATTGAGTGCTGACCTGTGAACTGAAAGGTTGCCAGTTTGATTCTCTGTCAGGGCACATGCCTGGGTTGTGGGCCAGGACCCTGGTTGGGGGTGTGTGAGAGGCAACTGAAGGTTGTTTCTCACATATCTTCCTCTCTTCCTCCCTCCTTTCCCCTCTTTCTAAAAATAAATAAATAAAATCTAATTTTAAAAAAATGGACATTTTTTTTCTTTCTTGGTCATACTGTAGAAAATAGAAACATCTGAATTAAATTTGAAACAAATATGGTTAGAGTCTGTATAATATAAAAAAAAAGTCTTGCCCTCATGTTGCAGGAAAGATTTGGCTAGGAGAATCCAATACTTACATATTCCTGAACAAAATGTTTGAAGATTTTCTATCTGCGACATTTGAGAGTGCCTTTCCAAGATCAAGTGTGCCACTTGTCATCAGTCAAGTGTTTTGTCATTGTTTTAAGTTACGGTGTTATTGGGTTGGTAACAATATTCTTTTTTGCTGTTAATGAGGCTCTTCTCCTCCTCCTTTTATACAGTACTTCTTTCTGAATATGTGACTATAGATATACTTAACGTGGTCAGTAAAGTTACCTGGGCCATTTGAAAAGGAATGCCTGGCAAAAAATACATATTTTATTCAGTAATAATTGCTGAGGGAATTGTCATTACAGCCAATAACAAGTGAACCTAGAAAACTTCCTATTTAAGGACTTTACTTTTTTGAGTATTTTAAGATAACCAGTTAGTACTATTTTCTTAAGTTTCTTTACTCTAGTAATGATTCAGAAAATCTCATGGAATATAGTTACTCCATTTTACCAGTGAAGTTTCGTCACTTTTATTCTTTTCCTACTTTTGCATTAGAGCTTTAATATGAACTTCTTCTATAGCTTTTTATTTTCTAATTATATTTGATGTGAGTCCATTTGTTGGGAAGCAAATTTAGGCTGTGATAGAAAGCATATTTTATTGAGTTATTATGTTGAAATATATTTTATGATACCTCTTCTGTTTCCTGTTGCTCGAATTATCATCAGAAGCAGAAAACTGCTTCCTGATTTTTGTAGGATGCCACATATTTGACACCTGTTTTTATTTTCTTTCATTATTTTGGTAAAATGGGTTGAGGTGTTATTACAGAGCTTTTTGTTCCTTTCCACATACTTTCTCATGTAGTCCATATATCTAAGTATTTATAAGATTTGAGTCTTCATGTGGATTTCTTGATTATTTAATGTTCTAGTTTTTAAGAATGCTTCTTGGAGAAATGTTATGATGCATTTAATCATTAACCATGACCTGTCTGTGTGTATTTTATACGTTCTGATAGTGACATTTCAGGATGATGTTCATGTGAGTCTTGGCTGTTTTTTCCTGATCCTCAGGTATCATCTCATCAACAACAAATAAAGTTTATACAAAATTACTTGATGATTTGAGGTTTTTGTTTAGGCAGTCCTTGTTGCTGTAATGATAGAAGCATTACCAGAAGAAGGAATTCTGGAGAGGGCATGGTGGTAAATAAATGTTCAAGGTTTTGATTCTGATAAATGCTCTTTTTGTATACATGCCATTTAAGTTAGAATTATATGATACATTTTTGTCAGACGTCAAAGCTGTTTCATCCCAAAACATGTCCTAATGATGAATTTTCTGAATCTTGTCAAAATATTACTGGGTTTAAAAACAATTACTATTGAAATGGTGAATCAGAAGATTTCGCTGAAGAAGTAATTAAAGACACAATTTACTTGATAGTCTACATGTCAACATAAAATTTATAGTATGGACACCTTTACTGATGGTATTTTGGAGTGAATGTATTATCAGTTGCCTTGTTCAAAATTGGGATCAGTTATCTATGTAGAAGAGTTTGCCCAGAGACTAAAAATGTCCTTGTTGTTTGCTTATGCTGAGGAGGAGTGCCTATCCCTTGTATGGAGAAATGGGTAAGCTGACTGAAGACCTAGTTATAGTTTATTTTGGTGCTGTGGGTCTCTCTCAAACTTAGGCCATGTATGTAAATCATGATGCTGGCAGTGATTCTTGTCAGAGGTAGGGATGAAGTGCATGGTTATCAGTCCAAGTGTTAGCTTTGGTATATTAATAGGATAAAGTAGTGACTTGAATAATCTATGTTAAGTCTATTAATAAAAGGAAAGTTTCCTTGAGAAAAGTATAATTTAACAAAAAAATTTTTAATGGTTGAATGGCCCTTTTTTAGGTTTTAAACTTTTTTTCACATGTTAAATCTAAATCTGGTTTAAAATTATTTGAATTGTTGACTTTGTTAGGTGTGATAACAACATTGTGGTTACGTAAGAAAAAATACTTTGTAGAGATTTCTACTGATGTATATAGAGATGAATTGATGTTTGAGATATGCTTAGAAATATTAAGAAAAGATGGGTAGATGAAACGTGACATAATCTTGATAAGTTTTGCATCTGGGTGATAGGTACATGGAGGTTAATTATATTATTTTCTGATTTTTGTGTTTGAAAATTTTCACAATAAAAAGTTTCACAAAATTACGAGCGTTAAAATTTTATTAAATATCCTAATAAATTAACTACAAACAGTTATGTAGTCCCAGAAATTCTCAGGATTATCGTTGTGATGGTAATCTAATTGTTGTCTCAAATTACAAAATGGCTGACTTGGGGATGGAAAAAGTTAAGGGGAGAATAGTCCTGACCAGGTAGCTCAGTTGGTTAGAGCATTGTCCCATACACCAAGGTTGAGGGTTCGATCCCTGGTCAGGGCACATACAAGAAGCAACCAATGAATGCATAAGTGGAACAACAAATCGACGTTTCCCTCTCTCTGTCTCTTCCCCTCCCCCTTCCTCTCTGAAATCAGTAAGTCAACACCTTTTTTTTGAAAGGAGGGAATAAATAAGGGATTTATTTTTTTTTTAAGGTAGAGTAAAAATTAATATTTAGTCTTTTTAGGGTCAGTATAGCATCATTTAACATTGTTTAAACAGGGCATGCAGTATCAGAGACAGTTAAAAGACAGCTTATATTTTGTAAAAGGAGGTAATTCCTGTGATATATTGCAGATGAAGGATTCAAAACAGTGCACTGAGATTCTTTTTTTGTCATGAAATATAAATCTTTTAAAGTTTGAAGGTGGTGTGTATTTTGAGCAAGTCAAGTGTGAAACTATATGGAACATGATCTAAGCTAAAATCAATTAAATCTCTTCCCAAACACTCCTTAGTTTTTATAGTTCAGTCTACTAGTGAGTGACACATTTCTCCTTGACTCAGATTGCCCATCTATTTTATTTTCGAGGATAAGATGTAGTTTTTCTTAATTTTAGGGGGGAGCGGTTTACTTAGGGACGTAGTAGGTATATGGCTAACACTTACCTAACCCTAAGAAGCACCTGAACCTCTTTTTCTTTGCTCCTCATATCACTGGAGCTGCCTTTGTTATGAGGTGAAAAGAGAACCCTCTGAGAAACTTTTGAGGGTTAGGATGGTTAGCTGAGTACGTAAAACAAATTTGCCTTATAGGCATCTTTAATGGTAGATTAGCATTTCAAATATTTGTTTTGGGGAGTGGTTAGGCAGTCCACTAGGTAATATGAGACCAGGTGATGGAAATTCTTAAGAACTCAGTGGTAGTGGAGTCATGAATCAGTAAGTGATAGTTCTTATGTGTTTTCTGGCTTATTTTCAATTCTCAGTATGAGGCATGTTCTCCCAGTACCTTAAAGAAGAATGCCAAGATGTGTAGGGTTTATGTCCTTTAAAGAGCTTGGTAGTTAGGGAATGACGTGACTGGCAAAAAGGTCATTGATGTAATGAAGGCTGGAGAGGTAATCCTTACTTATTGTTTTGCTTGTGCAATTTGCGCATCATTACGGGTTATACAGTGACGACACTTAAATTGTCATTCTTCATTTATTAGCTGTATTATCCTCATAAAGAGAAAATTCTCTGTGATTTGGTTATTTGGTTATATAGTTGATATGTAGTTAAATCAGAATAAATACTTGATTCCTGTTCTCTGTTAACCAGCTTTCAAACTAATGAACTGGTTCACTGGCATCCTGAAACTGATTTTCTTCTTTTGTTTAATGAACTGAGACATTTATTTAAACATCATGGATGTATTTAATTCCATTGTATTTATGCACATATAAATTTTCTCCTTTTAGGCCAGTGAGAACCTCTGCAGGTTTGCTCCTAAGACCCTTTAACACTGCCCTGATCTTTGATAGTTTCCTTGCTTTCTGGCATAATAAGGTAATCAAAACCCATCTTGCCTAATTTATGTCTCAGACCTGGAATCAGCCATCTGTCCAATTGAACAGGAAATTGTTTTTCAATATCATTATCTAAGTTCATTGCTACTGGGTTTGGTTCCTTGCTTCCAGTCCTTTTCAATGTGTAGTGCTAGGAAATATGAAATGAAAATGTTAGTTCATACTGGTAAGTTCAGTTGAAAATCCGGATTTTCTTTACTTAACTTTTTTTCTGTATTGAATTGATTGGGGTGACATTGGTTAGTCATGTAGGTTTCAAGTGCACAATTCTATAATACATCATTTGTATATTTTATTGTGTCTTCAACACCCCAAGTCAGGTCTCCTTTCATCACTATCCCCTACTTTTCGCTCCCCATCTCCTTTCCCTATGGTAATCACCATATTAACCTTTTCTATCTTACAACTTTCTTCCTTTCGCCTACTAAAAAAAAAAACATAAATCCAGATTCTCAAGCACATCAACACTCACTCTATCCAGGCACCAACACTTTTATTATAATTATCATCACTGCCACCAACAATGTGATTGCTGAAAACAAAGAGGATGCAAGAATTAGAGTCAGTATTCTGTTATAAAGTTATTTAAAGTAGTTAATCTCTGAATGACTGTACCATCAATTTCATGTAAAATCAGTTACTTATTTTGTTTTGCTTTTGATTTTGAAGGACTTTCTTTGAAACAGTTATTATAGTTTAATCCTATCCCTGTTCACTTCACTTTGTTCAATCTCTGCTTCCCAATAGATAATATTTTTTAAAAGTACACACATATATATCCCTTAGGCCCTTACTTAGATTATGTGAAGGGTACTCTAAGGCAGCGGTCCCCAGCCTTTTTGGCACCACGGACTGGTTTTGTGGAATACAATTTCCCCACAGACCTGGGGTGTCGGGGTGGTTTCAGGATGATTTCAAGTGTGTTACATTCAAGCTCACCTCCTGCTGTGTGGCCCCGTTCCTAACAGGCCTGGACCTGTTCTGGACCTGTTCTGGTCCTCGGCTGGGAGGTTGGGGACCCATGCTCTAAGGGATTCCTGCACTGGGTAGAAGGTTGGACTTCATAACCACTGGAGCCTTGTTTTACTGCATAACCATCACCATGATAGGATGTTAAAACATTTTCATCACCCCCAGAAACTCTCATTGCGCCCATTTACAGCTAATCGCTGCTCACACTCCCAGCCTCAGGCAACCACTATTTCTGCTTTTCTATCATTTCTAGACATTTTATATAAATGGGATAATATAATAATGTATTTTGCATCTCACTTCTTTCACTTAGCATAATTGTTTTGAAGTTCATCGTGTTTTGGCATGTATCAATAGTTTGTTCTTTTAATTGCTGAACAATATTCTATTGTATGAATATACTACATTTTATCCACTCACTAGTTGACGGACTTTTGGACTGTCTCCAGTTTTTGTCTGTTATGAATAATGCTGCTATGCATATTCATATAAATCTCTTTAAAAGGAAATATGTTTTCATTTCTCTTTGAGTGGATTGTTAGGAGTAGAATTACTGGTTTGTATGGTAAATATATGTTTAACTTTAAAAAAAACTACCAGCTGTTTTCCAGTATGCTTTACCCTTTTACATTCACACTGATAATACAGAAGAGTTCCAGTTTCTCCACAACTTTGCCAGCTCTTGGTATTGTCTGTCATTTTAAATTTATCCACTAGGACTATGCCATTGGTTTTTACTTTCCTTAATAACTAATGATATTGAGCATAATTTCATTTGTTTATTAGACATTTGTATATATTCTTTGGTGAAATGTTTATTCAGATTTTTTGCCTGCTTTTAAAATTGCATTGTCTTAATACTGATTTGTAGGAAGTTTTTAAAACAAATCATGTTTTAAGTCTTTTTATCAGATACATGGTTTGCCAGTATTTTTTTCCAGTCTGTGGATTATCTTTTATTTTCTTAATGGTGTCTTTTGAAGCACATTTAAATTTGTGGAAATGTATTTACCATTTTTTCCCTTTTGTGGATTGTGCTTTTGACATCACACTAACACGTAGCCCAACCCAGAGTCACGATTTTCTTATGAGTTTCCTTTTAGGCTTTTAGCATTTACATTTAGGTGTCTGTGATCCATTTTGAGTTAATATATGTGTATGTTGTGAGGCAAGGACTCACAATTTTTTGTTTTGTTTTGCAATTGGGTATCTAATTATCCCATATAGTGTGTTGAAAATACCCTCTTTTCCCTACTGAGTTATCTGGGCACTCTTGTCACACAAATCAGTGGATCATAAATGTAAGAGTTTCTTTATGGATTCTATTCTATTCCATTTATTTTTATGCCTATCTTTTCGCCATTACCACAATATCTTGATGACTCTGGCTTTAAGGAAGATTTTGAAATTTGGCAGTGTAAGTCCTCTAACTTTTTATTCTTTTTTGTAAATTATTTTAAAATTATTTTTTAAATCCTCACCTGAGGACATGTCCATTGATTTGAGAGAAAGAGACATTGATCATCAGTATGTCCTTCCACTCCCATCATGCACCTCAACCAGGGATGGAAGCCATAACCTTTTGGTATACAGGACAAGTCTGCAACCAGTTGAGCCACTCGACTGGGGCAACTTTTTGTTCTTTTCCAAATTGTTTTGGCTATCCTAGGTCCTCTCTGATTCCATATGAATTTTAGAATGTAAGTTTCTTTTTTTCAAAAAGCCTCCTGGGATTCTCATAAGGATTACATTGAATTTATAGATCAATTTGGGGAAAATTGCCATCTTGTTTGAGGCCTTTAAGTAACCTGGGCTTGTGCAGCCTCAGGCTAGTAAGAGCTGAACTGTTTGCCCTCCCCACTGGCTAGCGTCTGAGAAGTCACTTCCAATGATAATGCCTCTCTGGGCCTGTTCATCACCTACTGCCCTAATTGGAATGAGCCCTCTTCCAACATAGCCACTTCCAGTTCCCATAGGGTAACACTGATGGAGCTGGGTAGTAGGGGAGAACTGAGCAGCTCCAGACCTAAACACCATAGATTCCCACTGTCCTTATCTGAAATCCAACAGTTTTTCAAACATAAATGCTTCTCAGGTAGTTTATCTCTTTGGTTATGAAAATGACTCTTTTTGTAAAATATTTTTAGGTTTCTAGTTGCTTTTAAGGTAGAGGATTTGCTGATGTCACTTGGTTGTAGCGGGAAGTACCTTCTCTCCCATACCTGAGCGTTAAATTGTGGAACGTGTAGAGAAACAGGTGCTGCTTTGAGTTAATTACTAACCATTTGTCCTGAATTGGGAACCAAGGAGCATTTACTTCTTTTGGGGGAAGTAAGGGTGGAGATATGGACTGATCTAGTTGCTTTTCCTTTCCTGGTTCATATGTATAGGTCATTTTGTAATTTGCGAGTGGTAAGTTGAGGGATCACTTTTACTTCTATATTATATTGATGTACCTAGGATTCTTGTGGTTTATGACCATGGTCATTTCGTATTCTGTCCAAAGAATCTGAGCCAAGGATTATGTTTTTTTCCCCTTTTAATACATTTAAATATAATTTTTTCATTGTCATCATATTTTGATTTTCTTTTAGCAGAATTTGAGTTTAGTAGTCCTCCCTTTTTGCTTTTAATAAATGGATATCATTCTTTTACATTATAGCTATTATTATTGATCTTCTCTTTCCTTAGTTTATGGTTAGTACCTATATAACAACATGGTTTGAATTATCATTCCTTTTTTTCCTGTGAGGATGTCTTTGTACTAATTGATTAATGTCCTCAAACTACCTCAACTTATGTTTAATGAAGGCAGGGAGTCTCTTGTTCATATTTTTTCCCCATCATCTAACACAAAATAAGGAATATGGGCCCAGGCCTGGTAGCTCAGTCGGCTAGAGTGTCCTCCCGATATGCCAAGGTTGCAGGTTCCATTCCTGGTCAAGGCACATATAAGAATCAACCAATGAATGCATAAATAAGTGGAACAACAAGTTGCTGTTTCTCTTTCCCTCCATCCCTCCCTTCCTCTCTCTCCCAAAATCAATAAATAATTTTGAAAATGCATGATTTTGCTCAGTATGTTGTAGCATTGCCATGTTGCATTAGGCAGAGGTTCTCAAAGGTTTTAGGCCTAATTTGTGCTCTTGGTGACTAATCTGTACCTCTATAGCCTTTGGAGAAGAGTGTAAGAAAGTGGACCAGAATATACTCTTTGGGGAAGAAACAGAATTGAGGAAGCTTCTGGTTTGAGTAAAGGAGTAGGGAATATGACATGAAAGTGAAGTGAAGTGAGCTATTTTTCAATTTTGTGAGATATACAGGGTGGGGGGAAAGTAGGTTTATAGTTGTTCATTTGGAAAATAATACAATAATAAATTATAATATAAGAATAAACTCTGTTTCATGCACTCAGAACTGTAAACCTGCTTTTGCCCCACGCTGTATTTTTTGTTGCCTCATTTGGTGAGTTTAACCCATTTCAATTTTAATAGATTACTTAAAGATCTCATCTTCAGTATATGAAATTGTAAATTTCTTGTACTAAAATCTATGCTTTCCTTTTTCCCCCCCCCTTAGGACATTTGCTACAAGATCCTATTGCACCCATCAACTCCACCTGCCAACACTATGTCTGCAAAACTTGTAAAGGCAAGAAAATGATGATGAAACCTTCATGTAGTTGGTGCAAAGACTATGAGCAGTTTGAGGAAAACAAGCAATTGAGCATCCTAGTGAACTGCTACAAAAAACTATGTGAATATATAACACAGACTACATTGGCACGGGATATAATAGAAGCAGTCGACTGTTCTTCTGATATTTTGGCTTTGCTTAATGATGGATCATTGCTTTGTGAGGAGACAGAAAAACCCTCAGATTCATCCTTTACTTTGTGTTTGACACATTCCCCTTTACCTTCGACCTCAGAACCCACAGCTGATCCTCAAGCTAGTTTATCTCCAATATCTGAAAGCACCCTCAGCATTGCTATTGGCAGTTCTGTTATCAATGGTTTGCCTACTTATAATGGGCTTTCAATAGATAGATTTGGTATAAATATTCCTTCACCTGAACATTCAAATACAATTGATGTATGTAACACTGTTGACATAAAAACTGAAGATCTGTCTGACAGCTTGCCACCTGTCTGTGACACGGTAGCTACTGACTTATGCTCCACAGGCATTGATATCTGCAGTTTCAGTGAAGATATAAAACCTGGTGACTCTCTGTTACTGAGTGTTGAGGAGGTACTCCGCAGTCTAGAGACTGTTTCAAACACAGAGGTTTGTTGCCCTAATTTGCAACCCAACTTGGAAGCCACTGTATCCAATGGACCTTTTCTGCAGCTTTCTTCCCAGTCTCTTAGCCATAATGTTTTTATGTCCACCAGTCCTGCACTTCATGGGTTATCATGTACAGCAGCAACTCCGAAGGTAGCAAAATTAAATAGAAAACGATCCAGATCCGAAAGCGACAGTGAGAAAGTTCAACCACTTCCAATTTCTACCATTATCCGAGGCCCGACGCTGGGGGCATCTGCTCCTGTGACAGTGAAACGGGAGAGCAAAATTTCTCTTCAGCCTATAGCAACTGTTCCCAATGGAGGCACAACACCCAAAATCAGCAAAACTGTACTTTTATCTACTAAAAGCATGAAAAAGAGTCATGAACATGGATCCAAGAAATCTCACTCTAAAACCAAGCCAGGTATTCTTAAAAAAGACAAAGCAGTAAAGGAAAAGATTCCTAGTCATCATTTTATGCCAGGAAGTCCTACCAAGACTGTGTATAAAAAACCCCAGGAAAAGAAAGGGTGTAAATGTGGGCGTGCTACTCAAAATCCAAGTGTTCTTACATGCCGCGGCCAACGCTGCCCTTGCTACTCTAACCGCAAAGCCTGCTTAGATTGTATATGTCGTGGCTGCCAAAACTCCTATATGGCCAATGGGGAGAAGAAGCTGGAGGCATTTGCTGTGCCAGAAAAGGCCTTGGAGCAGACCAGGCTCACTTTGGGCATTAATGTGACTAGTATTGCTGTGCGCAATGCTAGTACCAGCACCAGTGTAATTAATGTCACAGGGTCCCCAGTAACGACGTTTTTAGCTGCCAGTACACATGATGATAAAAGTTTGGATGAAGCTATAGACATGAGATTCGACTGTTAAATCAGTGGGTCTTTAAACCTACCTCTGGTAGGGAAATAGCTACAGTTTAAGGCAGCTATGGTTTTGTTGGTTTAACTTGCCGGAGCTCCTGCATATAGATCACTTGTATCAAGTGTTTTCATTGCTAAGTTATATGTGTTAGTGTCGGGGAAATAGTTTGCAGATATGGAGGAGTAACCTTACAACTATATGTCTTAGTTCTTACAGAACCTCATAGTTTGAGAACAAATGCTGATGCAACTGATTTATACAAATGAACTTTGGCAAGGAAAATAACATTAACCTCATTGTTTATGGTCATGCTTTGTGCGTAATCAAAGTTTATGATTAAGTGGAAGGAAGTGGTATCTAGTCAGTCCATAAAGATTGTGCTTATTTTTTGTGAAAAAGTAGCCATTAGTTTGTTCAGGAGACTCAGTGCTGGCTTCAGATGCCATCAGTGTTTCTCCTGTTGAAAAGCTGATATGTCCAGCTCAACCTTTGTGCTGACATTACCATTTCTGATCATGAAAATTGGCTACTGGTGTATGTAGCAGTTCTTAAATCAGCAGTATTATGAAAGAAAATTTGCCCCTCATTAGAATGTTGAAGAAATCTGTCTTTTAAAAGTGAACAAACTGAAATTCTGTCAGACTGCATATGTTTAGCTACTTATGCTACAAAACTTCTGAGTTGAGCTCCTTTTTTATTTAAGTCTGACTTATTTCTAGGGAAAAAATTCTTCACTTTCTTCACTGTGAGCAATGTTCTAATTGATAAATGAAGTGGAGAAGAGCAGTTTTATTCTGAAGCTGATTGAGTTTAGACTATAGTATGTGACAGAATTTAAAATATATATATAAAAGTTTTATTTAGAAATTGGGATGTATTTAAAATAATTTTGGAATAATGTCCCCAAATGTATCCAGATTTATACATTATACTTATTGCTATTGGCCACTTTGATTTTTTGTTTCCTCTAATAGTTTGCCACAGACTTTATTTTAAATACGCTTTTTTTTTTTAAGGGTGCTATTTGTTAAGAAGGCTTCTTTATAGATGCCTAATAAAAATGCCTTTTTATGAAGCCTGTGCATTTAGGTAGGTTTGAAGCTAGGAGGATTTTTTTTAGAATGCTCTTTTGCATGTAAAGCACAAACTGTGTTTCAGTTTAAATGCACTTCTTTCCCATTAATTTTTATGGGGAAGATAAGTGAGTCACAAACATTCTGTTGAAGGGAAATCTAGTCAGTTGCTTGAAAGAGCACAGCCCAAATAAAACAAGGACTGACTAGGTTGTAAAGAAATGACCTTATGATTTAAAAGAAGAGTTGCTGCTTTGACAGTGCTTATTTAAAGAACAATACTGCTGGAAATTTTTCAATTTCTACGTTCACCAACTCTCATGAGATCTGACATATGCTGAAGTTATGTTTTGATTTGGCACACAGCATGTTCAATGATGGTTACTCACCTAGTACAAGACATGGAGAAGAAACCTTTGGACACAGAGCAGATGACACCTCCTTCTGTTTTGTAGTGTATCCTGGTGTCATTTTCTGTGAATGTGGTCAGGTAGAGTTGTTTTTGTTGTCGTTGGGCTTTTTTTTTTTTTTTTTTTTTTTTGGTCTCTTGGTGGGGTGGGGGTGGGCTAAAGCCATAGGAAGAAAAATGTGATGTATGTGTCCAGTATGTACTATTTTGTTTTGTTTTGCAAGAAGAGTTGAACTATTTTTGATAACAAGAGTAAATGGTGGAAAATGCTTCTTAGTTGTCTTGTCTTTATTTGCTTTCCAAGTTTCAGAATTTTATTTAATTCCTAAGTGTTAGCAGTGTCTCATGAAACATGTATTTGCCTAAAGTTTGTAACAGTTTTGTGTTGAACCCAGATGCCCTGCTATATAAACTTGTAAATCTGTTCTTTATTCATTATCACTGCAAAAATGACTAGAAATGAGATTGTATTCGTGGATGATTAGGATATATTTTGCAAATCTCTCAAACTTTCCTAATATTATGATCTTAAAAATCATAGAGTACTTTATTACTTCCCAAGTTTGATAATCTAAGTTTTGGGGGTTTTTTTGTTTGGTTTTTTTTTGTTTCTTTTTGATGCATGGGAGGTTGGCAATATAGAAAAAGTGGAAATCATTAGTATGTGAGGGCCTTGATTGTTATGTAATATTGCCAATGATGAATTCAGGTTGTTTTTAGCACAAGTTTCTCTTTTTTATGCTGGTATTCTCACTGCCACATTTTGGAAACCTGTATTACACCTTAAATCTATCAATAAATGTTAGTTTTCTAATTCTATGTTGTAGAATACTGAGGAGTTTGGGATAGCATGCTCTGAATGGCCTATATTATCTATATTTGGGGAAGAGTAATTAATTACAGTGCCTTAATTTTTACATTGTTTTTCTTTATACCATGAGTTATTTAGCAATGCTGACCAATGGCTAACTAGGGATGGTTAAGAAACTATTACTGAAGTAACTGAATGTACTTTATCAGGATTTGAAACCATCAAAACAATAATAGCATTTAATATGACACATCTTCACTTGTTCTTTTGAGTCTTTGTTATTAACATGTGATCACATGATCTTTCACGTTAGGTTATGGAACTTTTAGAGGTGACAGTGTTATCATTTTTGTTAGTTTAATTAATTGTACGTTTCCCGGCAGAGGTGTAAGGGTGAAGAATTTTTCTTATACCACTGTGTTCTTAGTTTCCTTAAAACAAATCTGGTGACCTTGGGGAATAAAAGTAAAAGCTTTACAACATATGAAAAATAAAATTTCTTTTCCCATATCGTAGGTAACAAACATAAAATGCTTTAAAAAATACTGAGTTCAGAGTATAGTACTGGGATCTAATAGTTGGATGGTACTTTAACTTCCTCCTTTAAAAATATCTTTTTAGGTACCCAAATAATATTACATAATTTTTTTTTTGGTATATGTTTTTTGTATATTATTGAGTATGCTGTTACAGTTGTCCCATTCCCCCCAATCCCCTTACATATTCTTTTAAAAGAATATATTATATATAAGACTAAAATTCCCTTTGATTCCTGTGAACCTCCATTCCCCAACCCTGATCCTCCTTCCCATCCCCAGAGAAAATGACTTCTTAGTTTGAGGTGTTATTCTTATAGATCTTTCTTTATAGTTTTCTCAGGGGTTCAAAGAGTTATTCTCTTTGAAACTCAAGTCTGTTTACAATGTTACCCAGATATAAAAATGAATTCAAAGTGTGATTAAAAAGCACAAGTGTGTTGTAATTGATTATCTTAGTGAACAGGATTCATATTTGACAACTTTATTTAGTTTTGGAGAAAGGGGAAAACAACAGAAGTTAAATCATGCAGGTTTCTCCACCCAAACACACCTTTACATTTCCAAAAGTTGACAAATGACATTTAATCAGTGTAGAGTTTTATAAACACGTTGAACAGTACACAATGACATAGATAAGATGCAGGGAAAATACACAGAATTTTATTAGTTTGATTACCTTGCAATTAATGTTACGCTATTAAACTCATTATTCATTGACTAGTATTAAGATCATGATAAACCTCAATTTAAACTTTTATCAGGGAACCTGGGATATGGTAACAACTTGCAGTTTCCAGTTGGGCAGTAATGATTATATGCAGCATGATCTTTACCAGAATGTCAAATATATTCTATCTTAGTTCCTCCGAATTCACATTTCTGGCATTCAACTCTAGGAAAGGATTACAGTGAAACACATTTCTTATGTCTGAAAGTGTGATACTTTGGATAACCTAAATTAAAATAGCCTTATCTTAAATGGAATGGTATTGGTAGCTTGCTTTTATATTACAGAATGTTGAAACCAAATATTGACCAAAGTGAAAGGAAGAGGGACTTTAGTAAGAAGGTAAAAATGTAAAGCCAAGTTAAAAAAATTAAATGTATATTTGAGATTCAGATTTTATTTTTACATTTTGCTGAGTGTTAGAAATAGTTTAGATCATTATGGATAATAAAACCCTTAAACCATATCTGGCTTCTTTAAAAAAGTATTCTTTTTTTAAGTATTTCTTAATCTGAAAGTAATTGCTTTCCTTTCCTGGTAAGGGTTGGACGGGTAGATGGTAAATTTCATGTATCACATAAATATTTTTAATCCTAAAAATTTACCAGTGTGTTTAGGTTATATCATGTAGTGTTTCCTTCAAATTTAGTCACTTTTAAGTTTTAGTTCTTTGTGAAATACTAGATACTAAGTTGGAATAGCTATCATTTTCTCTAACAATTAAATGGAAGATCAGTTTGGATCATGGAGATAACAGGAAACTGGGAGGATACTGATAAGAAGGACTTCTAACTATTGTACCAGTTGATAATGCATTTCCTATATTCTCCATTTCTCCAATTTTTGCTTAACACAGCTCAAAGGTTTATTTCATTATTTGGCCTTCACACCAGCGTGGGAACCAAAGTGGGGTGGAAAGGGAAGCTACTCTGACATTCAGGACTTCTGGTTAAAAAAAAAAAAAAGGGCTGGGGTGGGGTTGATTTTGATAGATGAATATTAAAAAGTTCTTGGGGATTTCTGTTATACCATCAGAAATTTCCATCCTTTTTATAGTTTATTTTCAATTTTATCTTCGAGGTGATTGCAGGATTTGGCTATATTGTGACTTGCTGAAAAATGTAGATTTCTATAGTGAACACATCTACCACTATAGTAAACATGAAATAGCTTTCTTTTACGGGTGACATCACTGTTTTCTTCTACTTTTGTGATGAATATTGAGGTGGATGGAATATTTGGAATAGTTTCAACATGAAGGAATAATGTTTAGATTGAGGCCTTAACATTGGGTTAGTCTGATACTAAGTGATGAGTATGTCTAGTAAGAATTTTCATATATCATTTGTCTTCAAGTAGGCCTTCTGATAGGAAGTGTAGATGGGGCATCAGCTAATTTAGAGACTAATAAATCATTCAATAATTTTCTACAAATAGTAGGTAAGAAATTTTTTTTTTCAAGTGAGTCAAGTTCTATACTTGTTTTCATTTAACAAGTTTTTTTCTTTAGGTTTTATATGTAAGACCCACAGTCAGGATGAGGAGGGGATTATTCAGAGCTTGCCAGCAAGGTTGGAAGGCCCAGTGGTTACAATACCTGAGGATGTAAAGTGACTAGCAGTTTGGCAGGTCATTGTGAAATAATACATTAAACCAAGTAAGTTCAAGGTCTTTGAACTCCAGTACACACATAATTAAAAGAAGTCTCTGAGATGTTTTGGCAGTGCTTTTATTACCAGGGCTAATTCAGTTCTGGAGGCCCTTAATGCTTTTTCAAGTTCCAGAATTTTTTAACTCAAGTTTTCTGCAAGTGAAGTTTTCTTCTGGGCTCCATAGGAGCCCTGAGGGGCCTCAAAGATGCTGGACAACAAAGGGAACTCCTGTTTTTGTGCAGAGAACTGTGCTTGATGCTGTCCCCAAGAGATCCTTGGTACATTCAGGAGTGAAGAGTGCTGGTTCACAGACTTTGGAAGGTGATGTATATCATGGTATTTGCTTCTGAGGAAAAGCTCTGTAAGAGGTTTGAGGCAAACTGGAAAAGTCTCCCAAATTGAGTATGTATATCCAGACCTATTGCTTAAAAATGTTATAAAGTTCCTAGTGCAGATACACACTTGCAGAAATCAAAGCCTTTAAAAAGCAGTATGCAAATTAGAGCATCTCTTCACAAAAAAAAAAACAACATTTAAAATACGTTCTCTCCCTTTCATATAGACATTGGCAGCTATTCTTCATCCACTGACTGAAGCTTTCCACATTTCTCTGAAAGGCTTGAGGTTACTATTTTATTGCCTTTGTTTCCAATTTCAGAGGGAGGGGCAGGTTCCTCTGTTTCATAATCTTCAAAAGAACTGAAAGAAACAGCAAAAGTGAGTTAACTGATTTTTTTTTAAAGGAAGTTTTAATGTCTGGATAGATCAAGTCAGTATGGCAAACTAGAGAATGAGGACCAGTTTGCAAAAGTACTCTCAGTGGTTAAATGGCAGCTATAAACACCTGAGCCACCCTGGAGACGACAACATTCTAGAGCAGAAAACATGTTCTTCCTGCTCTTAAAGCCCAAGTTCATGTTAGAGTTTGTTGAAAATGTCCTGTATCAAGGTTTGCCTAGGGGCCTCCGTAGGAATGAGAGCATCATAACTATAGCTAGCTAGGTTAGGGAGGGTGTGAGGTCCCATGAACTTTACATGAGTGCTTTCACTGAGGTGGCTTTCATGCAGAGTGGGGAACTTTCTCAACTCAGATTGCTTTATAGCTTTCATGGCTTCCAAGAAGGACATTTCAGTGTGCAGGTGTGTACATGGAGTAGACTAAAGCCATTCTTTGCAGAACACAGTGTATTCTCTCTGCTCACTCCCCTTTAGAGGTTACTGATAACTTCTGGGTTCCATATGCTCCAGGCTACCTCTGAGGGTAGCTTTAGGTAGGAATGACAAATATTTTATCTTGTGGGGGTGATTGCTGCTTAAAGTACTGAGTCGATAAACATTCTCAGGCTACACCTGAGCCTAGGAAAAAACAAACATGGTCAATTAGCAATGTCATATACTTGGCATAGCTGGCTTAGCCTTGTTACACTTAGCATGGACTTTTCACATCTGTGCAAAAATTTCTGGACATACAGTCCTTTTATCAAAAAGGTACCAAGGCTGGCTAGTGAGAGAAAATATGCTGAGGTAGGTGTACCCAGTAAGTGTCACGTGCCTAATTTTCTAGAACATTTTTGAATGGGGACTACAAAAAAAAAAAAAAAGGCTATCCGATCTTCGGAAAACTCATTTGAGTACCTGTTACCGATCTACAAAAAATTATCTACAGCTTGGTCATTTTGCAGAAATATTCTAGTTCATAATTTCTGTTTCTACTCTTCCCCCTGTCTCCTTGAGGCCTCAGTGTAACTGGCATATGCTGGATAAGGAGGAAAATAACACTGGAAGTGAAGTAGGGTTGCAGTGTCAGACACTGTGACTGCTCATTTCCTGTCAGTGAAAAACTTTCTTACCCTTAGTGCCCTAACTTTCTTTGTGAGAGCTCTCAGTGTCTTAAACATCTCAGTGCAGATCGGGGAATAAGTTAAAGAGTTAAGTCTGACCTAAGATTCATTCAGTAAATATTTGAGCTCCTGTTGCTAAGCATGAGCCAAATGCTAGGTATACAATGGTGAAAAAGAGTGAACCATCCTCACAGAGCTTGTAGTCTAATGGAGGCCATCTGGAATAGTGGTTAAGTGGTTTAGCTGAACCACTTACAAACATGGACTTTGGAGGTTCCATCTCAGTTTGATGACTTAGTGTTACTTTGGGCATGCTACTTAACGACTCTGCATCAGTTTTCTCAACTAATGAGATGACAGCAGTTCCTACGTGTCATAAGGATGTGAGGATTAGGTGAAAGGGCCTATAAATTATAAACTTGGAAAATGTAAAGTATTAGTCTCATGATGGAGAAATGCTAGGGCTTACTGGAGCAGGATGGCAACACAACCCTATATTGGGGGCAGGGTCTCAAGTTTTTTGTGTACATTGCTTGTGAATAAAAAGGTTTATAAAAATAACAGTCTTCTCCCCACTATAGCCTCATAGCAGAAATGTGATTTCTAGCAATGGATTTGATCCAATTTAGAACATGAAGGTACTCCAGTGCCTTGATGGGTTGATACAGTGGAATGTCACTTAATTTCTTTTGTACTTTCAAGGAACCAAGAGCAGTACTATGCACTCCAGGAACTTTGGAGGAACGTCATGGGTTGAGGGAGCTCATTAAGAACTTTTTGTCAGTATCCTAGAGACTCTTAACTCTAATCAAATCAAATCTTAACTCAGTGGTTCTCAACTGGGGGTGGTTTTAACCTCCAAGGGGATATTTGGCAATGTCTGGAGACATTTGTCACGACTGGATGGGTCCTACTGGTATATAATGGATAGAGTCCAGGGATGCTGCTAAACATCCTACAATGTGCCAGACAACTCAGAATTACCTTAAAACATCAGTGGTTGTTGACAAACCCTGCTCTAACTCTTGGCCTTCAGTGTCAGTGCATCTCAGCGTTCTGAACTAAGCTCTTCTCATTTTGTACTTCCCTTGCCAATCAGTCTTCTCAAGGCTTGTTAATCTGTGGTTTCTTAATGTACATGTTTAGCCTCAGCCTCTTTCTAAACTGGAAATCGCCTGTATGGCTCTTCTGGTATTACAGCATATACAAACCTGAACTCACCCATCTCACACCCCTACCCTCAAAGCCAGAAACCTAGTCATCCCAAGTTCCTTTTCCCTCTTCCTGTGCTCTCCCCTCTTTAAATCCAGCCAGTCCCTGTTACCACTTTCAATTCTACATGGATATAGTTCTGCCTTTTCCTGTCTCTTACCACTGGTCTTTAGTTCAGGGCACCATACTTCTGTGCTTGGATTACTACAATAGTTTCCTAACAATACTCTTGTGACCTTCATTCTTGTCATATACCCTTTGCTACTGCCGCTAGTGGCTATTTACCATGTCAGAATGGGTTATGGTCTTGGGATCTAATGCTAATATACACGTTTTTCAGTGGCCTGCAGTGCCCTTCCTCCTCTGGTTAACTTGGGCTCATATTAAAATCTGAGATGTCATTTGAAAGGCTCCTGATTCCCAGCACCTGAGCTACCACCATTTCTTATTTAGATACCTGTAATGGCTTTTTTATTTGCCCCCCTGCTTCTATTCTTGCACCTATACCAATCCAGCAGCTAATCGTCAAAAAATGTTAAGTAGGATTATATCACTTCCTGTTCAACTCTTCCTCAATAGTGTTCCTAGGCCCTGCATGAACTGGCCTCTGCTAATTTTTTCAACATTTCGCTCTGATGCTATTACCCCAGCAAAACTGGCCTTTTAAAGTGTCCTCAGTACACGTCTTTCCTGCCTCAGAGCTACTGCACATATTTTTTCCTCTGCCTAGGATATTTTTGTTCCCTGCTTTTTGCATAGCTGTTTCTTAACTTTCTCATTCCCTCCTCAGGAAGTTCTTTCCTCAGCACTTGAAGTTGCAATCCTTTCTCCATTATCAGTTCTCCCTATTTGTTTCCTTCATAATTATATTGGTAAATGTCTGCCCCACTGGACTGTAAAGTGTCCATTTTGTAACTCACCATTTCCTTGGGCTATAATGTAGTGCCTAGCACTAGGGACTTAAGATGAATTGTTGAATGAAAAGTGATGTCTTAATTCTCTTGTGAAATGATGTGTCAAGCTGTTGGGGAAGGCTGGCGTCAGTAAAATGGTGAGGGTACAAAAGTCATCTTGAAGTCACTACACACAACTACAAGAGCCTTAATCTTATCCTGCTCCCCAGGAATTCCTGAGGGGGGCAGAGTATTAACAGATTCCTTCTAAATGACCTCTTCCAGATTGACAGGTCACTGAGATTCCTCTGGGCTCCAGTGAAGATAATTTTATGACATATTCTTTGTTAATTTAACTGGTCATTTTTGAATGAGTAAAGGGGTCAAGGGAATAAAGCAGAACTCATAGTGTTCACAAACAATTCACTGGAAACCCTAGGTATCAAATTCAGAACAAATTCTTTAACTTAGTATTAACATTGTATTGTGAGCATAAGAGAAAATAATGTATTTTTTTGCTAGCAAGATGACTATTTAAAAACCTTTTTCTCTTAAGTTTTTCCTTTCAAACGAGCAATTTTCTGGGCAGACCTATTACGGCTGGTTCTTGGGTTCCTGGGATGGATGTATAAAAAGCTGGAAGCAGCAGAAACGACTAGCATGTATGTGGTCTGACAAAGGATTTGTATGCAGCTTCAGGGTATTGTCTGGGAGGTTTAGTTTAATTCCAATTTTGGGATTCTGATTCATTACAGGGGCAAAGGGATAGAATAGTTGATTCAGGGGTCTCAGGAAATCTAACACTTAATGGTAGCTGTAAGCATAGAATAAAATGTTAAGCAGTTCTCTAATTTGGAGTCCATAATACTTTAGAAATAGGAGTAGGTGAATTTTACCTTTATACTTTTAAATTAAAAACAGGTATACTAAGCCACTGACATAAAATGGATGAACTGAAATACTTGGGAAGTTGGATATTTGGTTAGTGAATTTTCCTGCTGACCCATTCAATGGCTAAAATATTTTTTGTTTCAACTCTTGTTCAAGTTTCCTAATATGTACCACCCACTTTCCTGCCTCAGAAAGTTGATATAACTTCATTATTTTTAAAACAAGATTTAATTTATTTTTAGGGAGAGGGGAAGGGAGGGAGAGAAACACCAATGTGAGAGCGAAAACATTGTTTAGTTGCCTGTCCTAGGCACCCCGACCTGGGACTGAACCTGCAACTCGGCGCCTTTTGCTTTGCAGGATGAAGCCCAACCAATTGGGCCACACAGACAGCACTTTAATTTTTAATTTATTTTTTAGAGAGGGGAAGGGAGGGAGAAAAAGAGAAACACTGATCAGTTACCTCTTGCACACCCCACTTGGGGACCTGGCCTGCAACTCAGGCATGTGCCCTGATCAGGAATCTAACCAGTGACATTTTGGTTCACAGGCCAGCACTCAATCCACTGAGCCACACCTGCCAGGGCGATATCACTTCATTTTTGATGGCTGAGGATCTCTTGTAGTTCCCCAGTGTCATGAGCCATCAGTTGTTAATTCTTTTATTTTGGATGTAGATAGTATAAAAATTTTGGTTAAACACCCCTGACTAGTGTAGCTCAGTGGATTGAGCACCGTCCTGCAAACTGAAAGGTTGCCAGTCACCGGTTCAATTCCTAGTCAGGGCACATGCTTGGGTTGCAGGCCAGGTCCCCTGTTGGGTGTTTGCAAGAGGCAACCGATCAGTGTTTCACTCACACATCAATGTTTCTCTCCCTCTCTCTCTTGCCCTTCTTCTCTCTCTAAAAATAAAGTCTTAAAAAAAATCTAAAACCTTTTTTTTTTGTTAAATATATTCTAATAATGAACTTGAAGGGAGGGACGGGTTTATTTTTATTGCCAATCACACTGCCTGGCCTAGAGTAGGTACCGGTGAATATTTATTGAGATATATTAAAATTGGGCTTTGATTTGTCGAATGCAGAAAAAATGAAAATATACTAACTTCAGGTCCAATAAAGGCTGTTTACTGAGCACTATAAAAAATGACCTTGAACTATTCTACTTGTAAGACTATAAATCATGCTTTGGCATATTAAGTTGTCATTCCTTCTCTTCCTCTTCCCAAGCCCCAATATACACATATGGTGCTGTTGCCCCCGTCCCGCCACCCCCATTATCCCTGCTCTGCTAAATTCTCCCTCTTCACTGAGGACAGTCAGGCCCCACACAACCTTGACTGCAGACTTGACTTTTACTAGCTATGTTCCTGAAAGATTGCTCTGGTGGGTTTTTGGCTGGTCTTCCTTGACTATAGTGTCTTATTTTCCAGTGCTAATGGAAGTAAATGTAGAACTCTTACAAAGAATAATTCATATAAGCTTATATTATATTTGATATAAAGGAAAATCCACCTTTAAAAACATTCAATAGAAAACAGTTCCAAACTATATAAATGTCCAATAATAGTGAAATGGATGAGTTATTGCTTGAGAACACTCTGAAACACTGAAAGTCATGTTTATGATAACACTAGTAACATTAAATGTCAAAAAGAAATATACCAAAATGAAAAGAATGGTTATGTCTGGATGACTGAACCAAGAGTGATTTTAATCTCTATATTTTTCATTTTTTTAGCAAATCTTTATTTCTCTACTAATCAGATAAAGACTCTCAATAAAAAGAATTACACTTAATCTAGGTTAATAAAATGTAAAACTTTTGGTGAAATACCAGAATATCCTGTAAGAAAGTGTTTTTATGATAATATAAAAACTTCAGCTAAAAACCTGAAGTAGTCAAATACTCGAATTGGCAGAAAAGCTTGTTTCTGATTTTTGCAGATCTCAGTTTCTTAAGATGGCAACACGGGGTTGCTTTACATACTTCCTTTTTTTTAATCCTCACCTGAGGATGTTTATTGATTTTAAAGAGGATGGGGGGCTAGGGGAGAGGGAGAGACAGAGAAAGAAACATCCATCGGTTGCCTCCCATATGCATTCTGACCAGGGATCAAACCCGCAACCTAGATATGTGCCCTGACGGGATTGAACCTACAACCTTTTGGTGTATGGGAGGACACTCCAACCAACTGACCCACCAAGCCAGGGCCTGCTTTTTACATAGTATTTGTAGAGCTTTTAACTACTCTATTGCAGAAACCATAAAAATGTTAATTATAAATAAATTTGGTGTCATAACCTGTTGTCTTCATGTAGGTGATACATTTAGTTGAATAAGTTTATGTAACTGATGTCTTGCCTTTCTTGTTTTCTCTGTGACCATTCATTAGTTTGGCTAAATTTACCACTATACAAATTCTGTTGCATGCTGTGATTATGCTGTGGTGCTGGGTGTGATAATCACAATGCTTGCAGCCTTATACCTATGGAAACCTATGGTCCTCTTTCACCTCACTGAAATCTGGAGTCATTAATAGGTTACTTATGGGAGACATAACCTAAGTACCAGCCTTGAGACAGGCACCTGGCACAAAGGCTGCCTATGATTGTCAGATGATAAAATAGATGGGGAATTTCAAGTTGTTTTTGGAGGGGTCATCAGGACCTCCCTAGTTATCCGTGTGGTTAGGGTGGCTGCTCAATTGCTGCTGCCTCCAGGGCCACTCAGTAAACATCTGCTGAGGATCTTCTTCAGCCCTAACAGTCCTCCAGGTGCTGGGATCACAAAATGAATAAAACAAGGGTTCTCTGCCCTGGAGGAGCCCATGTTCTGATGGAAAGAAAAATAGCTCCATTTTCCCCCCGGACACTGTTAGATATCTTATATACATTATTTCTAATTCTCAGTAAAGTCCTGCTGTTCATGCGATGAATATTTACTGTGCCAACTGTGTGCCATGTTCTGTGTCCTAGGAATGAAGGGAAAAAGGTAGGTAGTGCAATGCTAATGCTGCAACTAATCAAATTCTAGCAAGTCAGACAGCTTATGCAGTATAGCCAAAATCATAGTGGTAGTAGTAATAGTCATTGTTTATTGATTAAATAGGCATTATGCCAAAGGGGATAATATAAAGATATTATATAAAGGGTGGGGGCAAAAGTAGGTTTACAGTTATGACTATGCAAATGTTTATTCTTGTATTATTATTATTGTATTATTTTCCCACATGAACAACTGTAGTAAACCTACTTTTGACCCACCCTGTACACTGTCTTATTTAATCCTTAAAACAGCTTGGTATGGTAGGTGGTATCCTCATTCTCATATAGGGGATGCTGAGGCAGCTAGTAAATGACAGGGCAAGGATTTAAACTTAATAGGTTTGGCTAACTCCAAATTCTGTGCTTTTAGCCGTGATGTTATATTGCATCTCTTTCCATGCGGGGGGTAGTAATAGTAGTAACAGATACTATTTATCAGGTATCTACTATGTGTCAGGTGTTTATATATATATTATCTTAGAGTCTCACAACCGCCTAGGAAGGTATTTGCTGGTGTCTTCTGAAACTGAGCCTCAGGAGTCAGATAACCTGCCCAGCTGGTGAGTGGTCGGTAGAACCAGATCTGTCTGGCTCCTAGGCCTCTTGTTCTTCCCGTGGCACTACCATTCTCCCTTTTCTAATGTTTGAGTCCGGTAATTTCTGTTTGACAGACTCACCCTGATTTATTCGCAGTTCCCCTTACGATAAAGCCCTAGGTATTGTAGCCTTGGGATTCTGGTTCTGGTCTTGCTTTTGAACCATGCCAATCAGCTATAAACGACCGTGAACAGGCTACTTTGCCGACATTTTCGTGCTCACTCTAGAGGCTGTGGCTTTTGTAAGACTTCTCTCCCCTTGGGACCTTATCACCTACATATGCATTGTGGAGGCCTTATCTTATCTCCCACAACATGAGAAGAGGGGTGTCCAGCAGAAACCTCTCATATACCCAGGTCGAATTTCACTACAGCTGGTCTCTACATTTCCTCTTGTGACCCCTCACCTATACTTCTGTCTGTGTTCCTTTGCTTCTCCTCTCTCCCCTCTCCACACACTGGAACCTTCCCTGAGCACTACCATAACTGGAAAAAAACTTTTGCTTGTGCCAATTACTTATTCTCTCAAGCTGCTGTTGGTTCCTTTTCCTTTTAGACTAACAACTTTTAAGTGTTTAGGCCTGCAATCTCTACTGTATCCCTCCTTTAAAGTAGATTAGAAAACAACATGTAATATAAATTCCATTTTTGTAAGACAAATTACTTATCTGCTTGCACAGAAATGTCTAGAAGGATATACTCCTAAATGATAAGACAGGCTGTCTCCGAGGGGTGGATTTTAGGTGAAGATTTTGTTTATCACTTTTTTCTAACTCTTCTGCAGTGAAGCTATTACCTATGTAAATAAAGGAGAATAACTCCTTTTTCCTGTTTATTAAAGTAATACATGCTCATTAGATCAACTTTATAAATTATAGAACACTATAAAAAACCAAGTTACTTGCAATCCTACAGCCCAGAGTTAACCAGTGTTAATAATTTGGAGACTTTTAGCTTGTGTGTGCAGATAAACACATTTTTAATAGTGAGTTTACATCACAAGCAATTTTGTAAACCTGATTTCTCCATGTTATGCTTGTGTGCAAGCACAAAATTTAAATATCTGCATAATGTGACACTTAGATACCATGACTTATTTAACCATTCTATTATTGTACGTTTGTATTACTTTGAGTTTTTTAATTTTAAAATTACCTGTGATCAATGCCAATTGTTTGGATGAGCAATTTCTACCCCAGTTTCTGATTATTTATAATATACACACAGAATTAGAATTGGTAGTCAATGGGTATGAATTCAGGCTGTTGCTACATATTGTCAAATTACATTCGAGGGGCCTGGGCCAATCTGCAGCGTGTGAAAGTGCTTGTCTTACGGCACAGTGAGCCTAGAGCGAGGTGTTACTGCAGTGTGCTTCCTGTATGAGAGACCATAGTCTCTCAATAAAGTTAAGACACTTTATTTTAATTGCATCTGTCATTTTCCCTGCTAAGGCAGGGGTCCTGTCTGTGTTCACCAATATCCAATACTGTTTAGTGTGCTGTACGAATGCAAATATTTACTGAATTAATATTATTATTTTTAAAAGATTTTATTTATTTTATTTTTAGACAGAGAGGTAGGGAGGAAGAGAGGGAGAGAAACATCAATGTGTGGTTGCCTCTCACACGCCCCGTACTGGGAACCTGGCCCACAACTCAGGCATGTGCCCTGACTGGGGAATTGAACCAGTGACACTTTGGTTTGTAGCCGACGCTCAATCCACTGAGCTACACCAGCCAGGGTGAATTAATATTATTTTTAAAAAACTGCCAATTCAATAAGCTAAACATTTTTGGCTTTTGTATTTTTAGACATTTAAGTATATTTAGAATTTTATTTAAGTATAATTTACATGTCACAGAATTCACCAATCTTAGGTGTTCAAACTGTTTCAGTAAATTTTTAAAATTGTTCAACCATTACCACAATCCAATTTTAGAACACTTTCATCTCTCCATCTGTCTGTCTTCTTCCTTGTTCCTGTTTGCATTCATCCTCCACTCTCATTCCTGGAACTAGGCAACCACTGATCTGCCTTCTGGCTCTATAATTTTGCCTTTTCTAATAAATGGAATATATAGTTTGTAGTGTCTGGCTTCTTTCATGTAGAATATTATTTTTGAGAGATTCATTCATGTTGAATATTAATAGTTCTTTATTGAGGTATAATTGACAAAGATGCTCATATTTAAAGTATACAATTAATAAATTTGACTTTAATATGTACTTTAAAAGTGTCACAACAATCGAGATCACAAAAATGTCCACCCCCCAAAGTTTCCTTATGCTCCTTTATAATTGCTGGCCTCTCTCTCCAGGTAACCACTGATTTACCTTTTTGTTATTACCATTAACCCTTGAACATGTGTTTGAACTGGACAGGTCCACTTATACATGGATTTTTTTTCAATAAGCATACAGTTGGCCCTTTATATCCCCAGGTTTCATGTCTGTGGACTTTACCAGTTGTGGATGTGGAGGAAGACCAACTGTATGCATTGTTCTATGCCATTTTCCATGAAGGACTTGAGCACCTGTGGATTTTGGTATCTGTGTGTTTGTGTGTGTGTCCTGGAGCCAATCTCCCATGGATACTGAGGGATGACTATAGTTGATTTGGGGGAGTCCAAAGTTGTATGTGGATTTTCAACCATGAAGGGGGTTGTTCAGGGTCACCGTATAGATTAGTTTGCATTTTCTAGAATTATATATATATGAAATCATACAAAAATGGAATATACTTTTTGTCTAGTTTCTATCACTTGGCTTCATTATTCTGAGACATAACATATCCATGTTGTATTTACCAGTAATTCATCACTTTTTTATTGCTGAGTATCATTCCATTATATGGATATACCAAATTTTGTTTATCAGTTCACCAGTTTGATGGATATTTGGATTATTTCCAGTTTTGGGCTACTATAAGTAACAGTACTCTAAACATGCATTCACAAGTCTTTGGGTGAACATTTCTCTTGAGTAGATTCCTAGGAGGGGAATTTCTGATTCATATGATAAGTGTATGTTTAACTTTTTAAGAAATTGCTAAGCTTTTCTAAAGAGGCTATGTAATTTTACATCCCCATCAGTCCAATGTATGAGGATTCCAACTTCACATCATTGCCAACTAGTGATTTCAGTTGTTCCAGTGGTTGTCTTGTATCTCACTGTGGTTTTAATTTGCATTTTTTCAAATTATAAAAGTAGGTTTATTTAGAAAGTTTCAGAGGTTTTAAAAGTGAGCCAGCTGGGCTGTGTAGGCTCAGGAAACAATTTACAGAGGCAAAAGAAGGGCCCTTGGAGCTTAGGAGAAGGGAAGGCAAAGGCAGCACTTTCTGTGGGGAAGAAGAGGGGAGAAAGGTGCAGGCCAGAGTGCCGACTCTTCATTTTACCAATATCTAATGACGTACAGCATCTTTTCAAATACCTAATTGCTGTCTGTACCTCCAGTTTAGTGAGCACTTTACTCAGATCTTTTATCCATGTAAAAAATTAGGTTGTCTTTTTATTATTGAGCTGTAAGAATTCTTTATCTATTATGGGTATGAGTCCTTCATCAGGATGTTTTAGAAATATTTTCTTCCAGTCTTTTCATTTTCTTAATGGTGTCCTTTGAGGAGCAATAGTTTTAAATTTTGAAGGAAGTCCAATTTCTTGGTATTTTTTATTTTTGCCTAACCCAAGGTCACAAATACACTCTCCAATGTTTTATTCTAGAAGCTTTAGAGTTTTTTATGTCTTACATTTAGGTTTCTTATCCATTTTAATTATTTTTGTGTGTGGTATGAAGTATAGATCAAGGTTCTTTTATTTTGCATATGGACATCCAAGTATTTCAGCATTATTATTGAAAATGCTACCCTTTCTCCTTTGAAATTAACTGGGTCTATTTCTAGAGTGTTTCACTGATCTATGTGTATACTGAGACAAGTGTGTACAATGCTACAAAGTCTTGATGATTGTTTGCTTTATAATAAGTTTTAAAATCAAGCAGCCTAAGTCCTTCAACTTTGTTCTTAAAAAAAAAATTGTTTGGCTATTCTAGGTAGTTTGCATTCCTATGTAAATTTTTGGATTAGTCTGCCAATTTCTACAAAAAAATGCTGCAATGATTTTCCTAGGGAATGGTTTAAACCTTTTAGTTCAATTTGCAAGGAACTGGCATTTAAACAGTACCGAGCTTTCTAATTTTATTTAGTTAGGTCTTCTTTAATTTCTGTCAGCACTGTTTTGCAGTTTTCAGTGTGCAACTATTATTTTGTTCTGTTTATTCCTGAGTATTTTATTCTTTTTGATGCTATTATGAATAGATTTTTTAAAAAATTTGAATTTCACTATTTGATTATTCATTGTAGTATATGGAAACAAGGTGATTTTTTGTATATTAAGCTTGTATTCTGACACCTTGCTACCTCACTAATCAGTTCTGGTGGCTTTAATATAGATTTCTTAGTATTTTCTACTTAAAGTTTATATAATCTATGAGTAGTTTTACTTCTTCCTTTTCAATCTGAATACTTTTAATATCTTTCTTGTCTTACTTCACAGGATAGAACCTTCATTACAATGATGAGTAGAAATGGTGGGCAACAGAAACATCCTTGTTTGGTTCCTTATTTTAGAGGAAAGGCATTCAGTTTTTCACCAGAAGTATGATGTTAACTGTAGATGCCTTTTGTCAGGTTAAGGAAATTTTCTTCTATCCTTACTTGGGTGAGCATTATTGTGAATGGATGTTCAATTTTGTCAAATGTTCTTTTTGTGTCTATGGAGACGATCATGTGTTTTTTGGTCCCTTATTCTAATTCTGGTCTATTACATTAGTAGATTTGGGATGTTAAACCAGCCTTCTCCTCCTGGGATAAACCCCACTTAAAGTGTATAATCTTTGTAATATGTTGCTGGATCTGACATGCTAGTATTTTGTAAGATTTTATATTGAGGCTCACAAGGGATATTGGTTTGTAGTGTTCATTTCTTGTGATGTTTTTATGTGGCTTTAGTGTCAAGGTAACATTGGCTTTATAAAATGAGTTTGGAAGTGTTCCCACTATTATTTTCTGAAAGCATTTGTCAAAGATGGTATTACTTTTTTCCTTAAATATTTGACAATTTAACATGAAACCATCTTTATATGGACTTTGCTTTGGGGAAGACTTAACCTAATTTATTATGTTTGCATGATACAGTCTATTCTGATTTTCCATTTCTTCTTGAGTCAGTTTTGGTAATTTGAGCTTTTCTAGGATTTTGTCACATTTCATCTAAGGTATGAAATTTTTTGGAATAAAGTGTGTTGATAATATTTCTTTATAATTATCTTAAGTTCTGTAATGTCTATAGTAATTCCTCCTCCTTCATTCCTGATTTTAATTTATATCTTCTCTCTTTTTTTCCTTGGTCTAGTTAACGTACTACCTTAAAAAAATCTTTTCAAAGAACCACCTTTTGGTTCCATCAAGTCTTTTGTAGTTTTCCTATTTTCTATTCCATGGACTTCCACTCTGATCTTTATTATTTCCTTCTTTCTATTTATTTTTAAAAATATTTTATTTATTTATTTTTAGAGAGAGGGGGAGGGAGGGGAGAAAAAGAGGGAGAGAAACATTGATTAGTTGCCTCTCATATGCACCCTGACAGCAAACTGAACCTATAATCCAGGCATTTGCCCTGACTGGGAATCAAACTGGTGACCTTTTGCTTTGCAGGACAATGCCCAAGCAACTGAGCCACGCCAGTCGGAGCCTTTCTACTTACTTTGGGTCTGGTTTGCTCTTCCCTTTTTCAGGTTTTGGTAGAAGCTTATATTATTGTTAGACCTTTTAGAGTCATGAATATTTCTCTAAGCACTACTTTAACTGCACCCCATACATTTTTACATTTTCTTTTATTTTCATTCATTTCAAGACAATTTTAAATTTCCCTGTGGTTTCTTCTTTGAACCATGTGTCTTTATTAAATTTCCAAATATTTTGGGGTTCTCAGGTTTCTGTTATTGACTTCTAATTTATTTCTATTATGGTCCAACAACATATTTTATATTACTGTGATCCATTTCAATTTATTGAACTTTTTTTTATTCACATAACATACGGTCTTAGAGAAGTTCCATATGCACTTGAAGAACATACATATTTTCCTGTTTTGTTGCATGTTCTCTCTATATTGATTAGATCAAATATGTTAACTGTTCGAGTGTTCTTTATACTTACTGATTGTCTCTAGTTTTATCAGCTACTAAAAGAGGAGTATTGAAGTCTTCAACTGTAATTCTTGAATGATCTGACAATTTTTGTTTCATGTATTTTGGGCCTTTGTTGTTAGGCACATAGACAATTAAAACTGTTATCTCTGGCTATTACATTTTAACTGTTGGTGAAGTAGAAATATTCATGTTTAGTTGCTGGGTGAAACTTCTTTTGACTGTTTTAGAATTGGTCAATATTCATGTTCTTACTGTTGATTTTGAAGAATCTGATTTATAAAAGATCACTACTAGTCATATGATCCAATCCAGTTTGTTTACCGTTTTTGTGGTATAAAATGTCAATTTTAAGTGTACTCAAATTTATAAATAATTTCCTTATAAATTTCTCCCATTACCTTTATGTTTTTAAGAAAATTCTCACCTGAGATATGTTTTTATTGAGTTTAGAGAGAAAGGGAGAGGAGGAGGGAGAGAGGAGGAGGGGGGGGAGAGAGAAAGAGAGACATTAATGTAAGGGAGAAACATTGATCAGTTGCCTCCCATAAGCACCCTGACCGGGGATTGAACCCACAGCATTTTGGTGTATGGGACAATGCTCTAACCAGCTGAGCCACCTGGCCAGGGCCTATTACTTCTATGCTTTTAAAGCCTATTTATTTTCTTGTAGACATTAGTTTAATATGCACTTTTTTCATCCCACCAGAGTAAGCCAACATTTTATTGACTAGTTGGTCTTTTCTTGACCCATTTAAGACACTATCTTTATATACTATGTTATTATGCATAAATTTTTTGTTTAGGCATGAATACTATACTGGGTTTAATTACTATAGTAATTATATAGTAACCTTCCCTTGGACACCATCATGACTTTGTTTCTTTTTAAAACTCATTGCTGTTCTTGTGTATTTATTGTTCCATGTGAGGTTTAGAATTAGCTTATCATCTTCCACAACATATTTTAGGTAATTATATTTTTCAAGTTACTTTTTTTTCTTGGTATTACAATGGAATTTTTTCCCTCATTATATTTTTAACTCGTTATTAATGGGGTATGGGGTTAATATCATTTAAAAACTGTTAAGTTACTCTTCTTCATTTTGCTTAGTTTCAGGATTTTTTCAAACCAGAAAATATATTAAATTTTGTCATATGCCTTCAGAGAATCCGTTTATATTTTATGCTTTTTTTCTCTTTTAATTTGTTAATGACATCTTGAAAGGCTGAGTCAGTTGCAATCTTGGGCTAAAATCCACTTACTTTTAAATACTGGTAGATTTGACAAATTACTTAATCTTCTGTGGTTGTTTTCATACCTGTAAAGTGGAGATAATAGCGTCTACAAAATAGGGTTTTTGTGAGCACTCAATGAATTGAAATATTTAGAGTAGTGGTTGGTACACAGTATGCGGCATGCGTGTATAAATTAGTAAGATTTATTTTTGTTTAAGTGAAGTTGGTTTATCTTCTTCCTTCTGTGTACTTTATATCTGCCTATTTTGTCATCCTTTTTCACACATCTTGAGAGGATAGTCTAATTCATTTATTTCAGTATAGAAGTTATATATTTCCCCTTGTGCATATCCCATAGATTTGAATATAGTATGTGGCAACAGTAGGTTTACAGTTTTGAGTACATGAGTTTATTCTTGTATTATTATTTATTAATTAGTGTATTATTTTCCATACAAACAACTGTAAATCTACTTTTGCCCCAGCCTGTATAAAACTTTCATTACCTGATTTTAAAAAGATTGTAATTTGGTACTGGCCAGGTAGCTCAGTTGGTAGAATGTCGTCCTGCTATACCAAGGTTGTGGGTTCCATCCCTGGTCATGGCAAATGTAAGAATCAACCAAGTGGAACAACAAATCAATATTTCTCTCCCTCTAAAAATCAGTAAAAAGGATTGTAATTTCTATTTTCATTTCCTCTTGAGCTTAACAGTTATCCTGAAAAATATTTAACACTTAAAAAATTTTATTTTTAAATTTCTAGACTGTGCATTTTTTGTAATTTCAGTCTACATTTTAAATAACAAATGTGGTCTGTATGCTATGCTGGCAATTTTTAAAAATACTGCAGTTTTCTTTATGTTTTAATAAGTAGGCTCTTTTGTGGTGGTTCCATGTATATTTGCTGGGTACCAAGTATATATTTGAGTGCCTCCGAAAGCTTACTAATTCTATATACTTTGTTTTTTCTATTTGATTTGTTGATTTTTATGTTACTGTAGATTTGTCAATTTTTCCTTGTATTTTTATCAGACTTGTTTTATATGTTGCATAAAGTTGATAACTTATTTTCATGGACAGCTGTTGAAATCTTGATGTCTCTTTTAAGCTTTGCATTCTATTTGTCTCCCTAACATTGCAATACTTGATTTACTCTTGTTACTGTTCATGTGACTGTTATCTCTATGTTAGGTACAAATCTAAAAAATAGTATACAGTTGGATTTTTTTTTAATCCTCACCAGAGGATACATGTATTGATTTTAGAGAGAAAAACAGGGAGAGAGAGAATGATGAGAAAGCAACATTGATCAGCTGCCTCCCAAATGTGTCACACTGGGGATCGAACACACCACCTTTTGGTGTATGGGACAATGCTCCAACCAACTGAGCCACCTGGCCAGGGCTCCAGTTAGATTTTTTAATCCAATCTGAGTTTTGTGATTGATACTGTATCTGACTTATTCTGGCCATTTACTTTGTACTCTGTTTATCTTTTCTCTCTTCTTTACTATAGCACACTCTATTCCTTTATCAATATAACATTCCTCTTTTTTTTCTCTCTCTCTAACTTTCCTTGTGAAATCATATAGTTTGGATGGACTTGACTCCTGACCAAGATTAGTATTAGGCCTAACTCCTTCAGGAGTTAGTTCAGGGATTGGACCCAAACCAAGACAATGCTGCTCTCTTTATGTGCAGCAATTAGCTTCTGCATCGTCTTGCAGAGAACATAAGCTCTGGCTCCCTCTTCAATCTGATCCCATCTCCTTTCTTTTATTACAGTGAAAGTTTCTCTTACTATAAGTGGTGTTCTGTATTTTTTAAAAAAATATTTATGGTGTAGAGATTGGAAACTACAGTCTGCTTTCAGTTCAGCAACCTGAAATAAGAAGCTGGTCTGTATTATTATTTTTATTAAGTCCACTGAAGTTTTGTTTGTGGCTTAATGTATTCTGTAAATGATCTATGGACAAAGGTATTTTATTTATTTTTAGGGAATATTTTATTATGGCTGCAAAGAATAGGTTTTAATTTCTCCTTTTTTTTTCTTTTAGAGTTTTTGCTTCAAAAATCTGATGTTATTAGGGTTTTTTAGGGTAGTCATTCTTTTTTTATTCAATCTTTGCTGTCATTTCACATTTGAAGCCTTTTCTTTTAAAAAGTGAGTTCATTCCATTTATATTCACTGAGCTAAAAATATTTGCCTTAGTTCTGTCACTTTTAGTTTATGCTGTGTGGTCTGTGTTTTTCTTTTGTGCGTACATTCCTCCCCCCCCACCCCCCCGACAGAATTAAATAGAATATTTAGAGTCAGGCTTTCATTTTCCAATTGTTTATTGTAATTAATGTTATTAAACTCTCAACTTATCAGCTTTAGAGGGTATCTGTGGAGGCCTTGCTAATGAAACTCAACATATATTTTCTTCCTCTACATCCTGATTTCAGTTAAATTATTTCTAGGATGTTACACATACATTTCTTCTTTCTCTTTATACCCCAGTTTTACTTACGTTATTTTTCTCATATTATGTTCTGATCAATATCCTTTCTACATTTAAATGGATTGATTGTTCACTGTTATTTCTTTTCAAATTTATTAAGGGTAACATTGATTAATAACATATATTTCAGGTGTACAAATTTATAATATGACATCTCTATGTGCTATCGTGTGCTGACCACCCTAAGTCTAGTCTCTTCTGTCGACATGTATTTGACCCCCTTTACCCTCTTTGTTCTCCTCCTAATCCTTTTCCCTCTGGTAACCACCATTCTGTTGTCTGTTATCTGAGTCTGTTTGTTTTGTTGTTTATTTGTGGCTTTTGTTTTATATCCCACATGAGTGAAATCATGTGGTTCTTGTCTTTTTTTGTCTGACTTATTTCACTTGGCATAATACTCTCAAGGTCCATCCCTGTTGTTGCAAATGGCAACCTATCTTTTGTATAGCTAAGTAGTATTCCATTGTATGTATGCATTACATCTTCTTTATCCAGTCATCTGATGATGGGCACTTAGATTGTTTCCATGTCCTGGATATTGTAAATAATGCTTCAATGAACACTGGGATATAGCTATCTTTACAAATAAGTGTTTTCAATTTTTAGGGGGGTAGATACCCAGAAGAGGGATTGCTGGGTCATATGGTAGCCCTATTCTTAATTTTTTGAGGAACCTCCATAGTAGTTTCCATGGTGGCCATGGCAACCTACATTCCCACCAGTAGTGTATAGGGTTCTCTTTTTTCCACTTCCTCTCCAATATTTGTTATTTCTTGTCTTATAAATAATAGCTATTCTAAGAGGTGTGAGGAGCTATCTCATTGTGGTTTTGATTTACTTTCCCTTATAACTAGTGATGTTGAGCATCTTTTCTCGTATCTGTTGGCCATAGGTATGTCTTCCTTGGAGAAGTGTCTATTTAAGTCCTCTGTCCATTTTTTTCATTGGATTTTGTTGTTGTTGAGTTCTTTATATATTTTGGATATTAGCCCCTTATCAGAGGAATCATTTGCAAATATCTTCTCTCATTTTGTTGGTTGCTTTTTTGTTTTGTCAATGTTTTCTTTTGCTGAGCAGAAACTTTTTAGTTTGATGTAGTCTCATTCATTTGTTTTTGCTTTTATGTTGTTTGCCTTTTGGGTTAAGTTCACAAAAATGCCTCTGAGACCAAGGTCCATATGTTTAGCACATATGTTTTCCTCTCTATATTTTATTGTTTCAGGTTTTATATTCAAATCTTTAATCCCGTTTGAGTTAATTTTTTATGTATGGTGTCAGACTGTCATCTAATTTCATTCTTTTGCATGTGGCTTTACACTTTTCCCAACATGAGTTATTACAAGAGACCTTCTTTTTTCCATGGTATGGTTTTGGCTCCTTTGTTGAAAATTAGTTGCCCATATATGTGTAGGTTTATTTCTGGGCTATCAATTATGTTCCATTGGTCTGTGTATCTGTTTTTCTGCCAATACCATACTGTTTTGATTACTGTAATTTTGTAGTATAATCTGACATCAGGGCTTGAGATACCTCCAGCTTTGTTCTTTTTTCTCTGGATTGCATTGGCTATTCAGGGTCTTTTGTGACTCTATACAAATTTGAGTGTTTTCTTTTTTTTTTTTTTAATTCCGTGAAAAATTCCATTGGGACTTTGATAGGAATTACATTAAATCTGTATAACAATGTTAATTCTTCTGATCTATGAACATGGAATAGCTTTCCATTTCTTTATGCCTTTAATTTCTTTCAGCAATGTCTTGTAGTTTTCAGTGTACAGGTCTTTCACATCCTTCGCTAAGTTTATTCCTAGGTATTTTATTCTTTTTATCATGACTGTAATAGAATTTTCTTTGTTTTTCTTTCTGCAACAAATTTTTGTATGATTTTCTATCTTGCAACTTTAAAATATGTATTGTTTTTAATAGTTTTTCAGTGCAGTCTTTAGGGTTTTCTCTATCTAGAATCATGTTATCTTTAAACAGTAACAGGTTTACTTCATTCCCTGTTTGGATGCCTTTTATTTATTTTTCTTGCCTAATTGCTCTGGCTAGGACCTCCAGTACTGTGTTGAATAACAGCTGTGAGAATGGGCATGCTTGTCTTGCTTCTGATCTTAGAGGAAAAGCTTTTAGTTTTTCCTCATTGAGTATGATTTTATCACAAATGGATGTTGTATCCTGTCAATTTTTTTCTGCATGTATCGATATGATTATGATTAATATGATGTATCACATTGATTGATTTGTAGATGTTGAGCCATCCTTCATCTCTGAAATGAACCCACTTGAATATGCTGTATGATCATTTTAATATGTTGTTGTATTCAGTTTGCTATTATTTTGCACCTTAGAGGTATTGTCCTGTAATTTTCTTTTTTTCTGAACATTATCCTTGCTGGGTTCTGGAATCAGGGTAATGTTAGCCTTGTAATATGAGTTCAGAATTATTTGCTCTTCTTCACTTTTTTGGAAGAGGTTGAGAGGAATTACTATTAAAGCTTTTTAAAAATGTTTGGTAGACTTTACCAGTGAAGCTGCCTGGTCCTAGACTTTTGTTTATTGGCAGGTTTTTGAATAGTCTTTCAATTTTCTTAGTAGTGATGGGTCTATTTGGGGTTTCCTCCTTTTTATGATTCACTCTAGGAAGGCTGTATACTTCTAAGAATTTTTCTGTTTCTTCTAGGCTATTGTATTTCGTGGAATATAATTTTTCATAGTATTCTCGTATAAGCCTTTGTATTTATGTGGTGTCCATTCTAACTTTTCCTCTTTCATTTCTAATTCTATTTGAGTCTTTCCTTGTTTTCCTTAGTGAGTCTAGCCAGAGGTTTGTCAATTTTGTTTATTTTTTCAAAGAACAAGCTCTTTGTTTTATTAATTTTTTCTATTGTCTTTTTGTTCTCTATTTCATTTATTTCTCTTCTGAGTTTTATTTCCTTCTATTTACTGACTTTGGGCTTCATTCTTCCTTTTTAGTTCTTTAAGGTGTAATGTCAGGTTCTTCATTTAGGATTTTTCTTGTTTCTTAAGTCCATAATTCTATAAATTTCCCTCTTAGTACTGCTTTTGCTGCACCCCCCAAATTTTGGTATGTCAGATTTTCATTTGTCTATATGTATCTTTTGATCTCTTCTTTTATTTCTTCTTTGACCCAATAGTTATTCAGTAGCATGTTGTTTAATCTCCGTATGTTTGTGGTTTTTCCAACTTTCTTCTTGTAGTTAATTTCCATTTCATACTACTGGTCATAACATATGTGTGGTATGATTTCAGTCTTCTTAAATTTATTGAGACTAGTTCTGTGCCCTAAAATGTGGTCTCTCCTTGAGAATGTTCCATGTGCACATGAGAAGGATGTGTTTTCTGTCATTTCAAAATGGAACGTTCTCTAAATAGCAACGAAGTCCATTTGGTCTAATGTTTCATTTGAGTTAGACATTTTCTTACTGACTTTCTGCATGGATGAGCCATCCATTGCTGCCAAGTGAAGTATTCTGTACATTACTATAATTGTATTTTTATCAGTTTCTCCCTTGAGGTCTGTTATTGCTTTATATACATCTGCATTTTCTGGATGCCACTTGCTTGTAGCATCATCTTCCCCATTTTCACTCTAGCTTCTGTTTGTCTTTTGATCTGAGAGGAGTGTCCTGCAGGCAACATATACACTTGGGTTTTATTTTTTAATCCATTCTGCTACTCTGCCTTTTGATTGGTGAGTTCAGTCCATTTACATTTAGGGCAACTATTTTTATATGAGGACTAACTACATCCATTTTTATTTTTTTTTCTGGTTGCTGTGTATCTCCACTGTTTCTTTTCCTTTGTGATCATGTCTGCTATGCTAGTTTGGTGATTTTCCATGATTGCCCCATTTCCTTTTCCTTTTATTTTTTTCAGGTTTCATGTCTCAGCTCTGGTTTTGTTTTGTGTTTACCATTTGCCTCGTGTAAAATGTCTCATACATGCAATAGTCCCTTTTCTTCTTCTGTTTGCACCCTATCTTCATTCACCTGTACATGTTCAGTCCTTTCCTCCTCTTCTTTGGTGATTTTGTTGCTACAAGTTCTCTCTTTTTATGTTGTGCACTACCAGTAGTTAGTTTTTTTTTAATGCCCCTTCCCCCCTTTAATCTTTGTTTTAATTAAGGGTGTAATATCCTATTCTAAAGTAGAGTTGCAGTTTCCTACTTCTGTCTGTTAGTCATCTTACTCAAGAGTTTTGTATACTTTTTTCTTTCGCTTTCTGGTAGTAGAGCTCCTTCCTTTCCTTCCTTTCTCCTTTCCTTCCCACCCTTCTGGTTGTCAAATGATCTTTAATTGAAATATTTTGCTTTATAGTTCTTAACAAGCTGGAGATTCCACTGCATCACTGTTGATGTTTCTATGTTGTCATGAGGTTGGCAGCCATGAACATTGCAGTCCAAGGCCAGGCAATCCACAAGATCTCTTTAATGCCTCCAGAGAGTTTCTAGCTAAAGACTGGTGCTTCATCTGTCAGGCGATGTTGGCAGTCTCATTTCAAAAGCGGTATTTCTACCGTGCCTATTTTTTTTTTTTTCTTCTTTCTGTCTCGTGGCAGCTCTTTGAGGGCTTTGATGATCAGGGCTGAGGCAGAAGGCAGTACCCCAACCTCGGCCTGTTTTGAATGGTCAATTTCACTCTAATCTTCAGACCCTTCCAATTACCTTTTGCTTTGGCGATGTCATCACTAACCTTTTTTGGAGACAGGCCCAGAGGGCCAATTTTGGGGGTCAGGGCAGACATGGCACCCCCACCCAGTGCACCTCAGGTATACAACTTTGATCTTGTTGGGGTTGAACTTTGGTGGTATAGTGGAGGCGGCTGGTGTTGGATGAACCTGGATTGGGGACAACTGAAGCAAGTGGCACCTATTCTTCCTCTGAGCTGAAAGCCAAAAAAAGAAGAGCTCCTTACAACATTTTTTTGTAAAGCAAGTCTTGCAGTAGAGTCCCTCAGCTTTTGTTTGTCTGGGAAAGCCTTTTTTTTTTCATAGCTAAAGGATAACTTTGCTGGATATATTATCCTTGGCTGATAGTTCCTTTCAGTATTTTTTTTTAAAAGGTTCTATTCATCCATTTTTAGAAAGGGGAAAGAGAAGAAGAAATAGAGGGAGAGAAATGCCAATGTGTGGTTGCCTCTTGCATGCCCCCCACTGAGGACCTGGCCTGCAACCCAGGCATGTGCCCTGACTGGGAACTGAACCAGTGACCCTTTGGCATGCAGGCTGGCTCTCAATCCATTGAGCCACACCAGCCAGGGCCCTTTCAATATTTTGAATATTTCCCTCCACTCTCTCCTGGTTTGTAATGTTTCCACTGAACTATCTGATGATAATGTAATGGGGTTTCCTTTGGTTGCCTTGAGAATTCTTTGTCATTAATTTTTGACAATTTGAATAAAATGTGTCTTGAAAATGATGTTTTTTGTTGATATAATTAGTTCTTCTGTTAGCTTCCTTTATTCTAAAGTCCAGTTCTTTCCATAGACTTGGGAAGTTCTCAGTTATTTGAGTAGGCTCTTTATTCCCTTCTCCCTCTTCTCCTACTGGCATAACCATTATCCCTATGTTCCTTTCTAATGGAGTCAGATAGTTCTCATACAGTTCTCTCATTTTTAAAAACTCCTTCCTCATGGGTCTTTTTTAGGTTTCTGTCTTTGAGATTGCTAATTCTCTCTTCCATCTGGTCTGCTCTATTTCCAATGCTTTGCAGTGCATTCCTCATCTCACTTATTAAGTTTTTCAGCTCCAGATTTTCTATTTGGTTCTTTTTGTTAGTTTTAATCTCTTTGATAAAGTACCCTGTATGTTCATTAATTTTATTTGTGAGTTCACTGAACTGCCTTTTTGAGTTCTCTTGTATTTCACTGAGTTTATTCAAAACTTCAATCTTAAATTCTGGATCATATAAGTGACAGTCTTCCATGACTCTGAGTTTGGTTTCTAAAGACTTTTCATTTTCTTTCAGTGCTCCCATGTTACTTTGGTTGTTCATGGTATTTGATGGATTGTTTCTCTGACACATTTGAGCTGTTTTGATACTGTTTTGCTCCCACCAATTCAGCAGTTTGATAGGCAGGGTACTTTTTTTCTCTCCAGTAGATGGTGTTAAGCACAAGTATCTGTTACCTGGACTATTTGTGCTTCTGGTCTCCAGTGGAGTGGCATTGTTTCAGTTATGGAAAAATGCCATGTATGCACTGGGATGATGCATGTCCCCTGTGACTGGCTCCCTTGGGTTATGGGGTACCACCACTATGGTGGGGGTAATATGGCAGGTGATGGAGAACTGGTTTTATGAGCTCCCAGTGCTATTTCCTGTTTGGGTCACTGGTGCAGCTGTGTTTTTTGTAGGCATCTCCATGGCCTCTACCAGGCTCTGACAGAATGGGTAGGGCTAGGGATGAAAGTTTGCAATCTTGTGGCTCCACCCCCATCAGCAATGGCTGTTGGCACTTCTACAGGGGTTTGTCGTGATGAGGAGGAAGGGAGATGTCTTTTCTCAGAGGAACACTGCTTCTGAACCTCTTACACTCTAGGCCATAGTGTGAGTGCTGCAGCTCAAATTCTCCACGGCTACCATGCTCGCTGGAGCCGCAGCGGGCACCCAACTACATCTGCAGCCATCCTTCTTGTCCTTCTCCTTGTCCCACGTCCCCTAATTATTCCAATAGGCCCACTTTTCAGGTGTACCACTGGGTGGATCTTTCAGGTGTTTTTGTGTGTTGTGCAGAGGATCCTTTGTTGAGTTATAGTTGTCTGACTTGTAAATTTAAGGGGAGAAACAAAGGAATCTTATCATTCTGCCATGATGCTGAATGTCACACTGTTATTTCTTTTCCACATGGCTGCTGTATTTCTGGGCTCTTTATTTTGGTTTGTCTTTTGGTTTTATGATTATGTCCTTTTTAAAGAAAAGCTCACAGGTGCTATACTCCCTCCAGTTATTAAATGTTTGAAAATATCCATTTGTGTTTTCATGTTTGAATGTCATCTTGGGTTAGTGTAAAGTTTGGATATAGACTTTCTCTGAGAAAGTTGTGAATATTGTTTCATGGTCTTCCAGTATTCATTTTTACTGTGGAGGTATCTGAGGCAAGACTGATTTGTCCCCCTTATCTGGTGAATTGCACTTTGAAAAATGGACCCCCTCCCCAAATAAACTTTTATTTATCTTTGAATTCTAGTAAATTCACCACACGCCTGGGTTCAATCATTATCAGTATTTCCTGGATATATTCATCTTGTAGACCTGAATCTGACCTTTTAGTTTCAGATCCTCTTTTATTTCAAAAGAACTTTTCTATTATCTTTGCATTTTTTCTATTCTGTTTGCTCTATCTAATACATATAAGTTAAACCCTTTTAGTTTTTCTTATATATACCTAATTTTGTTACTTTCTATTCCATTTTACTTGGTCTTTTTAAATTTACTGATTGGAAGGAGAGAGAGAGAGAGACAGACATCAATTTGTTGCTCCTCTTATTTATGTATCCTTTGATTGATTCTTGTATGTGCCCTGATTAGGGATTGAATCCGCAACCTTGGCCTATCAGGAACGATGTTCTAACCAACTGAGCTACCCAGCTAGGCCCCATTTTACTTGATCTTTCAAAGTCTTCTTCTATGTCCCTTGTTTTTCTGTATGATGGTCAAGCAATATACCTCCACATGGTGATTTTTAATGGTTACATGGGATTACACCATGTATATATAGGATAATTTTATTAGTCTTCCTATTAGATACTTAGATTGTCTCAAATTTTTCACTATTATAAATATCCACCTATACATGTCCAGTGATGTTGCTTCATAAGATCAGTAAACTTGCCCTAATTCTTCGTAAGGGTACTCAATGCCAAAAAACTTTAAATCATGCTTGTGAATCCACTTGCTAGTCTTTTCTTCTCATACAGTCAGGCTCAGGACATTCCAGGTCATTATCATAAAAAATGAGACCCCAGTTTTATAACTAAGCATATTAAGGAAATCTCCAGATTAAAGAAAGTGATTTGGTGATGGCTTTTTCAGTATTCTCAAAAAAGATATTAAAGATTTAATGGTAGGGGTAAAAAATGATATAGTCTCTGTAGAGGGCTATTTGACCTTATCTACTGACCTGGATATTTTGTTTATCCCTCTAGATCTACTCTTCCCCAGCACTGTTTCTGAGGAGGCAGACCCAAACGGACCACATCAGTGGGTTCTCTTATCATTTGGTTTCTGGTTAGAAGCCAATGGAGAATGCCAGCAGGATACTGGAATATATTAAGAGAATGAAATTGGGTATTTATTCAAGAAGCTGTCTCTTAGCTGGTTGCCATATGCTGGCTAAATCCCATTACTGAAGGTCACAAGCTGTGTCAGGTGACCCTCTCTAAACCCAAACATAGTAGCTATGACCCAGACATAGCTACTATCTTTGGGTTCTGGAGATGGTTTCCTCTCCTTGTCCTTTTGGACCTATGTATGGAAATGGCTGCCCACTGTTGCTAATTTTGGTTGTCTGTATTATTGCTTGTTGGTTTTTCTTAAATCCTCCTATGTCTTTGCAAGTAAGCTATGTTTGCTACATCTAGAAATTTATCCTACATGTGTATAAAAACACATATATAAAATTATTCATTGCAACATTATATTTCTAAAGTGAACTATTAGAAACATAATGTCCACATACAGAGGACTGTAAAAGAATGGTATAACAAGACAGTGGAATATTACACAGCTGTAAAAAACTTAAAACATTCATTAGCTGCATCTACAGAACAGTCTCCAATTTTATTGATGTGCTTTTTCCCCCTAACCTTCAGTTATTCTGTCATTAATTTATTCCTCACATACTTGGGGCCCCCAAAATATTCCTGAAGCCTCATTTATACCTCAGGGATCATAAAATACAAGTGTTTGGTTTACCATGGTGTTCTTTCAATCTTTGTTAGCTTTATTAAAGTTTACTTGATACACAAAAAATTTTACACATTTAATGAATACCTCTTGTTGAGTTTGGACATATGTATACACCTGTGATGTCATTACTACAACCAAGGTACTAAGCATATCCATCACCTTCAAAAATTTTCCTGTATTTTGTGTGTGTGTGTTTTTTGTAGGAATAGTTAACGTGAGATCTGTCTGAATTCTTAACAGATTTTATAAGCGTACAAAACCATATTTTTAATTATAGGTAACTGTTGTACAGCAGATCTCTAGAGCTTATTCATTTGGTATAACAAAAACTTTATACAAGTGTTGAAAAGGCAAGTTAACACGCAATGATTGTAGTATGCTACCATATGTGTACGAAAAAAATAAAGAATGCATAGGTATATGTGCATATGTGTGTATATACATGTCTATGTGTATGTATCTCTCCATATGTGTAAATATATGAGTGTGAGGAAGAGAGTATCTTTGGAAGGGTATATAAGAAATGATAACAGTGGTTGCTTCAAGAGAGGAAAATTGAGCAGTAGGACATTTTTTACTATTCTTTTGTTTCTCTGAATATTAAATACATGAATGTATTATCTAGTCAAAAATGTATTACATTAATAATAAGTATTAATTGAAAGCCTTAGAGAAACAATGACCAAGGAGGAATTAGAGAAACTGGTAAAGGAATTGCTAGGTGATAGAAAGAGGCAACAAGTTATAAAGTTACTGAAATGTTCTAAGTAATGAAAGCCTCATAATTTAATTTCTTACCATGGTCCTTTTATGGAATTATACACTATAATAAATTCTGTGTAGAAGTTACTTCCTGTTCAGGGTTGAATGCAGAACACTATATATGATAAAGATTTGTTTTAAACATGATCATCTTTATTATTTAGAAAAACTTCAGTTCTTTGGCTTCCTCCCATATTTACAGAGTTTACTTACATTATTAACAAAGGAGTACGACTACAGAACGAAAGGTACAACTGTGTTAAAGGAAGCGGGCCATGAGAAGACTCTTCAGGAAATTAGTTAAGAAGGGAAGAAAAAGACTGCTGGGGAAAATACTCATTGAACCAAAGTTGTTTAAAATCACTTATTTTTATAATATCCCAAAATGGCAAAAATAGGAAAGGATTACTAGCTTGATTTTCTAAGGTGGTTTTAATATTCCTGATATTTACTCTTGCTAAAAAAGTTCTAGGAGACACAGGGAGATTCACTCACCCTTCCTGGAACTGAGCTTGGGCAGACTCCTCCGCTACAAGGGTCTCATACTCCTCAGCGGCAAACCTGTCCCAGTCGGAGGGCTCAGGAACGTCGTTCTCCACATCCTGATTGGAAAGAGTACAGTCAGAGGAAATAAAAATAATCAGAGAGGACTGGAGACAGGTCATCACAAATGTTATAGATCACCGAAAAACTTACCTGAAAATGTTTCGTTTCCATATGTTAAAAGTGGTGCTAAAGTAACACTCCTAAAGTGATTTTCCAATCACAAAATTATAATGAACTTCCCAGCAGCTAGATTCTTTAGGTCTAGAATCTTTAGCCTTGCAATCAAAGACCTTTCTCTAGTCCCTTCTTTGCGTGCACTTTGCCCAGCATCTATCTGGAGTGACTTGAGGGATGTGTATGTTCACCTGGAATGTACCATTCCCTTCCTTCCCCTGGCAAATTTTTACTGCTTCTGTAAAAGCCAGGTGAAGACACCATGTCATCCGTGCTGTCTTTTTGGAAACAGCCCTTCTGCCTCAAATCATTTCCTTTGCTATACTGTACATGCTTTGGCTCTTTTTCATCTTTTTATACCCATTCTTTATATACTGAGTCTTTTTCATCTTTCCATAACCAGTGTCACCTCAACACAGTGCCTGGAATTTATTGAGCATGTTCTGACTAATTGTTTTAATTCTTTTCACAGAACATATCAATAATTACCACCTCTTATAAAAAGTAAAATTTAAAGGTATGCATTTAAAAGTAAAATTTATAACACAAATACAAGAAATAAAGAGGGAAAAAGCCATACATTTTCTTTCCCTTCTATAATATGGGCAGCATCTTGGATTATATAGTCCAGGTAAAATATGTTTTTCCATAATGAAAATGAGTTAGTATTTTCCTATGATGTAAGGTTAGCTATGTCTAGAAGAATGCAAGTACTTGAGAATTGAACATACAATGTGTTAATTACTATAGTTAATCCATTTTTAGAACCCTAGCCCTACCCTTTTAACATCTGTAAAATTGGCATGTATCTTAGACTTACAATTGGCAATGAATATTTGTTTTTAGGTGATCTTCATCTTCTTACTACTATTTAGGTCGAAAAGTTATGCAACATGTGGAAAGAAAAAACTGTGTAAGTTTCCTGTGGCTGTATTCCTGTAGGACTCACTGAAACAATCCTTTTCTATCAACACAATTTGTACTTTTAAAATGGGGGAATATAGAAGGGGAAGTGGTGATGTTCTGCTTTTTGTTTTTGGACATGTATCATATATCCAGGTTTTCTGAGGGTCCACAGGTTCTTGTGTATGGGGAAGGGTGCTCATCTCTACTCAGGGGTTGAATGATTTCAAACTGGTAGTCATGGACAGCAATCATTAATACTTGAAAAAGTATTATATTATCTGAAGGCTGTCTATCAGAGAGAGCTTCTAGTTTTCATTATGATGGGGAAAGCTATTTACCATGTCATCCCGAAAATGAATGATACAATTAAACCAAACACACTTTCTAATACAGACGTGCTCTTGATATCATTTTTTAAGTTAGAAGTGTTTTTCAAAAAAATTTTTTTATAACTAGTCTCTAATGTGTATGTAAGTACACACAGGCCATACAATTCACTCAATGATAGGCAAATGCAGGTTACCTAAACTTGATTAGCTGATGGGAAAGATGTGCTCTAGGTCCTTTATTCTCCCTTTTCAGTATGTGATGAAATGTTTTAAATGTTACCTCTTTAAGTATCGTGATTCCTGCACACAGAAACCATTTTTACCTGTAGCACATAGCCCCTGATACCGCAACCCTCAAAGAGAACTTAAAACTATACTGGTACCTTCTGGATTGCAAAGGGATCTCTCTGTTCATGGTCTAAGTACTTCTCCAGATTAAAGAAAGTGTCGTAAAAGATGTGAGCCATTCTGCATCTCTTCAGATCTCGTAGAGTTATTTTGCCTATGTAAAAACAAAGTTGGTAAATTCCAAGAGCTGTTTTGGCAAATGAAAAAACTTCTACTGAAGTTTAAAAAGTATATGTATACATTTATTTTATTATAAAAATCCCATTTCTTTTTTTTGAGGTAAAATTCACATAACATAAAATTCACTATTTTTACCATTATAAGGTGTATAATTCAGTGGCTTTTAGTACATTCGCAGTGTTTCATAACCATCACCACTACTGATTTCCTTAACATTTTCTTCACCTTTCAATAGGGAACTGTGGACTCCCTCATCAAACAGTGCCACCCTTCTCTCTTTACCTGACCCCTCCCCAGCCCCTGGCAATCACTAATTGCTTTCTGTTTCTATGGAAAAATCCCATTTCTTAAACAGGATTTGCCATCAATTGTTGGTTCTACACTAATAGTAAAGGAGAAATTTAAATACTTCTGTATTTGGGAAGCCTGTATAAAGGGCTCTGTAGAGTTAAATAATTTAGGACAAAAAGGATTATGTGCTCCACTCTGTTACACAGGTGAACAGTGAAAATGGCATCACTCAATCTTACCATCACTGGCTGGCTTCACCAGGTCAAGCATCTGGCACAGCAAATCATGGAATGGCAAGGGCTCAATGCCCATAGCTTCCATCCGCTCGCACTGCTCCTCGTAGAAGTACTCCAGCTCATACATGGAGAGCACACCATCCCCGTCCACGTCCATGCAGCGGAACCAGTACTCAATGCTAGGAGAGGAACACACATCAGCAGTGGCTGGTAAAAATCCTTATTCATTCAGATTTGTTACTGCCCATGTTTCTTTTTAAATAAAAATACATGTGTATACTTTAGACTTTGAAAGACATAGTTTTATAAAATTTGCAAGAAGAAATGGCAGACCCCTTCGTTCCTTTATTTTCTCTTCTCCAGAACCGACCACTTTCTATACCTGATTATTTTGGTTTTTATCTTTATACTTTCAGATCAGATGCCTATATTGTTCCTTTTTTTTACATTTCTTTTTAAGAACAGCGTATTTTACACTATGAAAGATGAGATTTTAGCTCTTTTACCACTCATTCCACTTTATCTACCTGCCCTTCCCAACCTCTTAGTAATTTAAATTACTGAAGATAGAGAATTTATAACTTTGTATTTTTATCTCTTACTTGCTTAGTTTTCTGGGTATGTATTACTAATTTAACCCAAAAATCTGTGCCAGTTTTCTACATCCATAACCAGTCCTGTCAGGTATTCTACTAATTGGATTTTCTTGATGAAGTCGTTCTTGGTTCCTTCTGACCTACTCTAATCTGAAGTGGCTGATCTCTAAGTCTGGTTCATAGTTTCATCCTAGGGACTCCTTTCATCTTTCTCCTGTTTCTTGTATCTCACATTTTTCCTCATTCTTGGTTTACTTCCTTGTTTGGTTTAACACATTCTTCAGTAGCATGGCAGGTAAATTTTTTGAGACCTTGAATAGTTGAAAATACCTTTTATCTGCCCCTTAACTTATTTGGTATTTTGGCTAGTTACAGAATTATAGCTTCAGGGTGCTTTTCCTTCAGAATTGTAAAGGCACTGATCCATTATCTTCTACCTATCCATTATGGCTGAGAAGTCTAAAGTCATGTTGATACTTGATCCTTTGAAACCTTTTAATTTTTTCGTTTTTCTTTGAAGCCTGTAGAGGTTTCTCTGAATCACTGGTATTTTGAAATATTATGAAGTGCCTTTATCTAGGTCTAATTCATCTATTTTGTTGGGCTTTCTGGGAGCCTGCTAAATTTGGAAATCAGTATCCTTTAAGTTCTTGGAAATTTTGTTTCTTCCCTGCCTCTTTCTTCTTACCCATTCTGTTTTTCTGGAACTCCTGTTAACTCAAATCTGCACAATCCAGTAGGGCAGACACTAGCCACATGTGGCTAGTTCAATTTGAGATGTCTTTAAGTGGAAATACACCACAGATTTTGAAGACTGAGTATGAAAAAGAGTAACACATCAATATTTTTATATTAATTACACCTTGAAATTACATTTTAGATATAATGGCTTAAATAAGATATATAAAGTTATTTTTTTATTTTTACTTTTTATTGTGGCTAATTTTATTTAAAATTTTCTTTTTTAACATTTAAATAAAAACTGTATGCATTTAAGGTATACAAAGAAATAATTTGATATACATAGTGAAAGGATTACTACACTAAAGCTATTAACATATCTCCTCACAAAGTTACCATTAGCAAATTTCCAGTATTTAATATAGTATTATTAACTATAGTAATCACACTAAACATTGGAGCTCTAGACTTGCTCAACCTACATAATTGCCCCTTTGTACCTGTTGACCAGTATCTCCCTATGTTACCCACACCTGTCTGGTAACCACCATTCTACTCTCTGCTTCTGGAAGTTTGACTTTTAGATTCCACATATAAGTGAGACCATGCAGTACTTATCTTTTTGTGCCTGACTTACTTCACTTAGCATAATGTATTCAGGTTCATCCATATTGTTGCAAATGACAGGATTTCCTTCTTGTTAAAGGCTGAATAATATTTATATATTTATATATAATATAAAGGCTGAATAATATTATATAATATTATATAATATGTATATAATAATATATATACACACACCACATTTTCTTTACTCATTTATCCACCGATGGATATTTAGGTCAGGTTGATACCGTATCTCGGTTATTGAGAATAATGCTGTAATGAACATGGGAGGAGTTCCAGTTCAAGGCGGCAATGTAGGAAGATCCTGAACTCAACTCTTTCCACAGCCACACATACAGTTAAAGGAAGAATATTCTCTTAACCTCCCCCTAAGAACTAGTTGAGGACTCCCGGATATTGGGAAAACAAAAAAAAACTAATGTCTAATGACATAGGAGAGGCTGAAACACACTTGCTATAAATCCCACCCCTGGGATGGTGACCTACAATTGGGAGAGAACTCAAAACCTGGAGCTTCTTCCTGGGGTGTGAAGAGTTTGAACCCCACATTTTAAGACCTGGAACTGAGAGATGACTCCCCAAAACATCTAGCTTTGAAAACCAATGGAGCTCACATCCATGAGACCAAACAAGATTACAGTGAAATGAGAAACAGTCCTTAAACAGCTCACGGGCTCACTAATCTACCTGCCGCAGGGCCCAGTGCAGAAGCAGCTGATAGAAGTGCCCAGACTTTTTGTGAAAGAGGGTAATTCCTTGTTAAAGCCTTGGCTTAAGAGGCAGGCATCTAATTTTACACACATCTAGGGCGTGCCAGGGTACTCTTCCGGGATGGAGGCTAGCAGGTACCATCTTTATACTTTCACTCTGCCTTGTTCCAGCCAGTGGAGGCCACTTGCTGTGCCTCCCTCCGGAGTGCAGCATCTCCCAAAGGGGAGCTTTTACACACATCTGAAGCTCCAGGTTTTACTTCTGGTGCCATACTTTTGTGGCTGCAGCCCAGGAGATGCCCTTTGATTGCCTTGCTGTAGAGGTCAGGGGAACTGCGGTCCTGGGTCCCATGAGATGTAACAATTGGTGCAAGTTCTTGGCATGTCACCATACTCAGGCACTGCACAGAGGGCAGGCTGAAACATCCTCTGTCTTTCTGTGAAAGAGGCCTGTTTGTTTGTCCAGGAGGTTGGGGCTGAGGTGCAGGCTTCTGGTTTGGCACACATCTAGGAACCTATGGAAGTGTTATCAGGCAAAGGAGGCTGGTGGATGTAGTCTTTGAGCTCCCCGCTGCCATGCTCTAGCTTACTGCTATCTCCGAGAAAAAAGCTTATACCCTTGTCTGATGTCTTGATCTTTGTGGCTGCTGCTAGGGACATCTCTAGATCGTCTGGCTAAAGTGGCCCGCGGGCCTTATTCTCACAGGTTCCACAGGACTGTAACCAACAAAGAAAGAGTCTTAAAGGGCTGCCATCCCCAGGCTACTGCAAGGGGCAACAGAAATAGGAGCCCAGCCTTTCTGTGAAAGAAGCCTATTAGATTTTTTGTCATAGCTACAGCCAGAGGGCCAGGCTTCTAATTAATACACATCCAAGGGTTGACTGTGATCCTTTTCATGACCTGGGAGTGCGGGCACCATCTTCACCCTCTCTCTCTGATGTGATCCAGAGTGCCACTATCTCCAAGAGGGGAGTTTTTACACACATCTGGTGCCCCAGTTTTTATAGCCATGGTTCCTGTGGCTGTTACCAGAGGATGGATGGACGTCTGTCCATTGACTGTCTGGCTCTGACAGCCAGAGAGTTTGCATTTCTAGGTCACACAGGGCTATAACAATTGGAGAGACAGTTTTTGGTAAGCTACCACACCCACAACACTGCACACACAGCAGACTGAAACATCCCTGGTCGTCCTGTGAAAGAAACCTATTTGCTTGTGCTGGAGCTTCAGCCTGAAAGGCAGGCTTCAAGTTAGGAACACAGCCAGGCGCCTACGGAGGTGCTTTCAGGGAACATAGGCTGGTGGACACCAATTTTGTGCTCTCCCTCTGCCTCACTCCAGCTTGCTGGTATTTCCCAGAAAGAAGTGTATATATACACTAAGCTGTTGCCTGGATTTTTGTGACTGCTGCCCAGGGGACACCTCCGAATCACCTAGATCTCATGGGACTGTGCTTGCAGTCCCACAGGACTGTATATACTTGCATAATTTAAAAGCTGCTGCCTGAGGGTCTCCCCTTTAATCAGCCTGAATCTATGTGCTGAGATGCTCCCCTCTGTGACACTGACAGGTCTTGGCACACCGTCAACAACTTGGAGCCATTAAAAATAAAAAACTGCTTGGACAATCACAAAAGTTTCAGAGACAACAAAGAACTAGGGCAGGGTTGAACAATAAGGTTCTTCTCCTACACAAAGCCACTATTTCAAGAGTGGGAGAGGTGGCTATTTTATCTAATTCACAGAAACCAACACACAGAGTCAAACAAAATGAAGAATCAAAAGATTTTGTTCCAAACTAAAGGAAAAGTTAAACTCCAGAAATATTAATTAATGATATGGAGATAAGTGATTTACCTGATAGAGTTCAAAATAATAATCATAAAGATGCTCACTGAATTCAGCAGAAGAATGAACGAATGAACACAGCTAGAACTTCAAAGAAGAGATGGAAAATACAAGAACCAAACAGAAGTTACAGAGCTAAAGAATATAGTAACTGAAGTAACAACAAGACACAAGATTATCAGAAGAAAGGATAAGTCACAGGGCAGTGGAACTAACCCAGTTAGAGCATCTGAATGAAATCCGCCTCTGCCAAGATAGTTTAAGGAAATTATGGCATAACATTAACCAGATAATCACTCACATTACCAGGGTTCTAGAAAGAGCAGAAAGAGAGAAATAGGCAGATAGCTTATTTGAAGAACTAAAGGCTGAACTACTCCCCCACCCTGGGCTCAAATGGAGAAGGAAACAGATATCCAGATCCACGAAGCCCAGAGATCCAAATAAGAGGAATTCAAAAAACCCATACCATGGCACATTATAATTAAAGTGTTGAAAGTTAAAGACAAAGATAGAACCTGAAAAGCAGCAAGAGAAAAACAACTTTCTATGTACAAGAGAACTCCCCCAACCCCCACTTATATTAGCAGCAGAATATTCAGCAGAAACTTTGCAGGCCAGAGAATGGCACAATATATTGAAAAGTGCTGCAAGAATATGCTATCTATTCTGTCAACTAAGAATATGCTATCTGGCAAAGTTGTCAATCAGAATTGAAGGAGAGAGAGAGTTTTCTAGACAGACAAAGCTAAAGGAGTTCATCACCACTATACTAGCCTTACAAAAACTGACAAAGGGACTTTAAGCTGAAAAGAAATGGTGCTAATTAGTAATAAGAAAACATAAATGTATAAATCTCACTGGTAAAGGTAAATATATAGTAAAGGTGGTAGATTAATCACTTATAAAACTAGTATAAAGATGAAAAGACAAGGCCCATCTATATCTGCAGCCTATAAGAAACCTAATTCAAATATAGGGACACAAAAAATGGAAAATGAAGGCACAGAGAAAAATGGCATAGAGAAAGATATTCCCTGCAAATGGAAACAAAGTAGTTAAGGATTACAATAAAAAGATGTAAAATATGACATCAAAACATAAAAAGTAGAAGGGAGAGAGTAAAAATTTAGAGCATTAGAATGTGTTCAAGCCTAAGTTCTTATCAACTGAAATAAATTTTTTTAAAATAAACTGTTATATTTAAGTCTTATGGCAACCACAAAGCAATAACCTATAGTACACACAGAAAAGATAAAGAGAAAGAAATATAAGCATACCACTAAAGAAAGTCATCAAACAACAAAGAAATCATGAGAAGAAAGGAACAGTAATAAAACAATGAACAAAATGGCAGTAAGTATATATCTGTCAATAGTTATTTTAAATGCAAATGAACTAAATTCTCCAATCAAAAGTAACAGTGTTGGAATGATTAAGAAAACAAGGCCCATCTATATGCAGCCTATAAGAGACTCAGGTCAGATATAAGGACACAAAAAATGGAAAATGAAGGCATAGAGAAAAATATTCCCTGCAAATGGAAATAAGCAAGCAAGCAAGCAAACAAACAAAAGAAGCTGGGGTAGCTAATACTTGTTTCATACAAGTCTTCTAAAAAAAGACTGTAATAAAAGACAAAGAAGGGCACTGCAGAATAATAAAGAGGTGAATCCAACAGGAGGATATGACATTTATAAATATATATGCACCTAACATATAACAGCACTTAAATATACAAACCAAATACTACAAGACCCAAAAGGAGAAATGACAGTATTACAATAGTAGGGGACTTTAATATCCCACATTTATCAATGGATAGATCATCCAGACAGAAAATTAATATGGAAACGTTGGCCTTAAATGACATGATAGACAAAATGGACTTAATAGATATGTATAGAACATTCATCAAAAAGCAACAGAATACACATTCTATGTGCACACAGAACTTTACCCAAACAGATCATGTTAGGCCACAAAACCAATGTTAATAAATTTTAGGAGACTGAAATCAGGGACCTGGCTGGGTAGCACAGTTGATTAGAGCATCATCCCACTATGCCAAGGTTGTGGGTTAGATCCCTGGTCAGGGCACATACAAGGAGCAACCACTGAATCTAGAAATAAAGGGAACAACATATCAATGTTTCTCTCTCAACCCGCCCCCCCCCCCCCCCCCATTAAAATTGATTAAAAAGAAAAGAAAAAAAGATGACTGAAATTATATCAAGCCTCTTTTCTGGCTACAACTGTATGAAACCAGAAAACAATTACAAGAAGAAAACTGAAAAATTCACAAATATGTAGAATTGACATGCTAATGAACAACCAATGGATCAAATAAGAAATCAAGAGAAAGCAATACCGATACAAATGAAAATTGAAATTCAATATGCCAAAAACTGTGGGATCAGCAAAAGCTGTTCTAAGAGGGAAGTTCACAGTAATGACTATGTACATCAAGAAACCAGAAACATCTCAAATAAACAACTAACTTTGCACTTCAAGGAAATAGAGAAAAATTAAGCCCAAATTTAGTATAAGGAAGGAAAGAAAGATCTGAGCAGAAATAAATGACAAGAGACTAAAAAGATAAAAAAGGTCAATGGAACTAAGAGATGGTTCTCTGAAAAGAGAAATGAAATTGATAAAACTTTAGCTAGAATCACCAAGAAAAAAAAAAGAGAGGTCTCAAATAAATAAAATCAGAAATGAAAAAAAAAACACATTGTGACTGATACTACAGAAACACAAAGGATTATAAGAGACTACAATGGATAATAACAACCAACAAATTTGACAACCTTAGAAAACAGATATATTCCTAGAAACATACAACCTACCAACAGTGAATCATGAAGAAACAGAAAAATCTGAACAGACCAATTACTGGTATGGGAGTTTAAATCAATAATCAAAATTATCCCAACAAAGTTCAGGACCAGACAATTTTACTGGTAAATTCTACTGAATGTCCCAAAATTAATACTAATCCTTCTCAAACTCTTGAAAAAAACAGAAGAGGAGGGAATACTTACAAACTCATTTAACAAGGTCAGCATGACACTGATAACAAAACCAGAAAAGGATGCCATGAGAAAAGAAAATTACAGGCCAATATTCCTGATGAACATAGTTGCAAAAATCCTCAACAAAATATTAGCTGACTGAATTCAACAGTATACTAAAAGAATCATACCACGATCAAGTGGGATTTATTACAGGGATGCAAGGATGGTTCAACATCTACATATTGATGTGACAGACCACATAAACAAAATGGAAGATAAAAATATGGTCATCTCAATAGATGCAGAAAAAGCATTTGACAAAATTCATCATCCATTTATGATAAAAACTTTCAACAACATGGACACAGAGGGAATGTACCACAAATAATAAAAGCTATATATGAGAAACCCAGGACTGAAAGCTTTCCTCTAAGATTAGGAAGAAGACATGGATACCCACCCACTCTCACCACTTTTATTCATGCAGTACCCAAAGTCCTAGCCAGAGTAATAAGGGAAGAAAAAGAAATAGAGGCATAAAATTGGAAAGGAAGAAGTAAAAAAGTTGGAATTAATATTAACATACTCATACTACCCAAAGCAATCTATAGGTTCAGTGCAATCCCTATAAAAACCCCAAAGTCATTTTCCAAAGAAATAGAACAAACAGTCCTAAAATTTGTACGAACCACAAAAGAATGTGAATAGTCAAAGCAGTCTTAAGCGACAAGAACAAAATGGGAGGCATCACATTGCCTGATTTCAAAATATATGACAAAGTTAGTATTCAATATACCATGGTATTGGCATAAAAACAGAAACACAGATCAATGGAATAGAACAAAGAGCCCAGAAATAAACCCATATATATATGGTCAATTGATTTATGACAAAGGATCTAAGAGTATACAATGGGGAAAAGGACATTCTCTTCAAAAAATGATGTTGGGAAAAGGACAGCCACATGTAAAAGAATGAAACTGGATCATTATCTTGCCCCACACACAAAAATTAACTCAAAATGGATTAAAGACTTTAATGTAAGACCTAAAACCATAAAACTCCTAGAAGAAAATAGGTGACAAGCTCCATGACATAGATCTTGGCGATGATTTTAAAAATCTGACACCAAAAGCAAAGGCAACAAAAAACAAATACTGAACCAAAAAGCAAATCCTTCATTCTATTAATGTGGTATATGACACTTAATGATTTGTGTATATTGAACCATCCTTGCATCCTAGGGATAAACTCCACTTGATCATGGTGTATGAACATTTTAATGTGCTGCTAAATTCAGTTTGCTAGCATTTTGCGGATTTCTGCATCTATGTTCATCAAGAATTTTGGCCTGTAATCTTTTCTTATGGTGTCCTTGTCTGGCTTTGGTATAAAGGTAATGCAGGCTTCATAAAATGAATTTGAATGTATTCTCCCTTTTAAAAATTTTTGGAAAAGTTTTCCCTGACTGGTGTGGTTCAGTTGGTTGGGAATCATCCTGCAAAGTGAAAGGTCCCTGGTTTAATTCCCAGTCAGGGCACATGTCTGGGTTGAGGGTTTGGTCCCGGGTTGGGGCACAAATGAGAGGCAATGGATTGATGTTTCTCTCCCACATGGATGTTTCTCTCCCTCTCTTTTTCCCTCTCTTCACCTATCTCTAGAACTAAACAAGTAAAATCTTTAAAATTTTTGGAAAAGTTTGAGGATTGGAATTAATTATTTTTACCAGTAGAATTCTCCTGGGAATTCATCAGGTCTTTGGCTTTTCTGTTTTGGGAAGTTTTTGATTATTGATTCTATTTCCTTACTCATTATTGGTCTGTTTGGATTTTTTATTTCTTTTTGTTTTTGGTATATTTTATTGATTATGCTATTAAGGTTGTCTCAGTTTTTTCTCCCCTTTATCCCCTCCACCCTGCACCCAGATTTTCTATTTCTTTAAGCTTCAGTCTTGGTAGGTTGTATGTTTCTAGGAATTAGTTCATTCCTCTAGGTTCTCCATTTGCTGACATAAAAATGTTCATAATAGTGTCTTGTAATCCTTTGTATTTCTGTGGTATCATTTCACTCTCCTTCCCCCACAGGGAGGGTGTTTCTCTCCATGCTGAGCTGCCTGGGCTTAGGGGATGGGATAACACGGGTAACGGGAGATTTTATTTCTGTGCTCCATTCACATGCTGCAGCCTTTCACCTGGAATCCTTATATCTCGTGAAGGTATTTTTGTGCATGGATAGTTGTTCAAATTGATGTTTCTGAAAAGGGTATGAGCAATGGAAACTTACATGCCACCCACCTTGCTGATTTTGGTCTCTTATGGTTAAATTTTAAAATTACATACATGGTTGAAATCACATGGCAATTTCCAATTACATTGGACTTTTAGTTCTCTAATTTTCATATCTTGTATTTTCTATTTTTTTTTCCTTTCTGGAAGGCTTTCTTTATTTTTTGAACATTGTTTTTCATTTCTGCTATCATAATTTTGACTTTCCAGAGTTCTTTGTTGGTTCCCTAAATATTCCTTTTATAAAAAGTATCATTTTGTTTATGTTCTGTGAATGTAATTTCTCTTCTCTCTTCTCTCTGAGGATATCAATAACAGTGTCTTCATTGTTGTTGCTGCTGAAGGTTTCTTTTCCCTGAAATTTTGCTTCACCTAAGTTATTCCCCCTCTTCTGTTTGTTTGGTTTATATCTTTTATGTAAGAGGCTTTACTCAGGTATTTAATGATTTGTTCTCTGCTCATATTTAAGAGTAAATGCTAAAAAGCCTATTGAAAGTTTTGGCCTATGAGTCTGTTGACTCTGAGCTTTACTGTACAATGAGTTTGCTGGGTTGTTCCTTGGGGATGATCTGATGTCAAATCTTCAGGATTTTTATTCTTGGGCTGGGCAGATTTTGCAAAAAAACATCTTTTAGTTTTCTGCGTGGAGATTTAGGATGGGTTGCTAGAATTCTGTAAGTTGAGTGGGGAATGAAGTCTGGTCATCTCAGCATTCAGAATGCATATATTCATTTAATGTTTTCAATGTGGAAACCATACCTTCAATTGTATCTAGTGCTCCCCAGTCCAGAGGCTCTCTATTTTATACTCTCCAGGGAATAACACACCAGTCTCCCACCTGGGTAGAGGAGATGTCCTGGAGATCAACTGTTTCCTTACACAAACTTTCTATAAACCCTTCTGATTTTTGGCTCTATCTTTACCTTGCCCCCACTTCCAAGATTCCTGGTATCCCCAAGTCCTGAATGTTTGGAGGTTTGTGCTGAGTATATCCAGTTGCTTCTTGGTCTTTATCTCTGGTGGCTTAGGGTTCAAATAGCCTAAGTTTATTTACTTTGCAGTTTGTAAGTCTTTATTATTGTTATCTCTTCTCCTTTGTCCTTTGTTATTACGGATATATTCCTTGAAGAAAAATCTCTTCACTGTCATTTTAGAGGAATTTCAAGAGAGGCTAAAAGTGCTGCATGGGTTAAGTTGCTACCTTCACCAGAAGCTTGTTCACACTCTCTTATGGCTGTATTATCATTTAGCACTGTCACTTATGATAGCAAGTATAACCATGTCACCAATTAATCACAGAATATAAAGCCAACTGCATTAATTGGTAACAAGGAACAATATTTTTCTATAGAGAGCTACTGATTTATGGCAAAGTAAAACTTCCCAAGAAAAAGTTCTGAGACCGTTGATTAAATTCCCATTTGTAGGCTTTAAGACATATAAAGAGCCTCCATACCTTTAATGGTTTAAACAAACCTCTGAGGAGAGAAAGGTGAAAATAAGTGGTGCCTATTGTTTTCAAGTAAGTCACTAAGATGTGTGCATCTTTGTCCAGAAAGGTAAATTTTATGTTACTTTAACAAACTGAACTTTTAACACTTGCAAAGTTCTTTTGAGAGATCTATTTTAACAATTATACCAGCTTGCCCTGGCCTGTGTAGCTCAGTGGACTGAATGCGAGCCTGTGAACCAAAGGGTCGCCCGTTTGATTCCCAGTCAGGGCAGATGCCTGGGTTGCGGGCCAGGTCCCCAGTGTGGGGTGTGTGAGAGGCAGCCGCACACTGATGTTTCTCTCCTCCCCCTTCTCCCTCCTTTCCCCTCTCTCAAGAAAGAAATAAACTCTAAAAACAAACAAACAAACAATTATGTTACAAAAAAAAATTGTACTAGCTTGATGTTTAATGTTGCTGTCAAAGAACAGAGGAAACATTCATTGGATCCAATGATTATGAGGTGATAGAATTTGGCCATGGTGAAGTCCAGACATATCACATCCATGGGGCAGAATACTACCCTACTTTGAAACATTTCCTGATTGTGAGAAAAACCTTGAGGGGAGAGCTCATGAGCGGAGGGCTACAATTAATGTTGTAATATGTGGTTGTTATACACTATCATTGCTATTTCCTGATTTTTTCTTTTTTTTAAATTGAATTTATTGGGATGACATTGGCTAATAAAATTATATAGGTTTCAAGCGCACAACTGTATTATAATACATCATCTGTATACTATATTTGGTGTTCACCACCCTAAGTCAAGTCTCCTTCCATCACCATTTATCCCCTCTTTACCATCTTCTACTTCCCCCACTCCCACTCCCATAATCAATCACACTATTGTCGTGTCTGAGTTGTTTTCTTTTTACTTAATCCCTTTATCTTTTTCACCCAGCCTCTAACCCGCCTCCCCTCTGACAGCTGTCAGCCTGTTTCTTTCTATTTATGAGTCTCTCTATTTTGTTTGTTAGTTTATTTTGTTCCATAGATTCCACATGAGTGAAATCATATGTATTTGTCTTTCTCTGACTGACTTATTTCACTTAGCATAATGCTCTCCAGGTCCTGAGTAGTACAAAATGGATAGCAGACTGTTCTTTGGTCTCTAAGGTTTCTTGGTGCCCTGAAATTCTTTATTACTTAAAATAATAAAAATGAGGATAACGGGAACAAAATAACTCTTGATTTTGACAAGTACCTAATAGGACTGAAGTGAAAATCAACTTATTTTACTGAGAAATAGAAAGTAAAGTATTTAAGTCAGTTGTATTTTCAATTAAGAACAAGATACAAGGGTCTATACAATAAATAAAGCTAAAGCATACACCTCAGTTCTTTGTAATAGCTCAAGAGAAAAAGAAAGCTAGAATGCAAAGACTTATAATACTGTCTCAATATTTGCCAAAGTCACATGATAGCTACCTTTAAATATTTGAGAGTATCATGTGGTAGATAAATCAAATATAGTTCTGTAGGTATTAGACAGCATAAAAAGGATCAATGTACAATAGAGATAATGTTTTTGGGCTTAAAGCTAGCTAACTAAAACAATATACCTCAGTACATAGTTATTTGTTCCTGAAAGTTTATAAGCAGGGGCAGGCTGGATAGCTAAACACATACAGGATCTATTCAAAGGAAATTTTCTTATTGGAAATAATACTCTCTAAAGCTTTTTCAATGCAGATTTTCTTTCTTACCAAAGGTAACATTTTCTCAGAGTCTAGAAGTAATGACTATTCATGACAGGAAAACTGAAAACAAACAAACAAACAAAAACCACAAATGGAATAATTACCCAAAGAGAATCAGTATTAAATTTTTGCTATGACTGTCACTAATTTTTGGTTTTAAAGTGTAATTATATTCATGACAAACTGTATTTGTACAATTGTAGACATAAACAAGATTACCTCTTGCCCTTGTCCTCAGGCTGAATAAAATTAAGTTTTGGTCTGGAGATTTCTCACCCCTGATATAAACTCCTATAAGCTATTAAAGAAGAAAGTTATAGGAAACTCCATTATTGCTTAGGAAGTAACTGAACATATATTTCTTTGCATATTCAGTATACATATTTAAGCACCTACTACCTTTAAAGGCACTAGCTGATTGCCCTCAGGCACAAAGGCGAATGAGATAGTTGGTGGAGAGAACACCAAGTCAGAAGACGGAGGTAGAAGCAGAACATGATAAAAACCAGGAGTGAAGGGTGTTTAAATGACACACCAAAAGAGGGCTGCAAGCACCTGTCAACAAAAAATAATTTACCCAAAGACACTTTCTTTATGTAACCATGACAGGAGCTAACATAGGAAAGACTCAAGATCCTAACTTTGTAAGCAGTAAAACAGGGCCTTGAATGACTAACTTCATTTCATTCAATGTTGTTTTGTTATAATGCTGATGAGATGCTATAGGAACTTAGCTCTTGTTTATATCAATTGGTCTACGGTGGAACTGGTTTCATTATATGTTATTTTCTTTAAAGTCACAGAACCTGTTGGCAGTGTTAAGTGAGGACTTGCAACATTTTACACAGCACTCATCACACTTTAGTAAGTGTATTATTTCTTCAACGAAACTCATTTGTTTATTCAGCCATGTCTTTCATAAGCTACAAACCTGATTTTTGCGGTGTTGCCCACTACATTTTGTTAAATGAATTTGATTTTGATGTATAGATATTTTCTTCATTACATTAAAAGTTAAGTTTAATGCTCTTGTGCTCATATTCTGCTTTAGGAAAGCAATGTGAAGCACTGAGAACAAATATACTGGGGTGGTTAGTAAGCGCCAGTAGGCGCCAAGGAAATAAACATCAACGAGTCAAAACCAGGAGTTACTTTTTTCTATGACTGGCCTAATTTTGAGTCTCTTAAGCAGGAGGAGTTTCAGAACACCAAAAGAAATCTTTAGAGATTCCACAGCCTAGTTGGTAGAAAACAGACATGTAAACATGCTGTCTTGTATCCTGAGCCATGTGTTACACAGGGCTAAGGAGCCCAGGATTTGGAGTCGTACAGACCTGGAGTTGAATCCAAGCTCAGTCACTTACTAGGTGTACCATCTCTGAGAACTTCTGTTTCCCCAGCTATAAAACGGGACAGCTGATACCTAAACTCAGAGTGATAGAGGATTAAATAAGCCATTGTGTATGAAATACTTGTTACCTGACAAAGAATAAAGCCTCGACAATATGTTAGCTGTTAGGTAAAAGAAAGGCAACATGAAAGGTAAAAAAGGGGCACAAAAGAAACCTTTTGACTCAAAAATACTCTTTTGGTAAAATTTGTAAATAGACATCCAGTTATGTATCTCAAGGTATGAAAAGCTGATCTGAAGGGTTTTGCTTCTGGTAATGATGAACTAAGAGTTTTGGTTAAATTTGCACCACCCCTCCCCCAAGAAAATCTCGATTAAAAATTCTGTTTGAAGGCACTGGACTATTACTGGGCAGTAGAAAATTAGGGGGCCAGATCTAGAAGGAAATCCAAAGAGGAGGAGCCTAGCATTTGAGATCCTCATTCCCTTGGGGCATCTGCTGATTCTGGAAGAGTGGTCTCACAAGTTGAGAAGTTGAACTTTGAGTTGCTAGTATTTTGGAAATAATTTTTGGGTGTATCTTCAAAACATATGCTAGTCTGCAGTTTTATTTTCTTGTATGTGATTCTCTGGTTTTGGTATCAAGTTGATACTGGTTTCATCCACAATTTGTTCTTCTTTCCTTCTCCTATCCACTACTGAAGATCATAAAAACAGAAATTCACAATATCTATTTCCACATTTCATATAAATGCTTACTAGTCCTACCTACCCCTTGTGAAAGCTCACATGTCACTTCACCTTTGTTTCTGGGTGTAACAGCACTTTCCTTGATACGCTGTGAGACTCTGGATTCAGTTTGAGAGGCAGAGACTATGTCCAATCCACCTTGGTACCACTAGGTTGACTAAGCATTCACTAGGTATGCAACATGACTTTTTCAAGCTCTGTTCATGTTTTAACATCTTGGCAAAGGAAACCTAGAAGTCATACCTGGTGGGGTTCCTTTTATCTTCCTCAGATATCAAGAACCAAACAAAATCTGCATAGCTCATTCTTCCCTCTTTCTGTACTGCTTTTCCCCTGGGAAAGAACAACAAAACACATGAAGTTTCCTGAGAAATTACTCAGATAAATTCAGTAGAATGATAGACGAAGAAATAAAGTAATATCTTCTTTTGGAAATTAAGTACAATAAAAAAAAATTAGAATGCTGGAACCCTTACAAGGGCAACCCCTTCCATGATCTACCTTGTTTTCAGAGGCCTAGAGAGTAAAACCAGAAAGCATTTGCAGATATGTAGAAAAAAATCTGGTTTGTAATTTAAATGCAAATAATCACCAGGATCAAGTACTGCTACCTATATTTAGATAAAAGGCTAATGTTCCTATATTAAAGAATTACTACTATTTTGTATGAAGCCATGACTATATATATCGTAGGGTATTATCTGACCTATAACACTACTAGATTATGTAGGAAGACTTGTTACAGTTTTACTTGTAGTTTAGTTTACTTATAGTTTACTTGTAGTTTTAAATTCAGATGCTTCTTCTTACCTTGTTACTGCCCCAGAGAATATCCTTTCAATAATTCTGTTTGATGAAGCTAAATATAAGTAAAAAAATACAAAGCGAGTTAAAAACATACTCCATAAAGGCAGTACTTTTGGCAAATTTGTTTTCAGTAGCTACAAGCTAAAATGTAATAATCTTTCATGAGATAATAAGAGTAGTTAAAATTTTACTTATGCATAATTTATATTTTTTGAAAATAAGAATTTGAGGTGGCTCAGTCAGTTAATAACTTTTTAAAAAGAACAAGATAATGGATGTGCCTGGCAGCTGGAATGTATTAATATAGTTGAGCACCAAGTTAGTTCTGGACATCCTGATATCTAAGATAAAAGTGTATAGAAGTTGTATTGATCTTATTATCTAATAAGACAAGTTTTCCTTTAAAACAAGACAAATTTTATCCTAGTATTCAATTCAAGGGGAAACTGATCATCAGTTCCTAGTATATGGGATATTGAATAAAACAATGAAGAATGCTTTCAGTTAGAATTTTACAAAAGATACCAAAACATACCATGAACATAGTTTTTATATTTTCATTCTAGAAAAGTCCAGGATATAACATGGTATAATGTATAATTTTTAGAAATTTCATCAGTAAGTTTTATTCAAAGAGAGGCAAATGTATCTTAAGATAGTATGTTGCTTTTCATGATAGATCCTAGATAATCTAGAGCAGTGATTTTCAACTGTTTTCATTTTATGGCACACATGAAAACAAATTACTAAATTCTGTGGTGCACCAAAAAATATATATTTTTTGCTGATCTGACAAAAAATAGGTATAAAATAGGTACAATTTTGATTCATTCACACTGGATGGCTATTGTTTTGTTTGCTGTTGTCATTTTTTATGTGACAGTCTAAGGGAAAAGAAGTCAGTACCCCTGACTAAACAGTTGGGTATTGCATTTAAAAAAAATTCTTGTGGCGCACCAGTATGCCTGCCATGACACACTGGTTGAAAATCACTGCTCTAAAGTAGCATACCTCATTGTGGGTTCAAAATAACCAAAACTATTTGTTTTTAAAAAAAGAAAATGACAATGGACCTCAGACGTAGGGATGTGGTGAGGACAGAAATCTGTTCTTTTAATAAGTGCCCCAGACAATGACGTGCACACTAAAGTTTCAGAACCAATGGTAAGATCATTAGAAAGTAAACAGCAGTCAGCATCTAACTCTTCTGCATAAAGTTAGGTATAGTTAACATAAAGGCAAATTAGTGTAGCTGAAGAGTGTTGAGAATATGGGTGTCAGTACAGCCACGTCTGGCTACATATCAAAGCTTATATAAGGACCCTCTAGACTTTGTTGAACATTGGTTTATTGGGTTAATAATTTGAACTATACAGAAAAAAAGAGGGCTGTATAGAAAAGGCAAGGATATTTAATTCCAAAGCTAATGTATTCTTGAAAGTCTTTTTTAGATTTGGAAGGTTTGGCCTCCTAAAACTGAAGATCATATTGTTCCATTAAGGACAGGTTGGACAGTGACAATTACATAGTTTCAGGGGCCCCTTTATTATGCAGGCCTAGATACCTGTTTTTTCTGGACTTCATCCCTTTAACATGTCTATGTGAGTTGTATATATGGATAGATAATACTGTGGGACATACTGAGAATTATGCTTATGTCAGCCAGACAGGGTGCTTTAGAGCCCATAGGGTTTTTCATGACCTTGGGAGGCTGGCTCATATACAGGTGATCTGGCCACTGGTAATCATAATATGCAACACTAATAAAGCCAACACAGTGAATACCTCCATCATTATGCTATTTTGGTGACAGGAACGTTATGAGTACTTGAACAAGAGAGGATATAGTACTAAAATGCGTATCAAATAAGTATATTTGAAAGCCTCGGCTGGTGTAGCGCAGTGGAATGAGCATTGGCCTATGAACCAAACTATCACCGGTTTGATTCCCCAGTCAGAGCATATGCCTGGGTTGCAGGCCAGGTCCCCAGTAGGGGGTGTGTGAGAGGCAACCTCACATTGATGTTTCTCTCCCTCTCTTTCTCCCTCCCTTCCCCTCTAAAAATAAAAATAAATAAAATCTTAAAAAAAAAAGTTTGAGTATTTTCCTTTTAATGCCTGGTTGGCACCTGAGAATATGAGGGGCAGACCACTGTTTCTTAAATATGAAAGTTCTATTAAACTTGACATTATATAGAATGAACCTTTTCTTAAGATGTATACAGATATGTCAAATAGGGAAAGTAAAATTCAATGGAGTTGTATAAGATTTGTACTCTGCTGCATCTAAAAGACAACACTGATTTAAAAAAAACAACAGTGGCTGAGAAGATATTTAAGAATAGAATAGGAGCAATCTTCTAAGAGAAGAATGAATCAGTGTATCTTGGTGCTTTGTTAAAATATTAAATCAGTAGGTAATATGTTCTAAGCTTACTACTGGTAAACATGAAGCAAAAAGGGTATGTAATATATAATTTTTTATTTTTTGACAAATGAAAGCACACAAAATTCATCAGCCAAAACACAAAATCTTTTCTGGAACTAAATTCCAAAAAACAAGTTTTTATCAGTGTCCTTGAGAACACTGGCATGTTAGAAACATTATTTTCATCCATGGCTGTGTATAAATATTATAAAACAAGAAATTTATAAAGGTGTAAAATAATTCGCTTTCAAATAATTTTACAGAGGTGTGGATCTTATTCAATTCATAATCAGAAAATAAGTATCACTTCACAGACTCTCCAATTCATCAAAAGTAAGACTCTAATTGCTTACTTACCTCCAAACCCCTTCTCGTACATCTGGCTTCTAAATAAAAAATTAGTATTTTCATTCATTTCCACTTAAAAAGTCTTGGCCCTTTAAAGAATACAGAATTTAAGAAATGGGAATTCTCCATAATGAGTGGGGATGATTTATATAACTCTTGCCTTCTTCAAAACAATTAAGTCTAAATATCTATAGAAACTCACCCTGGTCATTGTATCGGGACAGATCCGCCTGGCTGATGTAGAGGTCATGATCACTATCTAGTTCCCAGAATTTACAATAAATAACATAAAAATGTTCATAGGAAAAGTAGTCTGTGATTTGGTTTATATCTTCCTCTTCTTCCAAAAGGGCTAGAGTCTGAAATGGTATGAATAAAGAAAATTTACTTTAAAATTATGAAAACCCAGCTTTGGTCATTATACTGAATCTAGTAAATTTTTATTTTAAATTGAATTAAAAGTTTTGGTTTTGGTATCAACCAGGAACTTTAATATGCAACCTCATCCTCCCTTTAATCAGCTGATCAATCTGTAAGCATTTATAAGCTCTGTAATATGCTTACCAAAGGGTTAGATGCTGTGGAGGATTTAACAGCAAGAAAAAGAAAGGACCCACTGCCAAGGGGGCTGCAGCCTATCAGGGGTCCCCAGACTAGCAAGCACAGAACAATTAGACAACAGGGTTAGTTACATGGTCATATACTGACATCACTTTTAACTTCAAAGGGATGTTAAGTGATTAACATCGCTTAACAAAGTGATTAGGCAGAGCGACCATCTATTCTATTATGATGAGTGGGCATCCACAGATAGGGCTTGGTTTTGTAATGAAATGAAGTTTTCCATAAAGGTGACTTATGTACACCATTGTGATGATGTGCGGTGGCCCAGCACAGAAGCATGGATGGGTGGAGGAGTGAAGCTTCAGAGCCCTGAGCTGGAAATAAACCTGGGTCTCCCCTGACTCACCCTGCACCCTTAGGGAAAACACCAGCAACAATGATTTTGAAACCAGAATTCTTAAAATTAGCCAAATTATCATATAAGTGGGCAGATGAAGACATTTTCAGAAGTGAAAGATTTAGAAAGAAGAAACTAAAGGAAACAGGATATAGAAAAAATAAAATGAAATGACAAATAATATCTGATATAGACAATAACAATAAAGATGAGTTAAATTTCCCTATTAAAAGATTTTCTGATTGAGTATAAAAACTGAACCCCCAAAACAAATCTAGATATATGCTGTCCAGAAGAGGTAAGTCTAAAGTAAAATTGAAAAGAAATGTTAAAAACAGTAAAGATGAACAAACATGTACTATCTAAATCTTAATAGAAAATGTCGATATTACGGGAAAATGAAATAGAATTCAAGGTAAAAAACATTAAGGGACAAAGGTGACTTTTTCACAATGCAAATATATTATTTTGATAAAAAATATTTTCTAAAATGTAAATACTGTGAAAACAAAATGTCAAATTGAAAACAACATAAATTATTAAATTATGGGAATTCTACTTAATGGGAGATTATGCATCCAGTAAAAATTATAAAGTTTACATAGAAATAAAGGAAAACTATGATAAGTATAAAATACGCAATACACGATTGTACACACTAAGAACAATGTAAAATTCTAAACTCCAAATATGAACATGAATGAATCTAGAAGAACACACACAAAAATGGCATTAGTTGTATAATGGTGATAGAATGTGATTTTTCTTGTTTTCCAAATTTGCTTGTAATGTTTTATAAAATGCCCTGTAATGTGTAAAAAGCAGAATATGCACAATAAAAAAAATCTTGAGAAGCAAAGAGCTCTCATTTTCATAAAATGAAAAAGATCAATAACTTCTCCTGTTGGTGAGTATGTAAGTGTAAGTATGAACGAGTACAGGCTTTTACAAAGGAAAATTGGCAAGGTCTATCAAACTGAAAATGCTTATGCCATTCGATCCAGCATTTTCCTCTAGTAGTTTATTCTAGAGAATTCTTACTCATATATACAAAGGGGAAAGTACAAGGATGTTCACTATATCACTGTAGAGGGAAAATATGAAAATGACTTGAACATCACCAATACAGGAATATGTAATTAATTACAAATGGTATAGTCATGCTATAGATTATGCAGTAGTTAAAAGAATGATATAGATATTTGAACAGGAATGAAAAGAATGTTAAGATATATTGTTAAGTAAAAAAATAAAAAACAACCCCCCCGCAATACCCAAGTTAACAGAATAGTATGATCACATATATTTAAAAAAACTCAAAATAAGCAGCCACACAAAACTATATACTCCATGTATACATATATAAAACCACAAGGGGTGAAATGGTAGGGTGATTAGATGAACAGTGACTTCGGATTATTTTTCTAGGTATGTTCATGTTATTAGAGTGTTTTATGAGGATATATGTATAGTCATGTACTACGAGGAAGGCTAAGGAGAAGGTAGGGAAGAAAACAGAGGGGAAAATAAGTCATGCTCTTGGAAGCACAACCCTTGAGTTCTCTTTCCAGTTCAGCCACTTACCTGCTGTTTGATCTTGTCTAAGTCATTCAACCATACTTGGGCCTCAAATTTTATCATAATTTAAAAAAAATTATGGATTTTAATAATGATCCAGAAACTACAAACTCTAATGTACTTTAGGAATGTGAGGTGTAAGACCTCTTCTATGGAATTATTGTCATTTCAACACATCCCGTATTACCTACTGAGAGCCCAGGCATGCAGGAGGCATCCAATAAATGTTAGTAATAATTGTGATGATTACTGTTCATTTTAGAATACAAAAAGTTTATGTACTTATTATGGGTTGTAATTTTGCCAAGGCTTCATTACTTTGTCCCAGATAAAGATAGGGGAAAATGAAAAAGTAAATAAGGTTGTCTAATGTATTAGCCTAAATCTCATTTAGTATAATTCATTTAAAATATATTTCATGTATTTTCAAGTGTGAACAATTCCACCTTTTTCAGGTTAATAGAAGCTTGAACAATCAGGCATGAAGATTGCCTCAGTAAAAGGCTCCCACTAGTGGTCAATACTTTCTCATAAAATAAGTAAAATAATTGAATGAAATGTACTCTTTCTTAAAAGGAAGCTTTAGTCTTTTTTTCCAGCAGGAGCTGGATAAAGAGTCACTGCTGAAAGGATCAAGTTGAAATTTTTCTATTTCTTTTGCAAGGACCTTCCCAGTCTAGCCCCATCTCACCCCTCTGGCCTCATCATTGGTCACCCTTTCTGTGGACTGGCCACCTAAGACTTTCTGCAGTTACTGAGTATGATATTGTACTGTCTTGCTTCTGGGCCTTTGCTTATGCTGCTTCCTTTATCTGAAATCCCCTTTTCTTCTAATTTTTTATCTTGGTACTCCTGACATCTCCAAGGTCAAGATCACGTATCAGTTCTTCTGTGAAGTCCTCTTTGCTTATTGATTATACACTTCTGTGATATTTTGCAAGTCAGGTATGGCTGGGAACTTTCTCTTTTGCTCGGCAGTGCATGCGTGATGTAAAAATCCCTTGCCATTCATCTTTGTTCTCCCCAACACATCCCAACTATCTGGTAAATGCTTACTGACTGAAAGTAGTGACAGAGCTCTGCATACAATAAGCATTCAAATATTATATTTATTAAAAGTAAGAATATTATTTAAATTGCTCCTGATATGTAAATTCCAATAAGAGGCATACTTGCAAAAAGTTGCTTTTTCTGATCTCTGTTGAAGTAATTTTTCCACTCCAAGATCTGTTCACTGTGTAGAATATTCTCTGAATAACCTGGTTCCAAGGGAAAACAAAACCAAATAAAGCCATTATAGATATCAATTACTTTACCAAAGACCATTGCGTCTTATGAATATACTTTGAACAAGGTAAGTTTTTGCTTTTTGATCATGTCTAGTGTCATTTCTAGTAAAATTAACACTCTAAAAAATCTATAGCCATATAGTTTGCATCTGTCCCTATTGGTCCAAGACTAAAAAAAAATAACTTCTGCTTACAAGTCTGCATTTATCAGCTGCCTACATGTCACTTTCTTTGCTTACCTTTCATGTTATACAGTGATGCCTGATTCAAGTAGAGCTTATTGGGCTAGGTGTCTTGAGAAGGTAGATCAGGTGGGAAATATATGCTGGGTTCACTTAACAATTAATGGGTCAGAAGAATGGCTGCCAATGTGATAGGATTCAAGAGAGTATTGTTCTGGTTATAGCCTTATTCATTGGAGTCCTGAAGACTTACAGTCTTGCAGAATCTCTCTACAAATCCAAACACACCTGTAATAACTTACACCTGTTGTCCTTATTTGGGCATTAAGAATTTTGTTGCTAGCTAGTGTTTTATTGAGTTTAACAGACACGAAACTATGGAGAAGACAATGGACAGCATGGGAGGGGTGGGGATGTGTCTGAGATTGAGGATGTGTGTGCTGTGGTGCAGGGGAGAATTGGAAAAGAAAGGCAAGGCTGCAATGCCGGAGGCAGGAGGCCACGGTGCATTCTCAACAATATTACCTGAGGTTATTCCCACTCATTTAATTTCCCTTTGATCGATTTGGTTTTACCCCCTCCAAAAGGAAGCAGTGATGAGAACAATTTAAGCAGCTGTTTTTTGGGGTACTTTGGTTTTGATTGTCTGATAACATAGAAATCCTGTATCCTTGGTGATTTTATTATGGAAGAGATCAGAGCCCTTTAGAAAGCTATTTTAGTGCAAAAAGAAAAAAAAAAAGTAAGACTTTTAGACATCTATCCAGAAAGTAGACCTAATGAGGGACTAAACTACCATTCTGCTTCTGGACTCTTTAGCAGAGTGATTCTCAAACAGGGAAAATCTAGACTCAGAAGGTCCAGATGTCCTCTCTCCAGCATTCCTCCCATCCCATCTCTGCTCTCAGTGCTAACTCCTTCTGACCCTTCAGAATCAGACTCAGTTGTTTTCTGCTGTCACCTGTCTCCTTCAGTCACCCTGTGGTTATAACCCAAACATTGGTGCGCCTGACCATCAACACATCAAAACTCCATGGAAACAGGTCTTTCTTGACTTGCATGCCAATGCCTGACATGGTGCTGTGCATATATCAGATGGTCCATAATTCACTCACTTATCAACTTTCAAATATGCACTATGGCACTGTTAACTGTAGTAATTATGCTGCACATCACATCTCAGATCTTAGTTTATAACTGGAAGTTTGTACCTTTTGACTCCCTTCACCCATTTCTCCCTGCCTCTGGCAACCACCAATCTGTTCTCTATTCCATGAGCTTGTTCTAGATTTTTTTTTTTTTTTTTTGGATTCCACATATAAGTGAGATCGTACAGTATTTGTCCTTCTCTTCTGACTTATTTCACTCAGCATAATGCCCTCAAGGTTCATTAATGTTGTCACAAATGGCAAGATTTTGCTCTTTTTTATGGCTGGATAATATTCCGTTTTGTGGAATTTTCTTCATCCATTGATGGCTACTTAAACTGTTTACATATCTTGGCAATGGTAAATAATTCTATAATTAAAGTGAGGTGTACACATCTTTTTCAGTTAGTGTTTTCATTTCCTTTGGCTAAATACCCAGAAGTGGAATTGCTCAATCATATGGTAGTTCTGTTTTTAATGTTTTGAGGTATCTCCATACTGCGTTCCATAGTGTATCAGTTTACATTCCCACCAACAGCGTACAAGGGGTCCTTTTTCTCCACATCCTCTCCATCACTTGTTATTTCTTGTCTTTTTGATAATAGCCAGGTGTGAGGTGATATATCATTGTGGTTTTGAGTTACATTTCCCTGATGATTAGTGATGTTCAACAGCTTTTCATGTACCTGTTGGTCATCTGTATGGCTTCTTTGGAAAATTGCTTGATAAATTAATGAGGTTTGGAAGTTATATAGCAAAGATTTTCATGACAGAAACATACTGGTTGGATTCATAGCCAGCTGAATAACTCAGAGTTTTGAATAGCAGATGGATGCCAACCCAAGAAAGGTCTCTAGTCAGTATTTCACATAAAGCAGTATTGTTGTCTGACATATAGATCAAATATAAAATGTGCAGAAAACATAAAACAAAGAAGGGTAAATATATTCTAAATTATTATGATAGATACTACCTATGTACTAATGTTTACTCTTGAGGAAAAAGAAGATGAGAGTGTAGCTGTGACCATGATCTGAATGGCTATCAGGTGGAAGAAGTTGACTTTTCTGTGTTGTACCAGAGGTCAGAACTAGAACTACTGGATAGAAATGCCCTTACACTGAAATGCTTCAATGTAGAGGAATTTCCTAAAATTAACTCTATAAAGCAATGGGCTATATGAAGAAGTGAGGTTTCTTATCACCACAATAATTTAGGCAGAAATTTTCAGGATTCCTGAATTAGGTGGGAGCCAGGACTACCTGGTTTCTGACTTCCCAGCTGACCCCAAATCATTCCAACTCCGACTGAGGTGCTTCTGGGGAGAGAATATGTCTTATTTAATAATGGATTCTTAGCACTAGTTTGGCAGAAGTTCATATAAAAAAGCTGGTGGACTTTTAGCACAGGAATTATATATATATGAAAATAAACATTAAGAATATCATGTATCACTGTCCCGTGTCCCCTCTCTCAAGTTAAAGTCAATTTCAGTGCATACTATTACACCAAATTTTCCTTTGTTGAACATTATTAGACTTTTGTGCTTAGTTCTTCATTTTGAATATATATTTATTTTAAAGTCTAAGTTTCCTATCCTTATAAATTTTATATTTATATACTCCTAAAATATTTTATATTACTTATGGTAGTATTGTGTTACACTTAAAATTATAAACCTTTAATCTGTGTTTTTATTTTATTCTTTTCTTGTTCAATTTTTTGTTTTCAACAGAATTTTTAAGATTGCAAATGTTTAGATTGTTAAACACTTTGTTTTAGCCTCTTCTAACCTACTTATCTAATACTATACAAAAATGTACCTGTATTCCATTTTCCATTGCCAGAATCTCCTTATTTAGTGGCCCTACTTCATCAGCACATTTATTGGTTTCCACATTGCTGATTCAGCATTTTAACTTACCGAGGTAGGGGCACCATCTAGTGGTGAGAGCATGTAGCTGCTGGTTCTACATTACATTTTTTCCCCTCTAACTATATGGTCTACCACTTTCAGGGAAATAAAAAAGAAATTATTTACATTAAAAAACAAAAACAACAATGCAATCTTAAGATTAATAATAATAATTGTTTACGGCCAGTGAAAGGAATGATATTTGACAATTTTTCACGAAGAGATCTCTAGTCAACTTGATAGACAATTTGAATCAAAAGGGAGTCAGTTTCCTTTCTATTTCTTTAACTCTATAGAATTGGAAATCTCTAATTCACAGTTATAGATCAGAAGAAATGGAAGTGTTTGTTGAATCTGTCAGATAGTTTTTGAGGAGTGGATCTAATGCAGACAAATTACAGAGAGATTGTTCACTGTAGGTGACTTGAAAGCAGATGCACATACTTAAATGCTTGAAGTCTCTGTCTTCTACGTGGCAAGGAGTGGTGAATGGATTCCTGATTCACTCTGGTTAATAAGTATTTCTCCTCAGTCTCTTACAGAATTTGGACTTTAGAAAAATCTAATAAAAATCAGTTCTTTCTCTGTCAAGAGGAAACATTCTCAAGGGGAAAGAGGTCAGCTGTTAGCGATAAGCAGCGTCCACACAGTTTAGTCATCTTAGGAAATACCAGTATTTTGTACTCAACAATTAAAATCCTGGCATTTCATCCAGAAGTGATGGATTCAGGTCAATCAAGACACTGAATATATCATTAAGACACTATCTGGACGAGCCACAGAAATATTTAATTTTTATTGCCAGCACCAATGTCATAAAGAGGTATTTTCAATCCTATCACGTATTTTAAAAACTCCTGTGAAGAACTTCTGGCCAAGATGGAGGTGTAGGTAGATACACTTTGTCTCCTCGCACAAGCAAAAGAAGGACAACAACAAATTTAAAAACAAAGAATAATCAGAACTGCCAAAAAATTGAACTGAATGGAAGTCCGACAACCAAGGAGTTAAAGAATAAACATTCATTCAAACTGGTAGGAGGGGCGGAGACAAGCAGCCAGGGCAGAGAGGAGACCAGGCAGGGCAGCAGCTGGTGGACACTTTGTGTGCGGATAAATGGGGCGGAACAACTGGGGAGTGAGAGAGATAAAAAACTGTAGGGGTTGCAGCAGTGGGAGAAACTGCCAGTCTCACAGGAGAGTTCGTTTGAGAGAACCACTGGGTCCTAGAATGTACACAAACTCACCCATCCAGGAATCAGCACCAGAAGGTCCCAATGCTTGTGGGTAGCGGGGGAAGAGACCGAAACCTGCCAAGAGCCGAGAAAGCAGCATTGTTTCCTCTCAGGCCCTTCTCCCACATATAGTGCCACAAGGCAGTGATGTGGGTTGCCTTACCCTGGCGAATACCTAAGACTCCCTCACAACATACTAGGCATACTGAGACAAAAAAAATATGGCCTAAATGAAAGAACAGATCAAAGCTCCAAAAATAGAACTAAGTGATGAAGAGATAGCCAACCTAACAGATGCAGAGTTCAAAACACTTGTAATCTGGATGCTCACAGAATTGGTGGAGTATGGTCATAAAAGGGAGGAAAAAGTGAAGGCTATGCAAAGTGAACTAAAGAAAAATACACAGGGAACCAAGAGTGAAGGGAAGGAAACCAGGACTCAAATCAATGATCTGGAGCAGAAAGAAGAAATAAACATTGAACCAGAACAAAAAGAGGAAACAAGAATTCAAAAAAATGAGAGGCTGAGGAACCTCTGAGACAACTTTAAACATTCCAATATCTGAGTCATAGGGGTGCCAAAAGGAGAAGAGGAAGAACATGACATTGAAAACTTCATGACATTGTCATGAAGAACATGACAATGGAGAACTTCCCCAATCTGGCAAAGGAAATAGACTTCCAGGAAGTCCAGGAAGCTCAGAGAGTCCCAAAGAAGTTGGACCCAAGGAAGCACACACCAAGGCACATCATCATTACATTACCCGAGATGAAAGATGAGGAATCTTCAAAGCAGCAAGAGAAAAGGAGACAGTTACCTACAAAGGAGTTCCCATAAGGTTATCAGCTGATTTCTCCAAAGAAACCTTACAGGCAAGAAGGGGCTGGAAAAAAGTATTCTAAGTAATGAAAGGCAACAGCCTACACCCAAGATTACTCTATCCAGCAAAACTATCATTTAGAATGGAAGGGCAGATAAAGTGCTTCCCAGATAAAGTAAAGTTAAAGGAGTTCATCATCACCAAGCCCTTATTAAATGAAATATTAAAGAGACTAATCTAAGAAAAAGATGATGATCAAAAATATAAACAGTAGAAGGACAACAAACTTATAACTATCAACAACTGAACCTAAAAAAAGAAAAACAAAAACAAATTAAGCCAACTGCTGGAACAGGAACAGAATCACAGGAATGGAGATCACATGGAGGGTTATCAGCAGGGAGGGGGAGGGTGGAGAAGGGGGAAAAGGTTCAGGGAATAAGAAGCATAAATGGTAGGTGCAAAATAGACAGGGGAAGGTTAAGAATACTATAGGAAATGGAGAAGTCAAAGAACTTATATTTATGGCCCGTGGACATGTAAGTGGGGGGATGCTGGTGGGAGGGGCAGTGCTAGGCGGAGAGGAATAAAGGGGAGAATAAAATGGGACAACTGTAATAGCATAATCAATAAAATATAGTTTTTTTAAAAAGAAGCAAAAAAAAACCAAAAACAAACCAACAACCACCACCCCAAAAAACCCTCCTGTGAGCACCACTTTCCTTAAGAGTTAGCATATGCCAGTTAGGATAAGCAGAGTCTTTTATTCACAGGGAATTTCTTTGAACAGCATGCAAAACTGCAAACTCAAGGGCTACAGTTTGCTAGCATTTCCAATTTTCATTTTCATTCAGTATTAAGTGTCTTATTTCTCCATTGCCAACTATTCTCTGGAAATAAACGAGAATATGAAGTGATATTAGGCGCAATCTTTTATTTGGGTAGTGATTCCTTATTTGCTGTATGCATGTTTGGTGCTCTGTCTTTCCAGTCTAAAAACAGCCATAAAATAGTTAAACAATCACAAACTGTTTTTGTCTATAGCATAGGTTTCCAGTGACAAATAGAAAATAAAGTTTGTCTAACTTTTCTTCATCACATATGTGCTACATATCAGCTAATATTTGAGTCATACTCTTGTAAGTGGTTTCTCCCAACCATAAAGTGAAATAACTGAATCGCTCTAGCATGCAAACAAAATATGCAGGGTGGGGCAAAAGTCTGTTTAAAGTTGTGAGTACATGAAACAGTTTATTCTTGTAGTCTTTATTATTGTATTATTTTCCATATGAACAACAGTAAACATACTTTTGTCCCACCCTGTATTAACTGTTCTACACCGTATGCCACTGAGATTATATAACATTCAATAGGGTCATATGATAAATTAATTTTGCTTTTTCTGAGATATTTGTCATTAATTCTGAGGCTGATCTTTGTAAATACATAGGAAGTAGTGTGATCTCATCTGTCTTTGCCATGAGCAGGTTAGAGAATTATGCCTCTTTAATGACAAAATTAATTAATTTCATACTAGAAAGCTTATTTTGTATTTGTTCTGGAAAAACTCCCTGTGTTCTGAAATAATGTAAAAGTTTCAATACTCTCCTGCCATTATTTGACCAACTTTCTCCAGTAAAATGTACTGGAGAGAAAAGATAACCAGTCCAATAAAATTTCATTCAGGTATTAACTGGGATACTTTTTATTTGCACTTTTCTTTTGTGGATGGTCGCAGGAGATTACCACAACAGCACATACACTTACCTCATACATGCAGATTCACATTTTATCTTCTCAATTGGATCTTGTTTACTATTTATATCGTGATGCTGTTTTGAGTTGCTCCCTTATCATAATTTCATCCTAAGTACTTTACACTTTAATAACTACCTCTGAATAATGGATTAATTCTTGTGAATTGGGATAAAGCAGCATGACACTAACAATAAAGTAAAATTTTTAAAGTGTAAATAATAATATATAAATGCCATGAAAATATCCTGCAGAGATAATTAATTGTATCCTGATAACTGACCAATGTAGTACTTTTTGTTCAACAAGAATTTCTCAGAAAATGTGAATTACATGTGAACAAGTATTTCATGGGTTTTCACCATAAAACTTCCTTGGGACTGCTTGCTAGATGACCACAGATCATCATATTTAAATACCATACTAGAATGTATAGAGAAACAAAATTTATCTCTATTTTACAATTCTGTTCTTTAACATATTTTCTAAGAATAAATTTCAATAAAAGGTCCTCTATAAACACCATTTTCTGAATTGGAAGAAGGTTAGACTAGATTATTTCAAAGATCTTTTCTAAATTATGCTATTAATATACTCCCAGTTTATAGAACTGTCAACAATTAATTAGAACCCAGTAATTCCCTTTGGGATTGAAGACAGAGTTAATGTGTAAAATTCTTAAGCATGAATAATTTCACTTATTCACTCAATAAATATATATTGTTCATCTGTTGTGTGCCAGGCACTGTTCTAGGTATTATAGATACTGCAGTGAAAATATAAATAAGTCTCAGGTGGATAATAAACAAAAAATTTAAATATCAGACAATATAAAGAGCTAAGAAGAAAAATAAAGCGGAAGAAAGAAACAGAGAGTGTAGGGTGAGGAGCCAGACAGAGAAGAAGAGTGTAGAAGGCAGAGGGTGATCGGGGAAGACCACACTAATAAATATCTGAGTGCACATCTGGATGAAGTAAGGGAGTGAGTTGTGGAAATCTATAGGATGAACGTCAGAGGCAGAGGAAAGTATATGAACAAAGCAAATGAGGCAGAAGTTGGGATTGGCATGTTCCAGAAACAGTGAGGAGGCCATAGTGGCTGAAGCAGAGTGAGCACGCAGCAGGGTGGCAGGAGATAAGATCAGAGGACAGAGGACGTGAGGGTGTGTGTAGGGTATTATGGAGAGTCGTGGCAAGGACTTTGGCTTTTATTCTGAGATGGGAAACCACTGGAGGGTTTGAGCAGAGGAGTGACATGATCTTACAATATCAAAGGATAAATCTTGCTTTGTGGAGACGAGATTGTAGGGCAAGGAGGGTATAAGAAGAGAGACCAATCAGAAGTAATCCAAGTGAGAAAGAAGGGTGACTGGGCCAAGGTGGCTAGGGTGGAGGTAATTTAGGATAGTGTTGTGGCTAACAGGCAAAAATAACTTCTGAGACAGTCTAAGATGACAGTGACACCTTCTGGCTTAAAGTCTCACAAAGTTTTATAAGGTGAAAACCAATGTAAAAGCAAAGAATGAAGTTCCTGTAGCAGGGAAAAAACAAAGCAGTTTTTTGTAACTCAACAGAATCCAACAAATCCATGGCCAACAAAAAGTGTCCTAAGAATGAGAAACTCTTCCTCAGAGAAGACCGCCCTGTTTAATGGGGGATCTGAGCCAGAGGCAAGCGTCATCTCACGGGAGTGTGGCCGTGATTGTGAGGTGTGTGTGGGCCTGATCTTTGGAATTCCTCTGAAGATCATCTGGGTAGTGGCTAGGGCAGAGAATGCCCGACATGGCTGCTGTGTGCACGGCAGACCTCTGTGCTCTCACTCATAACTCATACCCTGCCTGTGACTGATCAAATGAGGCCGTATGTGAGAAATGGAATGAGAGACCACCTCACGAAAAAGGAGATTGTGATTGTTATTTGAATTCTTACATGGTTTGCTTTCTGATCACACTATTTCTTAATACCAAGTCCACCTCTAACTTTTGAGGTACTACATACACAACTTTTTCTGGGAAAGACTTGAAAATTCCTTCCAATATTACATGAAATGCCAAAGAGCAACTGGGCACCAATATTTATGACACAGCAAAAGGCATACTTTGTAAGACCAGACAAAACAAATATATTACTCTAATTTTGTGTACAAGAGAGACCTCTTAAACTTTGGGTACATGTAAGAAGGGAAAATGATATAAATACAATTTTATAGCATCTTCCTTCCACTTAAAATAATCATTACAGCCCATGTTACCTTTTGCATAAGAATCTGAAAGCCTGGTTATTAAGTTATATTAAGACAAAAGAGGACTCAGCTTACCGTGGTGATGTAGCGGGAGTGGAATTCTGGAGCATCTTTCAGGAACGTGAGGCCAGGGTGTGTATCCACCACATCCTGAAAAAGAATAAAACCAAAACTATATTAAGCATACAAAAAAACCTACAGAATTTTTTCTTTCTGTAGTATACGATGCCATTTGTGCAAACTTGCTGTTTTAGAATATTGAACAATGCACTTAAAATTTAATTAATACTTTATTCAAATTTTATCACAAGCATACTATGTGTGCTTTTCAATATGCATAATACATAGCAAAAAAGTTAAAATTTTAATTTAGCTATATTAGGTGATTTGTGAATCAAATATTTTAGAGGTACACACTATAACATCAAGAATGTCAGGGAAATTCATCCCATAGATCTTGGCAGGGGTTCCTAAATGAAATTTACACAGAAAGGATGACAGACACAAGCCAACTGGAATGATTTCTTCTTAACCTAGAGACATAGAAATTTTGAAAAAAACAATAGCCATGTAGCCAAGTAGTTTAAAATCTATATTAAGTTTTGTGAGGAGTGAGCTAATGTCCATCAAAATGACCATGTGGAGAAATCTGTTTTCAACTTAGAATGCTATTTTTAAAAAAATCCAATAATCTTGTTCTCATGGACCAATAAAATATTAAAACTTTGAAATACTGTTTTTATTCTCTAATTAGATTTTTAAAGCGCTTTGAATGAGCCTAGAGAACCTAGTGGCAATAATTACTGTTAATAACTGAAGGCAACAGCAATGCCAATGTAGAAATAACCTATTTATTGGTTAGTCATCAGCTGACATACATCAGTTATATCTTTTACTTTGTTTTTTCAGACCATTTAGCTATGCATACCTACCAACAGAGTCTAAAACCAATGGATCTTTACTATTTCTTTAACTTTTTATTAGGAAATAATTTCTTTAATTTTTTATATTTAAAAGATTTTATTTATTTTTAGAGAGAGGAAAAGGTAGGGAGAGAAACATCAATGTGAGAGAGAAACATTGATCGGCTGCCCCTTGCATGCACCTGATTGGAGACTGAACCTGCAACCCAGGCATGTGCGCTGCCTGAGAATTAAACCAGCAATCTTTGGCTTTGCAGGACAATGCCCAACCAACTAAGCCACACTGGTCAGGGCTATTTGGAAATAACTTTAGACTTATGGAAAAGTTGCAGATATGTTACTGAGAAATTTCCTATGGCCTTCTCCTAGGTTCCCATAATGGTAACAACCTACAAGCCATAGTACAGTTACCAAAACTAGGAAATGAACATTGATACAATATAGACCTTATTCAGATTTTACCCACTTTAGCCCTAATGTCTTTTCTGTTCCAGGATACTACACTGAATTTAGATCTCTTTAAAAAAAATTTTTTTAAAAATTGTTATTCAAGTCCAGTTGTCTCCATTTTCCCACCACCACTTTCCCCTGCTCCACCCTCTCTCACCTCCCGCCCTCAATCCTTCCCCCATTTGGCTTTGTCCATGGGTCTTTTACACATGTTCCTTGACAACTCTTCCCCTTTTCTCCTGATATCCCCCCTGCTCTGGTTACTGCCAGTTTGTTCTTTATTTCAATGTCATTGGTTATATTTTGCTTGCTTGCTTGTTTTGTTGATTAGGTTCCACTTACAGGTGAGATCATATGGTATCTGTCTTTCACCACCTGGCTTATTTCACTTAGCATAATGCTCTCCAGTTCCATCCATGCTTTTGCGAAGGGTAGTAGTTCCTTCTTCCTTTCTGCTGCATAGTATTCCATTGTGTAAATGTATCATAGTTTTTTGATCCATTCATTTACCATTGGGCCCTTAGGTTCCTTCCAACACTTGGCTATTGTAAATTGTGCTGCTATGAACATTGGAGTGCAGTGGTTCTTTTGAATTGGTGTTTCTGGATTCTTAGGGTATAATCCCAGCAGTGGAATTCCTGGGTCAAAAGGCAGTTCCATTTTTAGTTTTTTGAGGAAATTCCAAACTGTTGTCCACACTGGCTGTGCTGGTCTGCATTCTCATCCAACAGTGCACTAGGGTTCCCTCTGCTCCACATCCTTGCACTTGTCTGTTGATTTGTTTATGATGGCCACTCTGGCTGGTGTGAAGTGCTATCGCATTATGGTTTTAATTTGCATCTCTCTGATGGATAGTGATGCTGACCATCACTTTCATATGTCTCTGGGCTCTCTGGGTACTCCTTGGAGAAGTGTCTGTTCACGTCCTTTGCCCATTTTTTAATTGGATTGTTTATCTTCCTGGAGAGGAGTCAGGTGAGTTCTTTATATATTTTGGAGATCAAACCCTTGTCTGAGGTATCACTGACTACCATATTTTCCCATACGGTTGGTTCCCTTTTCATTTTGCTGATGTTTTCTTTAGTCATGCAGAAGCTTATTAGTTTGATAAAGTCCCATTTGTTTATTCTTTCCTTTATGTCCCTTGATCTAGGGGCCATATCAGTGAAAATATTGCTGCATGGAATATCTGAGATTTTCCTGCCTATGTTCTCCTTCAGGACTTTTATGGTGTCACGACTTATGTTTAAGTCTTTTATCCATCTTGAGTTTATTTTTGTGTGTGGTTTAAGTTGGTGGTTGAGTTTCATATTTTTGCATGTAGTTGTCCAGATTTTCCAACAGCATTTGTTGAAGAGGCTATTTTTACTACATTTACTACTTCTGCCCCCTTTGTCAAATATTAATTGATCAAAGATACCTGGGTTTATTTCTGGGCTCTCTATTCTGCTCCATTGATCTATGTGTCAGTTCTTATGCCAGTACCAAGACTGTTTTGATTACAGTGGCCTTGTAATGTAGTTTGATGTCAGGTATTGTGATCCCTCCTACTTTGTTCTTCTTTCTCAAAGTTGCTGCGGCTATTTGGGGTCATTTATGCTTCCATATAAATTTTTGAAATGTTTGTTCTATATCTGTGAAATATGTCATTGGTATTTTAATAGGGATTGTGTTGAATCTATATATTGCTTTGGGTAGTACAGACATTTTGATGATGTTAATTCTTCCAGTCCATGAACACGGTATACGTTTCCATTTATTTGTGTTTCCCTTAATTTTTTTCTTCAGTGTACTGTAGTTTTCTGAATACAGGTGTTTTATCTCCTGGTTTAGGTTTACTCCTAGATACTTTATTTTTGTTGTTGCTATAGCAAATGGGATTTTTTCCCTGATTTCTGATTCTGATATTTCATTGCTGGTGTACAAAAATGCCTTCTATTTCTGGATATTGACTTTGTATCCCACTGTTTTGCCAAATTCACTGATTGGGTTGAGTAGTTTTTTGGTGGAGTCTAGGGTTTTCTATGTACACTTGAATCTGGATTCAAGATTTTTATTTTTTAGTATAGTTTATTGATTATGTTACTACAGTTGTCCCACTTGTTCCCCTTTTGCCCCCCTCTGCCCAGTACCACCTTTCCCTCCAGCAATCTCCTCCTTCGTTCATGTCCATGGGTCCTGCATATAAGTTCTTTGGCTTCTCCATTTCCTATACTATTAACATCCTCCTGTCTATTTTTTACCTACCCAATTCTGCGCCTTTTCCCCATTCTCTTCCTCCCCCGTCTCAGTTGTTAAGTCTCCAAATGATCTCTATACCTATGATTCTGTTCCTGTTCTACTGGTTTGCTTAGTTGTTGTTGTTGTTGTTGTTTATTAAGATTCAGTTGTTGATAGTTGTGATTTTGTTGCCTTTTTCATGTTCATAGTTTTGATTTTCTTCATATTCTTAAATAAGTCTCTAACATTTCATGTAATAATGGCTTGGTGATGATAAACTCCTTTAGCTTTACCTTGTCTGGGAAGTACTTTATTTGCCCTTCCATTCTAAATGATAGCTTTGCTAGATAAGAGTTATCTAGTTTGTAGGTCCTTGCTTTCATCTCCTTGAATACTTCTTGCCAGTCTCTTCTTGCCTGCAAAGTTTCTTTTGAGAGATCAGCTGATAGTCTTACAAGTATTCCTTTGAAGGTAACTCTCTTCTCTTGCTGCTTAAAGATTCTCTCTTTATCTTTTACCTTTGGCATTTTACTTATGATGTGTCTTGGTGTGGTCCTCTTTGGGGCCAGCCTCTTTGGGACTCTCTGTGCTTCCTGCACTTATATGTCTATCTCCTTCACCAAATCAGGGAAGCTGGCTTTCATCATTTTTTCAAATAAGTTTTCAATTTCTTGCTCTTTCTCTTCTTCTTCTGGCATCCCTATGATTCGGGTGTTGACACGTTTATAGATGTCCCAGAGTCTTCTTCTACTACCCTCATTTTCTTGAATTCTTGTTTCTTTCTGTTCTGGCTGAATGTTTATTTCTTACTTATGTTCCAAATCATTGATCTGAGTCTTGGATTCCTTCCTTTCACTGTTTGTTCCCTGTAGATTTTTATTTCACTTAGTGTAACCTTCAGTTCTTCCTTTATGTTGTTGCCAATGAGTTCTTTGAGCATCCTGATCACCAGTGATTTGAACTCTGCATCTGATAGGTTGGCTGTCTCCATTTTGTTTAGTTCTTTTTCTGGAGTTTTGTTCTGTTATTTCATTTGGGCCATATATCTTTGCTTCCTCAATTTGGCAGTTTCTTTGTATTTGTTTCTGTGTATTAGGTAGAGCTGCTTTGATTTCCTGTAAAAGACACCTGTAAATTGTGTGAGTCAGAGCCTTAGGTAATTGCTAGGTGGGGGGAACCCGTTTCACTGCATCATGGCTCCATGACAGGGGAGGGTTCTGAGAGGGGACAGCGCTGCTGTCTGGCTTCTGCGGGTTTGCCTGGCACTTGCCCCATTTCCTGAAACTCCCCTCACTCCCTGTATGCAACTGGTACCCTTCCAGCTCTTGCCCTGGTGTTGAATCCCCAGCGTGGGGGGGGTTTGCGTATGTTTTAAGACCATGTGGGCCCTTCAAGTGAAGTATTCTGAAAATCTGGCAGTTTCTTCTGCCATTCCAACGACCACTGGTTTTTACAGCCAGAAGTTATGGGGATTTATCTTCCCAGCACTGGGACCCTGGGCTGTGTGGTCTGGCCTGTGGCTGGGATCTCTCACTCCCAAGGTATCCCTCCCAATTTTTATCTACCACCTGTGAATGTGGGACCACCTGTGACATCCTACCACTACCGCCTCTCCATGCTACAGCATGTCTCCTTGCCTCTCTGCTCCATCTCCATGTCTGTGCCCCTCCTACCCATCTGGATGAATGTGGCTTCTTTAATTCCTGGGTTGTTGAACTTCCATACAGTTTGATTTTCTGACAGTTCTGGGTGTTGTTTTTAGATTTAGTTGTAATTCCTCTTTGTGGTTGTGCGAGGCGGCAAAGCCTGTCTACCTATACCTCCATCTTGTGTCCTGCATTTAGTTCTTGTGTATCATTGGTCTCTACTAATCTGTGACAGTTCCTCAGCCTTTCCATGAGTTTTATGACTTTAGTGAGTTCTGGTCAGTTATTCTGTAGACGTCTCTCTATGTGGTTTTGTCTGGGCTCTCATGATTAAAGTTTCACTTTCAGCAGGTACAGCACAGATGTGGTGCTGTGTCCTTTTCAGTCATACACGGAGTATGTAATGTCGATGTCTTATACCTTGTGGTGTTAACTTTGAACATACTTGGTTGAAGTAATGTCTTCTGGGTTCGCCACCCTTATTTTTTTCTCTTAATAATTGATAAATGTCATGCAGGGATTCTTTGAGACTGCCAAATCCTATTACTCTAAAATTTTGTCCACTGATTTTAGTAGCCATTGGTGGAATGTGGCTGTGACATTTATATTTCATTGTTTGTCTAACAGTGATTATGTATTGCTCTTATTCCTCCTACATTTATTAACTGGAATTCTTTGATAAGGAAGAGCTGTCCCTTCTCTCCCATGTACTTATTTGTTCAGTTTGTATCAGTAAAGGTTAATGGGTGTTTATTTTATGCTATGGGTTATCCAATACTATCATTATTTATTTTGTTGCTCAAATTGATAATAGCTGTGGCATTTGGGAACTCTATCAGTCTGACTCTTGTGTCCTCTTGATATGTCCATCCTTTTGTGAGTACTTCCATATTTTCTGGTACAAGATGGCCCACGGTCATTTTATATTTTCTTTGCCCTAGTCCTGTAATCAATCTTTTCTCCAGGCAGCCTGGTTCCTTTTATTGTAGAATGGTATTTAGAAAATATGGATGCAGGTGTGCTCATTACTACTAGGGTGTCATTGCACTGCTCCTGGTCCTTCTTAGCAAGCAGAACCAGGAATATATGTACGTATACAATCTATGTATACACACATGCTTGTATTTTTCTATATCTATCAGTATGTATTTATCTCTATGTATTAAAACTATGAAATCATACAGATAACTCTGATTCCAATCCAATACCACAAGATTCATTCTAGCCTTCCCCCTTTCCTTTGTAACTTACAGGATTGACAACTCATACCCCACTGAGAAACAAATTTAATAACTAGGGTACAGTATTTACAGTATTTGTGTAGTGCCTTTTGTCTTTAGTCATACAGTATCAGTTTAAAATATTGTTTTCCAATATTACTTAGGTTAGCTCTTTCCTTTTCTTCCTTTATCCTCTTTAATGTGGTCATAATATTCATGTGTAATACAGTTCAGTTCATTTGTTACTGTTTATATTTTATTTGGGTTTGTTTTCCAAAGGTCCTGGTTAATTTTAATTCCTTATTTATTTCTTGGAGGGAAAGTATGCAAAACACTACTATGGTTCTGAGACTCAAAGCTAATGTAGAACTGACAACTTAACAATATCAAGTCTTCTTCCCACCCACAGAGACATATCTCTCTATTTATATAAATTTTCTTTAATTTCTCTCAGCAATATTTTGCTGTTTTCAGTGTACAAGTCATATACATCTTTTGTCTGAGTCATGTTTAAGTATTTAATATTTTGGGGTAGTATTATAAATGGTATTTAAAAAATTTCAACTTCTAATTGTTTGTTGATAGTATAGCTAGAAAATGGATTTTCGTATGTTGATCATGTGCCTATAACCTTGCTAAATTCGCTTCTTAAATAGATCTTTACAAAATTTTGACATGCTGTGTTTTCATTTCATTCAGTTCAAAATACTTCTTAATTTTCCTTTTGATTTCTTCTTTGACCTATAAGTTATATAGAAGTATTATTTAGTTATTAAATATTTGAGTTTTTCACAGATATGTTATTCTTTTTATTTTTTTAAATAAGATTTTATTTATTTATTTTTAGAGAGACAGGAAGGAAGAAAGAGAGGGAGAGAAACACTGATTTGCAAGAGATACATCTATGGGTTGACTCTCACACACCCCCAACCTGGCCCACAACCCAGGCACATTCCCTGACTGGGAATCGAAGTGGTGACCTTTTGGTTTACAGGCTGGCACTCAATCCACTGAGCAACACCACCCAGGGCTATTATTTCTAATTTAGTTCCATTACAGCCAGAGAACATATTTATCAGCTGAATATTTAAAATTTATTGAGATTTGTTCTATGGTCCAGAATATGGTCTACCTTGGTAAACATTCTGTGTACATGGTAAAAGAACATTTATTCTGCTGTTGTTGGGTGAAGTGTAATATGTATATCAATTAGGTCAGGCTGGTTAATAATATTGTTCAAGCACTCTATATCCTTATTTATTTTCTATTTGTTTAATTCATTTTTGAGAGCAGCACATGGAAATCTACTTTGCTTCATCCATTTTGCAGGTCTGTTATTGGATTATAAACACTTACAATTATTATAACCTGAATTGATACTTTTATTTTTCCCTAGGAATAATTTTTGCTCTAAACTCTTTATTAATAAGCCATTCAGATTCCTTCCTTCTTTCCCTTTTTTCTTTCTTTCCTTCTTGCTTCCCTCCTCTCCTCCCCTGTTCTCTCCCTCTCCTCCTCCCTTCTTCCCTCTCTCCTCTCTTTCTTTCTTTACAGTACAGAGGTCTTTTATTTTTTTATACTTATCATGCCATGAATTCATAAGGAATGGGTTCCGGGAGCTCAGGCTCCTACCCACTTGTTCTCACAAAGTATGCTTCTCTATGTGGAGCAGGCTGGCGCTTCAGTTAAACCCAGGTACCTTTCTCTTTGGCTTCCTTCTTTTTCTGATCATTTTCCTTCATGTGTTTCATGAAGTTATCCCAGCTCTTAGAGTACTTAATATGCTCAATATGTACATTAATTCTCTTGGCAAAAATCTGGCCTTTAACTTGTTTGTTTACAACACTGCCCACTGTATATGCTGGGTGACGTTGTAGACTCTTCCAGTTTTGTCATGGTAACATCTGTGGGGCATTCCTTTTTGAACACTGCCCACTCCCTTGATGTCTACAATATCACCTTTGTTGTAGATTGGCATGTATGTGGCCAAAGGAACAACTCTATGTTTTCTAAAAGGCCTAGAGAAGATATAGCCTTTTCCCTTTGTGTTAGTCATTTTAGCAAAATACTGGAAGATAGTGGTTCCAGCTGAAAGGCCTAGCTTTTTTTTCTTTTAGTGGCAAAAAACACATAACATAAAATTCATCCTCCCAACAATTCCAAGCTTACAATATGACACTACCAACGACTTGCACACTGTTGTGCAATAGATCTCCAGGTACCCCCAACCCCAATCCTGCATGACTGAAACTCTACGCCAAGAAAACAATGACCCCCCCCGCCACCTCCCCATAGCTCCTGGCTACCACAATTCTATTTCTATGAGTTTGACTACTTCAGATACCCCATGTAAGTGTAATCACACAGTATTTATCTTTTTGTGACTGGGTTATTTCATTTAGCATAATGTCTTTGAGGGTTGTCCGTGTTGTTACACATAACAGAATTTTCTTTTTTAAGAAAGGCTAAATAATATTCCATTGTATGTATATACCTCATTTCCTTTACCCTTTCATCCACTGATGGATATTTTAGGTTGTCTCCACCTCTTGGTTATTGTGAATAATGCTGCAGTGAACATGGCAATGAGAATATCTCTGAGGTCCTGTTTTCAATTTTTTTTGGATATACACCCAGAAGTGGCATTGCTGGTTCTATTTTTTTTTTTTAAAGATTTTATTTATTTATTTTTAGAGGAGAAGGAAGGAGAAAGAGAGGGAAACATCAATGTGTGTTTGCCTCCCATGCACCCCCCATTGGGGATCTGGCCTGCAACCCAGGCATGTGCCCTGAGTGGGAATCAAACTGCTGAGCCTTTGGTTCACAGGCTGGAACTCAATCCACCGAGCCACACCAGCCAGGGCTCTATTTTTAATTTATTGAGGAACATTCCATACTGCTCTCCATAGTGGCTGTACCATTTTACATGATCATAAACAGTGCACAAATGTTTCAGTTTTTCCACATCTGTACCAACGGTTGTTTTCTGCTTTTAAAAAAAGGTCATTCCAATGAGTGTGAGGTGATATGTCATTAAGGTTTTGACTTGCACTCCCCTGCTTATTTGGTGATGCTGAACATCTTTTCATATGCTTATTAGATATTTTATCTTTTTTGGAGAAATGTCGATACAAATCCTTTGCTCATTTTAAAGTCAGGTTTTTTGTTGTCGTTAATATTGAATCATAAGAGTTCTTTATACATTCTGGATATTAACCCTTTATCCAATGTTTGCAAATATATGTTTTCCATTCTGTAGACTGCATTTCACTGTGTTGACTGTTTCCTTTGCTGTGCAGAAGTTTTCAAGTTTGACGTAGTCCCATTTGTCTATCTTTGTTTTTGTTGCCTGTGCTTCTGGTACCATGTCCGTAAAATCACTGCTGAATCCAGTATCATGAAACTTTTCCCTGTGTGTTCTTCTAGTTTTATAGTTTCAGGTCTTACGTTTAAGACTTAAATCCATTTTGAGTTACTTCTTGTGTATAGTAAAAGAGTCTAACTTATTTCTTTTGCATGTGGATATCCACTTTTCCCAACATCATTTTTTGAAGAGACTATCCTTTTCCCTCTGTGGACTCTTGGCACCCATGTTGAAGATATCTGACCATATAGGCAAAACTTTATTTCTGGGATCTCTATTCTGTTCCATCAGTCTCTATGTCTGTCTTTATGCCAGTACCATACTGTTTTGTTGCTGTAGCTTTGTAATATGTTTTCAAATCAGGAAAGTATGGTGTTGCCAGTTTTGTTCTCATTTCTGCTAGTGATGAATTCTTTCATTCTTTGTGTCTAAAAATATCTTTAATTCACTTTTATTTTTGAAAGATATTTTCACTGTTTATAGTATTCTAGGTTGAGAGTTATTTTCTCTCAGTATTTTAAAAATGTTGCTCCACTGTCTTCTGGCTTGGATTGTTTCCAACATGAAATCTGCTGCCATCTTTATCTTTGTTCCGCTCTGTGAAATATGACTGTTTTCCAGACTTTCTCTTTATTACTGGTGTTGAGCCATTTTATTGTGATGTACCTTGGTATAGTTTTCTTTGTGTTTCTTGTGTTCTGGGCATACAGAGCATATTGGGTGTGTGAGTTTATAGTTTTTATCAAGTATAGACAAATTTGGGCCATTATCTCTTGAAATAATTTTTCTGTTTCCTTGCAATGCATTCCAGCACTCTCTAGTTGCCCTCCTGGGCCTTCCCTTAACTCTTTCTCTGGATTGAATCCATGTTTTCCTGGATTTCATGCATTCCTCTTTCCTGGTTTACTTAATTTGCTGCAGTATATATTCAAGTACAGTATTCTCCCCTTATCTGCAAGGGATATTTTCCAGGACCCCCCAGTGGATGCCTAAAATAATGGACAGTAACAAACCCTGTATTATACCATGTTTTTTCCTAAACATACATACCTATGATTAAGTTCAATTTATAAATTAGGCACAGTAAGAGATTAACAACAATAATTAATAAAAAATAGAACAATTATAAAAATATAGTACAATAAAAGTTTTCTGTTATGAAAATAAAAATTACATGAATGGTTTTGGGGCTATATTTAAGTAAAATAAGGGTTACATGAACACAAGTACTGTGATACCATGGCAACTGATCTAATAGCTAAGATGGCTACTAAGTGACTGACAGGGCAGGTAGCATATGTAGTGTGGATACACTGAACAAAAGTATGATTCATGTTGACAGGATGACACAAGATTTCATTATGCTACTCAGAATGGCCTGCAATTAAAAACTTATGAATTATTTTTTTCTGGAGTTTCCCATTTAGTATTTTCAGACTGTGGTTGAACACATTTAACTGAAACTTTGGCAAGCAAAACCTCAAGTAAAGAGGAGGGACCACTGTAAATCTCTAAGAAAATAGGAGATAAACTTTCTGAATTTTTAAATATCTTTATTCTAACCTCATATTCAATTGTTAGCTTGGCAGGACATAGAAATTTGAGTTCAAATCCATTTCCCCAGAGTTGCCAATGAGAATCTAATACCACATCAATTCTTGTTCTTATTAAGGTGATCTTTTTCTCTCTCTGGAAGCTTTTAGTATCTTCTCTTCATCAGTGTTTTGCTAAAATTTCAAGAGGACATGTTTATGTTTGCCTTTTTTAATTCACTTGGGCTTGGCACTCAGTGACTTCTTTCAACTAAAACTTAGGTTCTGTATTTGGTTTTGTGGGCAGTGACTAGAGGGAGCACGGGAGGCTTGGGTGGGAGGGTCATGTTCTGTTTTTGAACAGCCACTGGTTACACAGGTGCGTCGTGTTTCCTCCAAGGAGGAAAACAAGAATTCCAAGATTCCCAGGGCGTACCTGCTCAGTGGACCCACCCTATCATTCCAATCTCTCCAATTCTCTCCATCCTGTATTGATGATTCTGCATTAAAAAAAAAAATCCTCTCCATTTTTCCCCTTCTTCCTTCACAGGCTCCCGTTAGTTAGATGCTGAAATTCCTGAACTGGTCCTCTATGTTTCTCTCCCTTGTGTGTGTGGTGCATGTATGCATGTGCATACCAGAGATATCCTTAACTTTAGTTTCCAGGCCTTATGTTGGAATTTTTAATTTTGGTCCTTATGTTTTAAAATTCTAATGTCTCTTTTGTTGTGGTAGCATTCTATTTTTATAACGTTCTATTCTTATTTTATATAATCTCTCTGAATATAATTATTTAAAAATACTTTTAATTTTTAGAACAGTTTAGATTAACACAAAAATTGAGAAGATAGTACAGTTCCTATATACTCTGTACCCAGTTTTCCCTATTATTAACATCTTACATTAGCAATAGTCATAATTACTAAACCAATATTGATACATTATTATTACTATTATTAAAGACCACACTTTATTCACATTCCCTTAGTTTTTACCTAATGTCCTTTATCTGTGTCAGTATCCTATCTAGGATCCCATATTAAATTTAGTTGTCATGCCTTTTTAGACTCCTTATGTCTGTGACAGTTTCTCAGACTTTCCTTGTTTTGATGACCTCGACAGTTTAAGAAAAAAACAAACCACATTTATTTTTTAGAGGGAGAGGTAGGGAGAGAGAAAGAAAGGGAGAGAAACATCAATTGGTTGCCTCTTGCAAGCCCTCAACCAGGGACCTGGCCCGCAACCTAGGTATGTGCCCTGACCAGGAATCACACCGGCAATGTTTCAGTTTATAGGCTTGCGCTCAACCCACTGAGCCACACCAGCCAGGGTAACCTTGACAGTTTTGAGAAGTACTGATCAGGTAATATCTAGGATATGCCTCTACTGGAATTTGTCTTAACATGCTTTATTATTTGCTTTGTCAGTTTGTTTATGCTTATGAATCAATGCCAGGTTATACTTTATATTTGGGAGCTGGATAAGGAGTCAACTGGCCAGCCGTTCTGTATACCAGCCTTCAGTGAATCCCCATGTCTAATGAGCTCAGGGTTAGCAGAGTTTACAGTCTCTCTGGGATCCTAATGAGCAGTGTAAAGCAGAGTAACTCACTTTTTCACTGCAGCCCATACACAGTCCCTCCTTCTGGGCTGTAGTTCCTTAACCGGCTTCTGCTTTCTATCTTCAAGAAATACTGAAATCTCATGTACACTGGTTATTTTTTCCCCTCTGCTTTTCTCTACCATCCCATTCACTTTCATAGGTTTATTCTTTTTAAGTTTCTATATTTTAAGAATGAAACCCATTTAAAAAAAGAAATGAAAATTACCTGAAGTAAAGGGATAAAATCCTCCTGTTCTAGATAGCTGCAGCTGGGCTTTGAGAGAAGACAGATAAACTTGGAGGCATCATCATGATGATTATTCAGCAACCTATAAAAGAAACAACTGCTTAGGAAGATTGGCTATAGTAAACAATGGCTACAACATCAATAGCTGGTGATTTCAGTCTGATCTGAAAGCCATTTAGATCATGAATTAAGTGCTTTCCTTTCAATGATTAAAAAAAGGGAATTTTTTCATGCTCTTGATTTTGCCAAAGGAACATCTAAATAAAAGGTCAACAACAAGATGGTATATTATTTTTGTAGAATGCTTCTGGGGCTGAGGCCCCAGAGTCAACTGTACTAATGCAGATAACAGTACGCTTGCAGCAGAATGTCCATTCAGGTTTAGCACAGAACACCTGGGACCAGAACTCTAGAGCTACCCACCAGTCAGGAGGGACTATTATGTACCACAAGAGACATAAGATTCTGTTTGCCCAGATTGGCAGACATATTTACGGCCAACCTCATAGAGGGTTTTTGAAATTAGACTTTGAAGGATAAGACTTAAAATAAAAAAGTGCTATATTAAGGCTTCAAGCTCCAAGAATTCCTCACATCCAGCTAATTGCTGGACATTTCCATTTGGATTCTATATTCTGACAGCAAAGTCAAAATATTAAAAACCAAATTTAAAACCTCCTCTCAAAGTGAGTTCTTTTCATGGATGTCTATTTTTGTTAATGGTGGTGCCATCCTGAGTTATCTGGGCTTGAAATTTTGAAGTCATTACCCAGTTTCTCATCTTTATTCTATATATCTAATTAGTTGCCAAATTTTCTCATTTTCCTTCCTTAATTATTCATTCAATGCTAATTGTAGGTCAGGTACTGTATCTGGCATTGAGGATACTTGGGATACAAAGAAATGAGAAGCAGTTTTGTGTCCCGTGAGAAGCTTATAGTCTAGGCAGACAGCTACACCAGTAAGGTTATACTCCTTTGTGACAGCCTTGACAGAAGTTATAAGCACAGGGTGTCATGGAAGGGCACAGGGTGTCATGGAAGGACACAGGAGGGCCAGTGAGATTCCCTAAAAAGGGGAAGTAGGAAAGAAATTTGTTGTGTGTCAAGAGGGTCACATGTACAAATTCCTGGTGTGAGAATGCATGGAATACTGGGGCAACTACAAGCGCTGGGGTGGTAAGAGAAGGAGATGTGGGTACATAGGATCGGATCCTGGAGGTCCCTTTTATGGTAGATTAGGATGCCTGGACTTTAGCCTGTTCTACAGAGAAATTTTAACTTTGACAGTGACATGACCAAGCTATTTTTCAGAAATATCAAGCAGAAGTTCAACCAAATGCTTGAGCATGGATACTGGCGGCTGGAGATGGAAAGAAGGACAGATGTGAGTGAAATGAAAGGATGCAGCAGTTGTGTGAAGCATGGGGGAAGAGATAAAGGGAGAAAGTCTATGATGACTTCCAGGTTTCTAGCTTGGACCACTAAGTGCTTGGAATATAAGATGGGAATACTGGAGACCTGAGGAATATTTCCTCTAATGTTTTAGGCAACTATTCCTTCCTTTCTATTTCCACTGCATCACCAAGTCTAGGTTTTATTGCTTCATGCTGAGACTACTAGAAGGGAAGAGGAATATAATAGGCTTCACTGTTCATCCATCTTATATAGACAATTCTTCATTCTAAAGCACCGTTTGATTATATAATTCCCATTTTCAAAAATGTTTAGTAGCTCTCTATTATTATATAACTTTAAATGCCTATGCTGGACATTTAAGGCCCTCTGTAATTAAGGCTGAAGCCTGTCTATCTACCTATCGTACTACTTTGCTAAATGTAACTTACTCTCCAAGCTGCCAGCCTGACCCACTATTCTCTGAGTGTTTCATGTGCATTCTTGTCACTGTGCCATTTCTCATACTGTCCTACTCTCCTAGAATTCCACCCCTCCCAACTCTGCTATCTGAATGCTGGCTATTCTTTAAGGTCCAGCTAATAATCCACCTCTTCCAAAAAAGCCTTCTCTGACACCTAAATTCCTTAGTGATCTTTGTACTATTTAATTTATACATATTATATATACTACTGTACTGTTAGCTTTCTAAAGAGCAGGCAAAGTTATAGCTCCTTCTTCCCTTAGCACCTAGCACAGCAACTTTCACATAAAAGATTCTCATAAAATGTTTATGATCGGACTAACAGATATATACTTAACTAACCTCATTTGTTATTATTAAAGCTATAGTATATTTATATTTATCCTCCTTATCATTCTTCAGCATGATCAAGGTTCCCAAAAGTTAAATATATGTTTCAGAAAAAGATTAGTGCAGTAGGTGCTGATAGGAACAACCTCTTAGGATTGAAAAATGGGTCAACTGATCACAACAAAAAGGGAGTGATATCTTTGGAAAGGAATACTTTAAAAAGAAAGGATAACACTACTAAATAAAATTCACACAGATATGACAGGTGAGAGATACTTTGCAAGAGAAAAGTCAAATCAGACATGACCTTCTGCTACTAAAAATAGAGATAAAATACAAAGAATAGGTGAATTATGATTTTTCAGCCAATGCTGGTAGCTGGTGAACTCAATATGGCAGGAGAAAGGAGGTAAACATACCTATTCTAAACTGGTGTCTTCTAAAGCTCTTAGATAAAATGTTGTTTCCTTAGTGGACAAATAACATGTTTACATAAAACGGGAAGAGAAAGTAAAGCATAAAAAAAATTGGAACAATATTACTGACTCCATTTGAGAGGTCCTATGCCACAAAGCTGGTAAATCTAGGAACTCAAACAAACAAAAAATTGTGGAGCAATGTCTTTCCCCTAAAAATGTCCTCACTTTAAGAAAAATATGTCATAGTAGAAATATGAACCGGCAGGAGGGTAGGAAAAGAAAGGAGGCAGAGGAACAAGAGCCCATTAGGTGTTTATCCGCAAATCACCTAGAGGCGGCTAGGAAGTGTCCACCCCAGAAGCATTGGGGCAGGAGGGAAATTATTTTGTTATGCTGTGATTTTTGTATTTGACTTTTCCCCCCCAAATTATATAGAGCCTATTACTGGAAGTCAGTACACATATTTGTATGTCAGTGTGCTTTAATTTTGTATCATTATCTGCCAGTTATTTTTTGTACTTGGAAGTTTAAAATATTATAGTTTGGTCCAAGTTTCTTAATGGAAAGGGTACAATTTGTAAAAAGATTACAAAAACGTACACATCACTTTTTCAAGGTCAGTGGGGTAACTTAATCCATCATACTTAGTTGCTTAATCTCCCAAAATAACCAAACTTGGGGGGGTCTCCCTTAAAGCATCTGGCTTTTAAAAGGCATTTTAAGAGTGCAGAGAGGAGCTCCCACTAGAGGGCACTCCAAGCATTTTATATCTGGCCAGAAGACAAAGCTTTACTATAGACATTACTCTTACCCATAGAATTTTTTTGAAGTGGGGAAAAAAAAAAAAAAGGACAGTTGCTCATGCTATATAACTTCGTAAGTAGTTTCTTCCAGTTCCTAAAATAAAGACTTGTGCTTGTCTTTTTCCCTCTTTTGCCTTTTGCAGAAATCTCTTTTCCTTAGAGACAAATTAAAATGATTCACCTCAATAAAGGAAGACAATTGTGGCTGCTGCTGCTGCTCTATCCACCAACATAAATGACATCCTATCTTAGTGACACAGTCTTAAGACTAAAAAAAGAAACAAAAAAAGCAAAAAACGAACCAAAAAAAAAACAACCCCAAATCCAAAACTGGCTGTTACTCTCTTCAATATTATACAGTTAATTGCAGGTAAATCGAACTGTATACTGGTTTTCCTTTGCTATAGTCAGCCTCAGGATCACAATCACAGGGTGCTAGAATATTCAAAATAACTTAGAATGTAAGTAGTTACAGTTTACAGTTCTCTCTGGCTCTAATCTTTCACAGAATAGACTATTTCTTTTTTTTTTTTTGCCAGTCTCCCAGCTTTCTCAAAGTTTTCTCTTAAACAATCATAGTTCACTTAGTGCCGCTTTCCCAGATTGTTAGATGATTTTGCCAAACAATGCTGCTCAGTGGTTAAAGACACCTCTGACAAATTATCCCTATTTTTTCTACCCCTGGTTCACACTCCAGCTGAAAGAAACTAGTTGAATGAAAGCTAGATGATCTATACATTTCAAGTTCTTGAATTCTGCTATGGCTGTATGCTGATTTAAAATAACAATAAAAGTAATTAATAATAGACAATCAGACTACCCACCTGAAGTCGTGGCTTTAATGGTAGCGAAAAGGGAGGGACTCGAAGCCAACCTCCCTACTATTCAGGCTCCAGGGTCTAGTTTCCTCCCCCAGCTTCTGCCAGAAATACTCCAAGGGAAAATGCCAATTTCTTTGCTGGTTTACTCCTGACTAATTAGTGGGTTGTGGCTCCCCCGCCCCTCCTTATTTCTAGCCTCCATCTAATTCCTTTTTAGGACTGCTTAACCACACATTTTTAAAAAATTTGTAGATTTTAGCCAGCAGTTTTCCATTTGCTATAGGAGAGGTGAAATGGTGATGATAGGGCTGACTTTGGAGTGTTATCCTGACGGTTTATGAGGGATAAATGAATCTGCTAGGGCTCTTTTAGTCCTTGGTAGCTGGGTAACTTAGAACTATTCCCTGTAACAAAATAACTGAAATCCACCTGGAAAACGAATCATTTGTAACTTTTAGCTTTGGTGTGGTTCTTCAAAAGAAGTCCATTAACTGGTAGTCTTACATACCCTGATTACTTCCGTTCTAATATAATGCATGAAGAACTTGGTAAACTCAATTTATAGCTAGATTTTTAAAAATAAGAATACATTTATTAGTCACCTACTATGTTCTTAAGCGTTATACTACAAGGGGCTCTGAGGTGGTATGAAAGGATGAGAAGACACCTATAAGCTGAATTCTGCTGGTATTACATATGGATTTTAAATAATGATGATGATGACAGCTAAAAAGAATACCCCAAGAGTTTACCAGGAAGGGTAGCTAGCCCAGAAAAGGTGAGAAGAATGTATATAAAGAAAGCTTATCAGTTAAAAGAGGTAGAAGGAGCAAGCTGTGACATACTCCTAAAATGTATAAATACATGAAAAATAACTTCTAAAGAAGAAAGTGGGGGAGAAAAAAGAAGTTGGGCTTGAATTCAAGAAAACTTGTAAAGATGTTAAAATCCAGGAGTGTTCTGATCAATGTGCTATTCATTTGTTCCTTAACTGTAGCTTTCGAAAAGTAATGATTAGACTCCTGGCCAAGATGGAGGCATAGGCGGACTTGCTTCGCCTTCTTGCACAACAATAAGAAGGATTACCACCAATCTAAAAACAAAAAACAACCAGAACTGCCAGAAAATCAAACTGCGTGGAAGTCCAACAACCAAGGATTTAAAGAAGAAAATATTCATCCAGATGAGGTAGGAGGGGTGGAGAGGATGTGGTGTGGCGTTGACTGTGGCTGGTAGAATGGGCAGTCCCAAATTCATGTCTAGTAGATAAAAACTGGGAGGGACAACTGGGGAGTGAGTGATCCCTGCTCCAGGCCAGACCCTGCAGCCCAGGGTTCCAAGGCCAGGTAATAAAGCCTCATAACCTCTGGCTGTAAAAACCAGTGGGGGTTGGGGTAGTGGGAGAAACTGCCAGTCTCTCAGGAGAGTCTGTTCAAAGGGCCCACGGGGTCCAAGGACATACACAAAACCATCTACCCTGGGAATTAGCACTACAGAAGCAGATAGAGGGACATCAGATGATTATGGAAAGCGGGGGAAGTGAGAGGAAATGGGATGAGAGCCAAGCAAGCGGCACGGATCCCTCTCTGACCCCACCCCTATATACAGCACCACAAAGTGGCAAAGTGGGTTCCCGTGCCCTGTGAATACCTAAGGCTCCACCCCTTACAATGTAACATGTGAGTCCATACAGGCAGTCAAAGCAGCTCTACCTAATACAAAGAAACACAGGGAGGCTGCCAAATTGAGAAGACAAAGAAAGATGGCCCAAATGAAAGAACAGACCAAAACTCCAGAAAAAGAACTAAGTGACACAGAGATAGCCAACCTATCAGATGCAGAGTTCAAAACACTGGTGATCAGGATGCTCACAGAAATGACTGAGTATGGCCACAAAATAAAGGAAGAAGTGGAAGCTATACAAAGTGAGATAAAGAAAAACATACAGAGAGCTAACAGTGAAGGGAAGGAAACTGGGACTCAAATCAACAATTTGGAACAAAAGGAAGAAATAAATATTCACCTGGAACAGAAAGAAGAAACAAGAATTCAAAAAAATCAGGAGAGGCTTAGGAACATCTGGGACAACTTCAAATGTACCAATATATGAATCATAAGGGTGCTAGAAGGAGAAGAGGATGAGAAAGAAATAAAAAACTTATTTGAAAAAATAATGAAAGAAAACTTCCCCAATTTGGCAAAGGAAATAGACCCACAAGTCCAGGAAGCTCAGAGAATCCCAAATAAGTTGGACCCAAAGAGGACGACACCAAGACACATCAGAATTAAAATGCCAAAGCTTAAAGACAAATAGAGAATCTTAAAAGCAGCAAGAGAAAAGCAGAGAGTTATCTACAAAGGGATTCCCATAAGACTGTCAGCTCATTTCTCAAAAGAAACTTTGTAGGCTAGAAGGGATTGGCAAGAAGTATTCAAAGAGATGAAAAGCAAGGTCCTATGCCCAAGAGTACTCTATCCAGCAAAGCTATCATTTAGAATGGAAGGGCAGATAAAGTACTTCCCAAGTAAAGTTAAAGGAGTTCATCATCACCAAGCCATTATTATATGAACTGTTAAAGGGACTTATATAAGAAAAATAAGATGAACAAAAATATGAACAGTAAAATGACAACAAACTGACAGCTATCAACAATGGAATCTAAAAAAAACAAAAACAAGCTAAGCAAACAACTAGAACAGGAACACAATCGTAGAAATGGAGATCACATGGAGGATTATCAGCAAGGAGGGGGAAGGGAGAGAATGGGGAGAGAAGTATAGGAAATAAGAAGCATAACTGGTAGGTACAAAATAGACATGGGGATGCTAAGAATATAGGAAATGGAGAAGCCAAAGAACTTATTTGTATGATCCATGGACATGAACTAAGGGGGAAGGGCTGCTGGAGGTAATGGGGGTACCAGGTGGAGGAGGGGAAAAAATTGGGGTAACTGTAATAGCATAATCAATAAAATATACTTAATGAAAAAGTCCCATAAAACAAACAAAAAATAATTAAAATTTATTAGAATTCATTTATTTTTAATAAATCAACTAGATACAATCTAAATTGGATCATATGAGAACGAAACCTGTATTTTCATGTGATACATGTGGTTTGCTCTTATGTCACTGCTACAAGAGTCAAATCCTAAGACCCAAAATTAACATGTAAAAATAAAAAAACTATCAAATAGTTATTAAAGTGGTATTTCTACTTCTTGGAGACATAAGACAAAGGCTAATGGAAAGAATTCATGTGTGGGTATAAATGGTTGAGAATCATTGAATTTTACTTGCTGAAATAAAGGTTAAAGGAAAAATTAATAAGTGAACAAAATAAATGACCTTTGAAGCACATCATGAGGACCACAGAATTCTTTGCCTAGACTCAGAGAAACTGGTCACATACTTACTTTCTCCACATGGCAGTAAATGACTGTACTGACACAAATCCTGTCTTCTCTCCCCCTGCTGCCCTGAACATGGGGGCTTTCCAATAGAGAGGACAGCCACAGACCTGCAAATAAAACACAAATACAATGTAAGCCAAGAAGCAAGTGAAGAGATGACATGGCCAAAGAAAGGGCCTTTGTGGCTTTTACCCTTTATGCCACAGTGGACAAAAGGGCCCTTGGGGGAGCAACACTGGGACAGAGGCAAATTTATCAGAGAGACACAGAGGGGGAACAAAATACAGGATTACATGTTTAATGCAGAAAATGGAAAGCTATTTACCTTTTTTCCAACTTCATTCAAAGTTATGTTTCTTCCCCTTATCCTGACAGTTAAAGCAATCAGTCTTCCCCCTTCCTACCACTCTTACATCATATATTTTCTACCTTCTAGAAAGAAAAAACAATGACTGAATGTCATGGCTGTGTATGCCCTTCCTTCCTATGGCAGAAAAATATAGTCATCTTTATAGTTTGGTCAGTTGGTATTAATACTCTTTACCTCTATTCTCTGGCTCTTTCCTTTGCATATTATATTAAAACTCAGGATCAAGAAGAACCAGAAAAGCCCCAACTGTTCAAGGAAATGGCTATCAAATCTATTTAAATGGTTATAATTCAGGTAAAAAAAAGAAAGGTAAAAATCAAAATGCTACAATTTATTTATTAGAAACTACTGCAAATGACTACACATTATAAAAGCCTTAAAAGAACTGGGAACAAATGTAAAGCAACTACAATATCCTAAAAGGTAATGTTTTCTTCTTCAATAAAAAGCTCTTTCTCTCAATTAAAAAATTCTCATATCTTATAAGAAAGAGTTCTTACCAAATTTACTTTTTTTCCTAGAGGAAAAGTCTTAGTGATGATAATATCTACATTTTAGCAGAGAAATAGTCTCCAAATGTTCCCAATTTTGTGTACACATGTAAAACATATTCCAAAATCTGGAACTTTTCAAAGAGACACATCATGTTATTAGATCGAGAAATTCTTATTATTCATATTACATGTAGGATCTGTTGGGCCTTCATCATTCTACAAAGGGAAGTTTCTTCATTGGAGGTTGACAAGATGTGAATCCATATTAGGTTAAGGCAAAGTTGTGTCTGGTGTGAGGCCTTAGTGCATGGGGGATCCCCATAGAAGACTGAAGAATGATGAGTCTGCAATTAGTAAGCTGAGAACGCTCAAGACTGCTGGGCTCATGTCGGGAAGGAGGATGGGGAGGGTGAGATACAAGCCTAGGGAGGTAAGTACAGGGCAGAAATAATAGGCTGCTCCAGCCAGGGCCACTAAAGCACGTTCTGCAAGCAGGGTGGAATTTAAGATTTCTTAAGTCCAGAGTTCAAATACCTCCACTGAGGTCAAGAATGAGGAAAGGTGTTGCTTAGCAACCAAATGGATTATTTATTGTGTAAATTATGATTGCCAAGGTACAAAGCTCACAATTAATATGCTTTAGGTTGTAAACTGTCAAATCCATTTTTCCCAATCCCAATCCTCCCTTTCATGCAGAATGCTGGTTTGCCAAGAAAATGCTCTTAGATGTTACAGATTATTGGCAACTGCTGGGAACGCTGAAAGAATAGCCTGTATTATGAAGGTGGGGTGCAGAGCCATAAACAGAAAGTATGGAGAGAGATTGGAACTGACTTGCCAAAGTGCTTGAAACTCCTACCATTAGTCACTCATGGGTTTCTCAGAATTAGAAGGGACTAGGAATCTTCTAGCTCAACCTTGAAAAATGGTCACCAGCCTCAGCTGAAGCACTTCTAAGGGCTGTGTGCTTACCACCTCTCGTGTGGCTACTTCCACTATTAAACGACTTTTATTCCCTGGGATTTACAGTCTTTTCTCCACAAGGCTCCTGTTAAAATGCATATATGTCAGGTTATAAGGAGTAATAAGTCACTGAGAGATTAACATTTATAAATTTATTATGACCCAGAGGCAGAATCCTAGGAGATAAGGGAGAAGATGCATACGTTGTGAAGTAGGTTGGAAAAGTTGACCTATTTTGCTCACTGTGGGGTCCCTGAGTAAACAACTGTTAGGGTATCAGGCCCTTGGAGAAAATGCCAAAGGAAAAAAATGGGAAGGGCAGTGAAGAGCAAGGGTTGCAGACACTGCACTTTGCCTGTTAAAAAAAAAATGCAGAGCTGGCCTAAATCTGCTTAAAAATGAAGAATTAAGATGAAGGGAATCAGGAGATCAATAAGATTCTAAAAACATAAATGATATTAATCTGAGGGCAACAATATAGAGTCTTTCATAACAGAGGAGGGAATAAGCCAGTGTCAGGACTTTTTACAAAGGAAGTGAATGGATGACAAGTGGGAATGTACGAGGAAATACATAAAATGGGTTTAGGAAACTTAGGTTTATAGGAGCAGACAAGAGTCAATGTGGTAATCAAAGTCATTGGAACAACGAAAATTCGATTAATTTTGATCACCTATAATTTGATCCAACAATGGCTTAACAACATAAAGAACTGAAAGCAGGGTGGTTTAATGATACACACAGGAAGAGATAATCACTAATATGTGCAGTGTTCTTTAACATTTCATCTTGTTATTTCATTTGGTCCTAATGTGATCCCCATGCAAAAGAGGGCAGGTATTTTTATTCCATTCTGTAGATGAACAGATAAAAGTACAGAGGGAACCCTACAGGCCACAGGTATGATGGGTCAAGATTGGGCTCTATCAGCCAGAAGAGGGGCTGGAGGGCTTTGTATGGTTCAGAAGACAGTTTCATTCTTTTTGCTCAACTTCCTGCTAGAGGTCCAATCTGACAAATGCTTTTCTTACTGTTCCTCAGTTTCTGTTCTTATAGTGCCTTTGTCTTAGATTCCTCCTCTCATTTCTTCTCCATCATCATTTAAAGCTGTGGAAAGGAGTATACACTTCACACTGAGAATTTAATCAGAAATGGGCATTAATCTCTCCAGTGCTGTCTGAGGTCAAATGAAGGTAAGCTAAACTTCACCAACAGATGCAGATTTCACGAACAGAGATTTCTTTGCACTTAAAAAAAGGATCGCAGTCTGTACAGTTATATTTAAGTGTCACTAAGAGTAGATCACAAATTCAAGCGGGCCTTCCAAATAGCCTTATAAACTAAAAGAATCCATAAAAATATTCATTTATTGCTCTGACTACATCTCCCCTTACACGTTGTCTTTCTTCCCCCTTTCAAATGACCACCTCTTATGAGAACACAAGCACATGGCATGCAAGGGATGCGGCTGCGGAGTTTACTTCCTAGTGGCAGAGAAGAGCGGTCAGCATAGTACAATATGGTTGAAAATAAAGATGGCTTAGTGAGTGCTAACAGACCACCACAGCCAAATAAAAGCTGGTTTAATGGGGACTGGCTAACTGAAAGACATGGTTAAATGGATTTTTAAAATAAATGAATTATTTTAAAAATTAAGTCATTTAATTTTTATTTTAAAATGATTTATTTTAAAAATTAAATCACTTATTTAAAATAAATGATTTTAAAAATAGACAAAATTCAATAAAATCAGCTGATACAGTAAGAGTAACCCAAAACAAAAACAATACAAACGAATACACTTGTAATATCTTATGAGATCATTATAGAACACACACATTCTCACTTTCATATGCAATGTTATTTTTATAATTTTAAAGGTATGTATGAGCAGTTTACCTTGCTACGTGAGCCGACAATTAAGGTCAAAGAGCAATGGACACCAATGCTTGGCACCCATAAATGGAATTTAGGTCTATAATCAAGTACAATTCAGACAAGTTAATCTGGTGTGTATGTGTACTGGCTACTGTGCTACATGATTAGGTATAGGAAGTAAACTGTTATACAAATGACTGTTACTATGGTTAAATATAGTTTTCTCCCTTTTTCAACTTTTCTTCAACACTGCTTCAACACTGGCAGTTTTTCCTGATGACATGTTGATTGATCGTCACTCCCTGTAACTAGCAAAGTCCTTTCTCTGACTCCCCAGCAAGTACAGACCCACCCAACTTGATTACACTCTTTCCTGCACCACCCTTGACCATTTTGGGCTTTCTGTGCTCTTCCCTGAATCTGCTGAGTGCTGGAGGGCCACTGAACTGTGGAGCATGGCAGGGATACCTGGGTTACAGGTGGGTGGAGGCATGTGGGCAGAAAGGCCAAAACAGGCTCCTCAGTCAGCGGTTGGGAATATTCAGAGGAGGAAGGTTGATCCAGAGGATCTGAATTCAAGACAGCAGGGAGCGGGTCTCTGACAGTGAGGCATTAATCATGTGGATTAGCTCTCCAGGTGTGACCCAGCACAGCACCAGGGAACTACCGTGTCCCTTAATCCGGACAAGTATCTGTCTCCTTGTCTGCTTGCCTGAAGCAGTCCATGAAAATCTCTCTCACACACAGTTGTCATGTTAGAAATACCCTGTTTGGCATTTATGTGGTAACATGTTATCTCCAGATGCAGACTCCATTCGCCCTTGCTAAATTCTATCTTTTGGATTTAGATTCATAGTTCCAGTCCATTTAGATAATTTACCGTCTTTGTTTCATACAAGAGTCATTTCTCAAAGCTTTGGGTAAGAAAATGCCAAGGCCCTGAAAGAAGTTGTAATTTATTAGGGTGGACATAATTGGAAGTTAGCTAATAGTATGTCAGCATATGTTCAGGGGAGATAACATGATAGAAATAGCACAGTGCTAGGAGTTAGAGGACCCATCCCCTGACATGTACAAGTTCTGCGACTTTAGGTAAGTACTTGTGAGGCTTCAGTTTCCTCATGTGTAAAATAGAGTGGAAACAGGTGAGTTCTTATTTCTGGAATGAAAGAGTCTGCTTTTTATTAGAAACATCTAAGGGACCAATAAGCAAATTCTAAGATTAGGAGCGAAGAAAGGGGGAATACAAGAAATAATTCTTTTTAATTTCCCTTAAAATCATTGTATTTACAAATTACTCAACAGTAGTAACAAATGTTCCGAGGTTAGAGGTAGGGGAAAGGACAGGGCGTGACTAGAGTGAGGGTTTGGGGACTTCTCCAAAGACAGGATGGAAACTAGGTATTAAGAGGATAGGTGATATGGAGGTTTGCAGGAGTAGAAGCCTGTTTTGAAGGGGAGAGCTGAAAGCCCAAATGCAGAGATGGCCTGTGGGATGGCACGTGGGTCAGACTCAGCAAGGAACAGCAGTTTGGGTTTTATCCTCAATATCAGTTTTCAAACTATTAAATATTATTTCTACAATCAGGGGAACAATTTCCAGTGTAAGTGTGAATGGGGTCTTGGAATCTCCCACTTGGTCTCCTACTTGTCTACATGTAGCCCTTAACCTACCAAACCCCTCTGTCTCTTGAAGTATAGCCTCAAATCACTGTTACATTCTGAGGTATGATCTGACTCTTCAATACATGTGCATGATAAAAATAAAACCCAAACAAAAGAAAGCACTGCTGTGGGCAGTAGGAATCCCTGAATGTTGCTGATCTGGGGAATGGCATGATCAAATATAATGCAATGGTCATGTTCAGTATTAATTGTTCTAGGAGGAGGCTAGAGGTATAGAATCCAGTTACTAAATATTTTACAGTAATTCTGGCATTAGGAGCTAAGATCTTAAATTAAAAGCAGTTGGATATATTGGAAAGTATCGAAGACTTATTCCCTAGTGGAAAATCCATTTATTTCTGAGTAGAATTACAGTGTTGAGCTGGCCTGGTGGTTCCTTGCTTGGCTTCAGGGCAGAGTTATGATTATTGGGTGAGAACAACAAAAAAAGAGATTTGTATTCAACACAAGGGAAATATTTCTACTAAGTAAGGCTATATTTAATGATGGAACAGGTTGCTTGGTAAGGTAGTGAGTTTCCTGTCACTGAAAGCATTCAAGCAGAGAATGGTGTGTCAGTGATGTCATGGTTGGAATTCCTACATTAAATGGAAAGCTAGATGAAAGGTCCACTAAGGCTTTCTTTAAACTTAAGAGTTCCGTGAAACAAGATCATAGCTAAAGATATATCAGAATCAAATAAATTTTTCAACATGGAAAAAATATAAATTATTTCAGAATGCTTGAAAACAGAGAGCAAAGAGGCAGCGAAGAGAGGGAGATTGGGATTGTTAGAGAAAGGGAATTATAAATCACTTAGTTATATTACCTTGGCAATTTTTCCCATTTCATAAATATCTGCTTTCTGATCTTCAATATCCATGAAAGCAGTTTCAATTCTGCTTAGAGTCTGTTCATGGTTACCGCAGGCATCTGGGAGTCCTTCAGGAAAGTAGAACCGTGGAATGTTTATGGACAATGGTGCGTTCACAACATTATTCACATGAGGAACAGGAGAAAGAGGTTGGGGAACACTGGGAACGGTGGCTGGAGGTGGTAGTGGTGTTCCAGGTTTCTTTTCTGGTTTATTTTGGATCTGGAAGGAAAATGTGAATATGAGACACAAAAATTATAAACAGTATATATTTCTTCAAAGGCCTCACCAGTAATAGGAAGTAAATACAATTAACCACAATTAGAGACAGCAGAAATCAAGAACTCTACTCTAGCAGGTGGCAAGCATGCTTCTAGGGAATGTTTATCCATATGAAATAAAATATGGATATTAATTATCTGTCGATACTGGAGTTTATATAAATTTATGCTTAAAAATCCTAACATACATATCCCCATAAATTATGTGGTAGACATTTAAGAGCAATGTCAGGTGACATATTAAGGATCTCAAGGTGTATTCTTAGTCTGTTGGCATTGGAAATTCTTTTTGAAGACTGTTCTTGGACTTTCTGTACATTTCTCTCTCTTCAATAGTCAGAACGAGTTTTTAAAAAATATGTAGATCAAAAAATCTATTGGAGGGAGTGTCCTTTCACATTTGTCTCTAGTTTAACTTTGTCCAGGTAGAACAACTGACAATCTCTGATGCAGAGGAAGTCTTTGTTAAGAAAACTAAATTTTTTTGTTTTGGAATGTCTTCTACCAGGCTGATTTACTTGCCACTAGGGGCATGCCATATTTTCCGAGATACAAAGTTCTCTCATTTTTGGAACATTCTAATACACAAGGATCATGGTCATTAATTTCATCATAGCCAAGCTACCTTTACAGTTTATTAACTCATTTATAGTTTATATCATTCTCTTTTCCAAAACAGGATTCGATGTGGTGTACAACAGAGACATAAGAAAGGACAGTATAATAGGAGGAGGGTAATGGAGAGATTAAAATATCCATGATTTAAGGAAAGTGGAGGAGAGATACACTAACATTTAGGTAGAAGGGTTTATTTTATTAATGAAGACTAAATTTAGTTTTGAGATTCATTGAAGCAGCAGCAAAAAGATTCCATGAAGATTTTCTAAGTTTTAACTTCCACTCTTAATTATGACCAGTTACCCATTCAGGCTATAAGGTACTGTATTAGGTGCTGTATAAAGTATGAGCATGGTGAACAAACTGAACAAGCAAAATAGAGACAGACTCATGGACAGCAGGCTGGCAGCTAAGGTGGGGGAGGTTAGGGAATAGAGGGACTGAGCAAAAAGGAAAAAGGACTTACGGACGTGGACAACAATGGTGATTGTGGTGGTGGGGGGAGGTATAAGAGAGCTAAATGGAAATGGGAATAAATACAATAAAAATTTAACAAAAAAACCCACATGGTACTGTATTAGGTGCCATATAAACTAAGAAAGACGGCATGACTGTTGACTAGCTAGATTTTTTAAAAATTCGTTTGAACACCAAGTATTACTTAAGTGTTCTTCTTCCTTAAAGTATCCTAAAGCCATCCCTAAAGTTTGAACAATAACTTATCTGTAAGTACATCTGAATATCATATTTCCTTTTGACATAAGGGCTTATAGCATGATATTTAGATTTAGGATAAAAATCTTAGCTACCCTTCAAAAACAAGTATTATAGGAAGATAAGCTTCATTCACATAAATATGTGATGAATATGACTGAATCTCCTACTTCTGTTATACATGACCCTTTTCTTATGTTAATATCTGACGTTAATACATAGAGTGGAGTCTGCTCATATATTAATACTGCTGGGGATATGAAGGCCACCTGCTCACAACAAGCCAGTGCTGCAGTATCAGGATGTCACCCATACAGAACAGTAGTCATGAAGGAAATGGCACAGAGGGAAGTAATACCAATGAAAGATGGGAAACTTAACAGAAAACAGTGTTAACTTATTAGCTCTGTGACCTTGGTAAAGTTACTTAACCTTTTAAAACTTTGGTAATAATAGATTAAAATCCTTACTTCTTGAAAGGTTGTGAGGATTAAAGGAAATTAAAGGAGAAAGGAAATAATATATGTAAAAGGTTCAAAACAGTGCTGGGCACAGATACGTCCTTATTTGAGAAAATGAGCCAAAGGGTGGGGATCTCAAAACATTAAACATGATTCTTCAGATCCAATATTAAATAAAATAATCACATTTGTAAAGCAATTTCAAATTTACAAACTACTTTTCCTTTAACAAATTGATAATCTCTTCTAAGTAAACATTTGTCTCTGCCTTAATGCTAAATCTGCAAATATTATTACCTAGTCTTATGAGCTAGTAGCAGTAAAATTGTTCTTAAACTTCTAAAATAAGTCATAGTTCTTCACAGGCTTTACCTAGGTCATTTACATTAGTGTCATTTCCTTTCTATTATTCTATGCTAAAAGGGATTTGTGAGACAGGTAGGCTAATCATCAAAATTCTTTTTTTTATTTCCCTAAAATGTTTCCCCTGGTGTGACATCCAGAGCAGTTACAACCATAGGATTAAGACCACTGGTGCCAGTGGGGATGAAACTCAATAGTCTAGTGAACACATGCTGATGGAGGAGGTTCAGAGGGAAGCCTTCAAAGTTGACTCTATACTCTTGCTTTGACAGAAATAAGTGACATTCAGAAGAAATCCTGGCAAGGTTTTTATTTCAATGGGAAAATAGTTGACAATATAATTCCCGTTTACTTTCCTATTGTACTTCTTAACATGGAACAGGCAGCTGTTTATTAATTCATTGGTTGATACACATTTAATAAAAGTGATGTTAGTATTTAAAAGGGAAAATAAAAAGAATACATTTATTTTGAACTTTCAGGTGTATCAGTTTACTTTCTATTGAATTTAATAGGAGACACATAATTTAAACCTTAACGTAGTTTAATAAAACCGACTCTTTGCAAACATTATATTGTAGCATAAAACACAGTAATATAAGTTTTGCCAGACTTAGCAGCAAGTTTAACATCTGCTTACTTTGAATAAAATTGTTTCACTCAAGCCTAGGGACAGCACTAAAGTAGAATTAACTAGGTAACGTATCTCAAGTCTCCATTTCAGTATTTCCCTTTAAAAAACAGTATCATTTAGATATTCCTTCTGAATAGTATCCTTTCATTGTAGCATTTCCAATATTTGACCATTTTTGAGCTATTAAAAAACAACAACTTCATATGGTCCAATCAAATAATTTGAAATTACTCCGGGTGAGAATAACTATGAAACTATGGTTTCTGGCTGGATTCTGGATGGCCATCACGTGTATGGCCCTTGATTTGTATTGTAGTCAGTGTTAGGTACTTGTTTGTGAGAACCCAGCCGTAAGGGTGCAAGCAAGTTAGCTTGGGCTCTGCAAAGTAGTCATCGCAGGCAGAAATGAGTCGGTCTCACAGCTTGCTGAGGAAACTTTCACCACCCAGAAGTTAATTGGCATCCTTTATTACCTACATACACTATATCACACACACGTAATTGTCTATACATAAAATTAGTTCTTCCTTCAAAAAAATAACAGGATCAATACTTTAAAAAATATTCATTACAGATATATGCATGTTAGCTCAAACACAGCCTATTAATTCAAAGTACAAAAACGACTTTTAACACAAATTTTTGTTTCTCAAAGGCATTTCTATGAAAAATTCTATTTCTCCACTAAATTGTAAAATATTTGTTAAGTTGTATTTATTGTCTCTAAAACTGGATTGCATCTCTACAAGAGAAAAAATGTGAGTACTGTACTCAGGTCCAGAAGGTCTATTTTTAAACCTGTTGGAATCTCTCTACAAATAGCTTTCTGCAAATAGCTGAATAGAGGACACAGATTAATTCCTTGATCTAATATCAAGTGAGCTATAAAATTATTTGTAAGTTAGTTCACTGGGTGGTTTTATTAGTAATAAAAATATTTTAAAAGAAACACCCAAGTTTCAAACCTGTGTCTGCTGAAATGACTTCAACCGCTTCTTAAACCGTGACGGGAGAACAAAATCACAGCCCCTTGCCAGGAAAGCTAACTCTCCCCTTAAATCCGGGTCCCTTCGTAGAGATGTTTCCTTGATCATCATCTTTGAAAAGTGGATATTTACTTAGCAACTGTCCAGTACACTTCTGAAGATAGTCAAATTTAATATGCTGTCAATCTTGTTAGGTAGAAAGGTATTTCTTTCTTCTTATCTCCCAAAGAAATTAAGTTCAAGCATTGTGCTCTCCCAGCCTCCAGAGACCACAATCCATGCATGCAGCTGGTTCCCAAATACAGCCTGTGGCTCCCAATACCTGCTCATAATTTTCAAGTTAGATACACAGCCTGCAATGGGCCTGTTGCTCCTTGGTAGGTAGCTTTATATCAAATTGACCTGCACATGTTGAGAATACAGAGCCTTCTGGGAAAGGAAGCACCCACTACTCTGAGCACCAAAGTTAGAAACATTACAGTGAACCTAAAAATAGCAACTTCTCAGATAATGCTAACTTCTTAAACCCAGAGTATGTAAAGTGTTGATTTGCTTAAATTAGTTTCTCCTCAAACTAGAAGAGAACGAACATTTAGAGTATTTCTGACTTTGCTATTTAATATTTTATGAAAAACTGAATAAGCTGCACTTCAAACTTGAAAGTATTATTTTAAGAATAGTTTATTTTTATCTGAAGCGAAGCAAACATCCAAAACCCTCTATCTAGTCAAAATATGGAGAAAAACAAATTTTCATCTTCAAATGGTAGTATACAAAGATATTTGTTGGTTTCAGATTTAAAAATCAAATCCTTTTTGTGTGTTTGCAGACTATGTTTATCATGAAACATACTTTTCGGGAGTGGTTCTAGATATGGAGAGATTTGAAAATTTATTGTCAAAGTGTTAGTTAGGAAAGTGGAAAAACGAATGCCCTAAGAAAGCAGCTTTAGATACATACAAGTGAGTGCAATTTGGCTACCACAAAGTTACAAAAGCTGATCAAATAGCAATGACATAATACATCTTTAATTTGTGACTTCTTTTTCTTCAAGGAGCTTTAAGCAAATAATCTCAGATTTTAAAAATATTCTATTTAAAGCACTGCCTCATAGTTATTTACAAGGGACTCTTCAAGTACTCTCATTTTTAACATTTAGGCTTCAATATTTATTTTCAATCAACCACATTATTTGGTCAATATTTACTTTCTGTCCCTAGAAAATATAAACCAAAAGCATTACCAAATAACCCCCAAACCAAAAACATTTTACAACTCCCTTCTCCTGAACTTTCTAATTTAATAGGAATTAAATTCTTTGGTTTTCCTTTGTTTCCTACAACTTAAGTTAGCTTTTCTTTATGATTTCCTTTCAAGACATTCTGACAACACTTTATAATGTATACATTGGGTTTGTATGTTTAAACCCGCGGTTTGCAAATTTTTCTTTTTTAAGCTGTGGAATTCTCCACTCATACAAAATCTTACCTGAAAGCTTCCAATGTATACTATGCTTGAAAGAGGATTACAACTGAAACCACTGGTTAATGCTTCATTGCCCTTCTTTCCCGTACCCAGTTTTCTCTCACTGGGCTTACATGTTCACCCACTGAGCTAGGTAGCTTTCCCATTTTTCCCCCCCTTATACTCTTGCCTAGAATACTGTTTTTCTACATTATTTACCTCCAAATTAAAACATCAAAAAAAAGTTTGTTATGAATGCCACTAGGTCTTTAGACTTATGATTTAATGCTTTTTAAATTAAAGCACACCCTCTTCTTCCCAATACCAACCAGTGTCTTCAGGGGGTGACTTTTCATTCCCTTTCTGAGAAAATAGATTAGTGGTTGCCAGGGGCTAGGAGAAGGGGTAAATGACTGCTAATGAATACAAGTTTTAGGGGATGGGGGGTATGTGATGAAACTGTTTTGGAATTACATAGAGCTGATGGTTGCATGATCTTGTTGAAAATAATAAAAACCAATAAACTGTGTACTTTAAAAGGGTGAATTTTGTACTATATGGATTATATCTCAATTTAAAAAGGCCTTTCTCACCTTGACTCTGGCATAGTAGTTTAAAAAGGTAGTAACTTAGAATCATACTCTATTTAAAATGTTGTAAATAATTTTGAGAGGAGACTGATTATAAGCTAATTAGTTAATTAATCTTAATGTTAATCTTTACTTTCTCTTTTGTGCCCAATGTGGTGTTTTTTTCAATGTTTGATAGCTTGTTTTGTTATTAATGCTATTTTACTCTTAAATAATGACACACTGGAGTAGAAGACCATGTGGTGGTGTTTATCTATAGTTTCTTTGCTCCTGGTCTAATCCTTGAGGCTTAACTTCACTGGTTGCAGCAAAATAGGAAATCTAGGAAGCACTTTTATGTCTTGCTTTGATTGCCCCCCAAATGATAGGAACACATCCCATAACTATTAAAGACCCCATAAATCAAGTATTTTGCTTCTCAGTGTTCCTAAAACTTGGGGGTAGATGTTTTTCCAGGGGCAGAGGGCAGGGAAAGATAATTAAGATTCTACAATTACTTGGTATAATTCTTGGGATCTCTGTAATTTCTAATGTTTTTTAAAAAAGATTTTCTTTTCAGAAGGGAAGAGAAAGAAACATAGATGTACTAGAGAAACATCAATCAGTTGCCTCTCGCATGCCCCCAACTGGAGACCTGGCCCACAACCAAGACATGTACCCTGACTGGGAATTGAGCTGGCAACCTTTCGGTTTGCAGGATGATGCTCTACTGACTGAGCCATGCCAGTCCAGGCTAGAATTTCTTAGTGCTGTCCTTTGTTTTTCTTAATCTTTCTTTCCTTCAGGATTTATTTCAATTAGTATTTGCTCATTATAGACCATAAGAACTCATTTGGGATCTCTGAATATATTAAGACAACTAAAGTTAGAAGGAATAGGGGGCTTCTGATCCAGTGACAAGCCACATTAGGTGGTGGCAGTACTACAGAATACCTTGCCCCAGTGTCTTCCTTCATGGTGTGCTTATGTGATTTCTCAGTAATTTAGCATGAGGGCTGAATTCACAGATGTCAAAAGAGAAGGCTGAAATTGATGGTGATGAACATTATGTTGCAAATATAACAGCTGATGGAGCTGTGCCTCTTGGATGCTAAAGTGCCTTAGGATGTCCTGTTTTCAAGGTGGGAGAATTGTGGTATGTTTATCTGCTAATGGAATGGTCTAGTAAAGGGAAAAAAATGCATGACTGCAGGAGAGGAGAGGGTCAATCACTGGAAGAGTGTCCCTGAGTTGATGGAAGAGGATGGGATCCAGAGCACAATTGTAGGGGTTGACCTTAGACAGGTGACCAGACCACTCATGCAGTGATGGAAGGAAAGGAAGTATAGATACTAATATGGCTAGGTGGGTGGCTAAAGGTCTCCCGTCTGCTTCAGTTTTCTTAGCAAAATAGGAATCAAGGTCATTAGCTGAGGGCAGTAATGGAAGAAGAAATGTTAAGAGGAGAGTAAAGAAAGTAAAAAAGAGTCACTTGCAGAGTGGGAGAGTAAAGGGCTAGGGACATGTACTAGAAACTGCCAGACAATACTAATGGCCCACTGAAGGCTGGTGATCATGAATTTAATGTAAGACTACTCGGTGTGGTTGTGTGAACTTTAGACAAGGTCAACTGCACAAGAAAAAGCCCCGAGTAGACAGAATGAGAAAAAGACGAGATATACAGGTGTTCCTTAATTCTTTAAGGATAAATTTTCAGAATTTGAATAAACAGCTGGTATGTGGAGGTACTACAATAGGGCCTGGGGGTACAACTGTGATTAAAGGAGCACCACCTTCTCAAAATGTCTACAATCTGTAATCAAGGTATTTTCCATCCAGCAATCATAAAACGATCTATACCCTTTTTAATGCTTTCAGTGCTATTTTGTATTGGTTTCAGGTGTACAGCTTAGTGGTTAGACAATTATATACTTTCCATAGTGTTCCTCTTGATATTTCCTGTACCCCAACTGGCACCATACATGGTTATTGCAATATTACTGACTATATTCCCTATGCTTTACTTACTTCATGACTATTTTGTAACTACCAATTTGTGCTCCTTAGTCCGTTCCCTTCTTTCACCCAGTCCCCTAACCCCCATCTCCTCTGGCAACTACCAGTTCATTCTCTTGTCTATGAGTCTGTTTCCATTTTATTTTGTTATTTAGATTCCACATATAACTAAAATCATATATTTGTCTTTCTCTGACTTATTTCACTGAGCATAATAGCCTCTAGGTCCATCCATGCTGTTGCAAATGGTAAGATTTCATTCCTTTTTATGGCCAAGAAATATTCCACCTGTACATATGTACCATAGCTTTTTTATCCACTTGTACTGATGGGCACTTGGTCTGCTTTCAAAGGTTGGCTTTATAAATAGCACTGCATGAACACAGGTGTGCATATATTCTTTCAAATTAGTGTTTTGGGTTTCTTTAGATAAATCCTCAGAGGTGGAATCGCTGGGTCATAAGGCAGTTTCATTTTTAATTTTTTGAGAAAACACCATACTGCTTTCCATAGTGGCCGCACCAATGTGCATTCCCACCAACATTGCACAAAATGATCTGTACTCTTAATGTTTTTCCCTCTTGCCAGGAAAGGTGATGGGGCATCCTTACAACACCAGATTTTTAGGCGTCAAGAGTGAAAGGAATTATTCTACTTAGGTTTACTAAAAGTCAAATAAATTCATGTTACCTCTGTTATAGAATTTGGCAGCAAGAAAGATAACTTATGGTGATGGTTAGCTGTTAATGTCTCATAAAATGAATTCTTTTTTGATCTCAAAATAACAGATTTCCCAGAGGGTCCCTTGAAAATCTCAAGGGATTTGTCTCACACCTTGTAAAAAAGAGATATTAAACTAATTAGGTTTATTTGGTATGTTAAATTACACAGGAAGCACTGTCAAATAAGTGATGACAAAACTCTGTGTGGATGCATGTTATTAATATCAGTGCTCTAGAAACTATGAAATTCCCCAAAATCTGGTTATGTCCTAGTATAATGTTATCAGTCATAATTCCAGTTAATCTTAAAATGTGGTATGTCATAGACATAACCAAATTTCCTGGTCAAGTCCATTATAATAAACTCTCAACAGATCTTCAACTGTGGGTATTGTTAAGTCTTTCGTCATTTGAAGCCAGCAATTATTTTACTCTAATGCTTTTGCAAAAGTGAAATTCATGGAAAAGACAGTACAAAGTACTCTTAACTACTGACACCGATGTCAAACCTTGGATGCATGTTTTATCACTAAAGAAGGTGTCATCTGACGTCTGGTTCTGTGCAAATACCAGATACTTCAAAATCAAATTGACTAGGAAGAGAAGTAGCTGGCATCAAGGTGGGCTGCTCCTTCCCAAGATGTAGGATCAAAAACGTTTCTCTTCATTCCTCCTTTGCTATCTAATCATCCTCTTCCTAGTTTCCTTGCCCTGGCCTGAAAAGGTAATGCATTGTCCACATACCTCACACCTTCGCAAAGGAAGATAATCCAACCTTCAACTGACTGTTAAATACTAAAATGCTAGTGATCTTGTAGTTGTTTCTGCCCATTACAAATAGCTCCCTGATTTCCTATGCCACTGTTTCTCTGAAATAAGCTTGCTGGATAAACACTTTTGGGGAAGTGGAAACACAGTTCGGCAAAATACATAAAGAGGTCACCTGGCTTATAGCAGTTATCTCCCTCTACAGGATCATTTCTTGACTTATCGGGTTCTTGCTGGTTTGACTTAGGAAGGCCCTGGCTCAGGAGTGCTCTCCAAACCACAGGCATAGTTTTGTTGCTAATAATTATTATTTTCTCCCAAATACTGTATGTATTCAATTTTTTAAAAATTTCATTTATTTTTAGAGAGGGGAAGGGAGGGAGAAACATTAATGTGTGGTTGCGTCTGGGGACCTGGCCCGCAACCCAGGCATGTGCCCTAGGCTGGGAACCAAACTAGGGACCCTTTGGTTCTCAGGCCAGCACTCAATCCACTGAGCTACACCAGCCAGGGTGTGTGTATTAAGTTTTAAATGCATGTGGGCAGCCACTGGCCAGCCAACAGATGGTCTCTCTCTGGACGGACAAAAGAGAACAGAAGAACATAAGCAGCTCCAAGAACATAAACAGAACTGGCATCATTTTGTGTGAATACTCCACTGAGACCCAAAGAGGCAATGGTACCTGAAAGCCATGCCAAGATCGATATTTTTGATCAAGTCTCCTCAATGGTCAAGAGCAGCAATTTTTAACTGGTTTGCCTCAAGAGGCACACTGGCATGCAAGAATTTTTTTTAAATGCAGTACCTGACTATTAAGTTTTTCCCCTTAAATTGTCAAATAGAAAAATGATAACAGATGACACAACAGCCATCTCGTGTGAATGAATCAAAATTATACCTATTTTTTGGGTCAGATTGGAAAAAAACTTTTTTTTTTTTTGGTGTGCTGTAGAATTTTAGTAATTAGTTTATGTGTACCATGAGATAAAAAAGGTTTAAAATTGCTGGTCAAGAGGATGAGCAGAAGTGGAAATACATTTCCAGGCCCAAGATGGAGCCACTCCTTCCCAGTGTACCACCTCAGGAAACCAAAACTTAAGATAACTTTTGTGTCCTTGTAAATGCTCTGCTTCACTAGAAACACAGTGTAGTCCGTCAGCCAATCCCCAAAGGCCAAGCCAACTCTGAGCCTTCTCACCCCAAACAAGGCTGACTATGTGGCCCCAGACAATCAGATATTTTCTATTCATTTCTTCCTTTTTCTTTATTCTTTATCCTATGAAAGCTCCTTGCTTTCCGCCATATTCTGCAGTTCTCCAAAAAGACACCATCCACTCATGTTGTTTGTATTATCTAAATTGCCTTCTTTAATCATTTTTTATAAATGTATAAAGTATAAATGACCTTTACCACATTACTGAAATAGGTCCAGCTAAAATTCATATTTGGCAATACTCTGACAATAGTTTTATTGTTTAATCTTGACATTAATAAAGCTATTTCTTAAAAACATTAATATTTTAATTTGTACTTTTTAGTAATTGACAGATTTCCCCCTTAGTTGAAATCTGTAAGTTTTCACTAAACTTAAATATTATAGTATAGCTTTTTTGAAACAATCATCTTCCTCTTTATTTACCTTAAATTCTTCCTCTTTCATTGAAGAATCCTCTCCCTGCCTTCCACTCTTTCAATTGAGGTAGGCAGTAATGGATTTTTTTCCTAGCTTTGTTTTTACTAAAATTAAGTTAAAATAAATAAATTTCAAGGGAGGCTAGTGTTTATTATTTTAACCTGTGAATAACAGCTAACAGGCTGGTAAAGACTGTAATACCATCTGCTGGTGGTAATAAAACATAATATAATAAAAAATAAGATAAATTTATTACATGAATTACCAAAGCAGTATTGTTTCTAAATGTTTTAAAAAATTATTATCTTATTTCCAATGCCAAAATATGTCCTCAGTAATCTACTCATTCGTAATTATGAAACCCTTTGAGACCTCAGCCACATCCCCCCCTCCCTCCTCCATAAGCTGTTCTCTTTTTCTTGTTCATCACCTGTTAGGCCTATCTGTACACCTCAGTTATTTTACAATCGGTAGGGGTGTTCCCTGACACTTAGAGGCTTTGTGAAAAAAGCACGTACTGAACATTTGCAAACCAAAGACATAGATAACTTCACACATAGAGAAAGGTCACACGCAACAAAAGGAAGAAAGAATAGGAAATAAAAAATGGACTAAAGAGGAAACTGTTTTAAGTGGAAAAGCCAGAGCTAGGTTGTGACTGGAGAGGAAAGAAGATTAAAGCTATGTAGATCCGAACCCATCATCAGAACTCAAATGGAAGGATTTAGAAATTTTGGGCTTATTGACCACTGGTAGTTTTTGCTATTGATAGTGATGTTTCCAACGCCTTTAACAAAATATCACGCTGAATCTTATCAAAAGTTTATTTTGCTCATCTACTATGAAATAATATTTAGACCAGGAGTGAGCAAATTTTCCTTTAAATGGCCAGGAAATAAATATTTTAAGCTTTAAGGTCCTTGTTGTCACCCCTCAAACTAAGCAGGTGGAACACAAAAGCAGCCATAAATCTTATGTAAATGAATAAGTATGTCTGTGTTCCAATAAAACTACAGTTGACCCCTAAACTCGAGGGTGCCAACCCTTCACACAGTCAAAAATCCTCATTTAACTTCTGACTTCCCCCAAACTTAACTACATACTAATAGCCTACTATTGACTGAAAGCCTTACCAATAACATAAATAGTTGATTAAAACATATTGTGTATGTGTATTATATACTGCATTCTTATAATAAAGCTAAAGAAAATGTTATTAAGGAGAAAAAACGTTTACAATATCATACTGTATGAATACTATAAGTTTACATAATCTGTTTATAGAATAAATCACCAGTACCTACATCAATATTGTCTTACATGATACAAAACATTGTAGATGTTGTTTTGCTAACACTAGACATCAAAAATGCAAAGATAATATAAACAAGAAATTAATATTTACAGGTATAACAATTCATGCACTGATAATGAAGCAGCAATATGATTGCTTTATGGTAGCCTAGTATATTCAATATAATTACTTCACAATAGCATAGCCTATACACTAATGAATGGTTATAAAATTTTTATGGCACAGAGTATGATAGTCATATTCATAATACAGTATTGGAAATACCGTTCATTCTAGAGAAACCACTTATCTGTGATAGGCTGATACCCAACTTCTCTAATTATTAGAGAGGTATACTGAACATTAACATAATTCTTTGAAAGCAAAGTAATAACAATAAGAAAACTAACACCCTATAATTATATTAAATATCACTCACCTTATGCCTATGAAAGGATATGCTATCCACTCTCATACAAGTCTTGCACATGATATTCTACATGATGAATACTCAGGCAATGATGATGATGACACAAAAATGTCTCACACAGTTCTTACCAGTTATTAGATTTTGACATGAAGATATACATATACATAACAAAATGTTACTGTTCATTATGTGGTGTGGATCATAAAGATCTTTCATTCTTGTCTTTTTCACGTTGAATAGGTTGAGGAGGAAGAGGGTTGGTCTTGCTCTCTCACGGATGGCAGAGGTAGAAGAGGTGGAAAGGGAGGCACACTTGGTGTAACTTTACAGAAACACATTGTAATTTTGTCTGTTTTGCTTTCCATTTCTCTAAAAATGTTTCTGTATGGTACCAATCCTTTCACCGCTTGCTTTCATTTAGGTGCCCATGTCATAGAAAGGCCCACATTATAAAAGACAAAAGCAGTCTTGAATAATTAGAACCTTTCTGCCTGACTGTCCAATGTCAGTTTGTTTTCTGGCTCTGCTTCTTCTAAGTTTTCCTCCTCATCGTCTGGCACTGGTTCAGAAGCACTCATCTCCATCAAGTTGTCCTCTGGTAATTCCTCTAGTATGGTGTCTATTAGCTCCTGAATTTCTCCAAGATCCGTATTTTGAAAGACTTCATCACCCACCTTTGCCATATCTACGATTTGTCATGATTTCCTTGATCGGCTGTTGTAAATCTTGTGAAGTCATGCACAACATCTGGGCACAGTTTCTCCAGCAGGAATTTACTGTTTTGGACTTGATGGCTTTCACCATTGTTTTCTAACAATGATGGCATCTTCAATGATGTAACCCTTCCAGACTTTCATGATGTTCTCTCTAATGGGGTTCTGCAGCATAGACAATCCTATCTATAGAGTACCACGTGGTAATGAGTCTTAAGGGTCCTTATGACCTCCACATCTAGAGGATGAACCAGAATTAACGTTTGGAGGCAAGTAGGCTGCTTTGATATCTTCAGTGAACTCATGGGGTTCTGGGTGGTCAGGGGCACTGTCTAATATCAAAAGAACTTTAAAAGGCAATTTCCTGGCAAGATACTTCCTGACTGTAGGGACAAATCATTGATGGAACCAATCCAGAAAAAGGGTTACTGTGGTCCAAGCCTTCCTGATGTTCAACCAAAAGACCGGAAGTTGGTGTTTCTTTCTTCCCTTCAAGGCTCAGGGGTTAGCAGATATACATATCTATCCATCTGTTTATCTTTATATATCTATAGATACATATATGGCAGTTAATCATAAACCCCACTGTATTTGCACAATAGCTTTAACATATGTGTTCCTGCCTTAAACTCTGGTGCTCACTTCTCTTCCTTACTGAAAAATGTCCTGTGTGGCATTTTTTTTTTCCAGAATAGGGCACTTCTGTCTGCATTAAAACCTGTTCAGGAAGGTGTCCTTTCTCCTTAATGATATTCTTAATGGCACCTGGTAACTTGTCTGCTGCCTCTTGGTTGGCAGAAGCTGCTTCTCCTGTTATCCTGACATTTTTAAGCCAAACTGCTTTCTAAAATTATCAAACCGTCCTTTGCTGGCATTAAATTCTCCAGCTTTAGATCTTTCACCTTCCTTTTGCTTTGTCATATAATGACTTCAATTTTTCTCTAATCATATTCGAGTCTACAGGCATGCCTTTCTTATAGCAAACCTGCACCCACATTCAATGTAAGATGAAAACGTATTTCTCAAAAAGTGCAAGATTTTTGTGCCTGCTGGTGTAGCTGCAGCAACAGCTTTATGAATTTCCTTTTCTTTTCTACAATGGTCCTTACACTGGAAGCTTTTATCTTGAAATGGTGGGCGACCACAGTTGCGGACCTCAATCTACACTACTTATCAAGCAACTCAGCTTTTCTTGTAACATTATGACTTTTCTATGCTTCTTGGGGGCACTTCCAGCATCACTAGTGGTACTTCGTATGAGTACCATGGCGTTATGCAAGGTTTATAGTATTGAACTAAACACGGAAAAATACGAGAACTGCAAGAGATCATTTTTTACTGTGATTCCAATTTACTGGAGAGACAAATAGGCATTTTAAGCAGATACTTGCAACACTTGAGCTTACTGCAATAACAGGTGTTTATAAAATTATTACAGTATTATAGCATGTAGTACAGTTAATTTAATGCAGTAATGATTTAATACTGCATCTTTACATTTGTTTACGTCTCTCGACTGTGAATGGTGCCATGTGCAGTCTCTGTGTGCATACATTTTGATAAATTTTAACTTTTTATAATAGATTTGTGTATATTTTATGGCAGTAAATGACAAAATAGGCTAGTATCTGCATATATTCTGGGCATTCACAACATACCTTTTTCTTAATTTTTCAATATTTCTAAGCTACACAGTTCATCTGCAAGTTTCTTCAAACTGTCACAGATCTCAAAAATTTTTTCCAAATATACTTATTGAACTATAAATATATATTTCATATATGCATATGCATATAAGTGGGCTCTCACAGTTCAAATTACAGTGTTGTTAAAAGGTTAACTATATTTAAAAACACAAGAAGCAGGTCAGATCTGGCCCATGGGCCACAGGTCACTGACCTCTGATCTAGACCAATATCCTCTTTATCAGTCTTTCAATATCCTCCTAGTATTTTCTGTTTGACTCCCTCTCCCAATACAAGTTTGCATTGAACTTCTGGACAACAAATATCTAGATAACAAATACTGCTCACACTGTGAAGCTATTTTAAAATATATTAAAATATTAATGACAATATTGTTGAGTCTTCTCAGTGATAATCATCATCACGTGAAAGCACTTACTACATGCCACATTACATAAATCTTTTAACTGAAATGTTTTGAACAATTGGCAAAATTTTGATAGTCCAAAAGGTTTAAAGAAAGGCCTTAATTTAAAATTTGTTATTCTTAAAAGAGTCTTACTGTGAGACTCCTTTGCTTAAAAACCTTTGTTAACTCACCAGTTCCCCAGAACACACTATATAGCACACAACGTCATTCGTAAGTTGGCCCCGACCAGCTCTTTGATTTTATTTCCTACCACTTTCCGTTCACTCTCTCCACATAAGAATAAAAACATGGCAAATAATACTGCATGAAAACTTTCAGAAGGAGCCCTGGCTGGTGTGACTCAGTTGGTTGAAGCGTCGTCCTGTAACCGAAAGGTCGCAGGTTTGATTGCTGGTCAAGGCGTATGCCTAGGCTGTGTTTGGGTTCCCAGTTAGGGTGCATACAAGAGGCAACCAATTGATGTTTCTCTCTTGCACAGGTGTTTCCCTCCCTCCCTCTCTCCCTGCCTTCCTCTCTCTTTAAAATTAGTAAGCTAGGGATTAAAAAAAAAAAACTTTCAGGAGGAGATAAATACCAACTTTAGGGCAGTGATTAGTTCTGAAAAGGGGAGAAGGTACTAGGGAAGAGAGCCCTAGGGACTTCAACTATATCTGAGATGAATTTTTGAAATAATAATAATGAAAATATTAAATAAAGCAAAGATCTGATGTAAATATGGCAAAATTAAGATTAGATGAAGCTAAGTGGTGGTAATGAGAGTGCTCTATCATTCACCATACTTATCTATTTGATTAAAACTGGGGTTGACAAACTATAGTTTGTGGGCCAAATCTGTCCCACTGCCTGTTTTTGTCAGGCTTGGAGCTAGGAATGGTTTTATATTATTCAAGGGTTGTTAAAAAAACAAAAGAAGAAGACAGCCTGGACAGGTAGCTCAGTTGGTTGGAGTGTTATCCTGATTTGCTCAGGGTTTGATCCCTGGTTAGGGTACAAGAACCAACCAATAAATGTCTAAATAAGTGAAATAACAAACTGATTTCTCTAATAATCAATTAAGGAAAAAAAAAAGACTGTACTGAGATTTTGTGACCCACAAAGCCTGAAATATTTACTCTGTGCCCCGTATAGAAAATGTTTGCCAATTCCTGGTTTAAAATATAAGAAAACAAGTTGTTGTTTTTTTAAAGTAGAGACAACTGAGTCAAGAAGAATGGTTTTGTTTTCTTGCATTAAATATATTCCTGAATTTTATATTTTTATATTATTTATCTCTTTAAATTAGCTTTTCATGAATTACTTTTTCTTTCATCAAGAAATCTCATCAAACTGTATGCTATTCTATGATATGGGAACTTATTTAAAGGACTGATGGGAAAGTCTTTTAATAAGATTGTGATTTTAGTCCATACTTGTTTAAAAACTGGGAAGTTCATTGAGAGCCCACCGTGACATTTTTAGGGAGCTATATTTAGATTGGGGTTGTCACAGAGGACTTGCTCATAAGCTGGCAGCCACGGACATAGGAAAGGTGCTACACAAGACTTGTTCTTGCCTTCAGGTTCACATTTTCTTCTATCTATTGCCCATCTTTTTTAGAAGAATTCTCTCTCCTCAGCTCACAAGAACTGTTAGCTCTTATTATGATTATTTTGGGGTTCCCACATAGGTATTTTCTCTTCTTTAAAAAATATTAAGCATATCAGCATTACCTGTGTACATGAAAAGACTTTTTCTTATTTTTGTAATTAATTTCCAGTTTCTCCCCCCCATCATCAACTAAAGTTAAAGACATTACCATTTGTGAATTAATAATTGAGAGGACTCTAAAGAAATTTCACAGAAATGCTTAGTCAACACCTGAAAATATTTATAGACCCAAATCATCATCTAATAACCTTAAATATGTACTGTTTTAAACCTTAGTGTCACTGGTAATTGAAAATGGGCACAGAACAACAGCTACAAAACAAATATGAGATAAAAAATTATTCATCTGATCACAATATATATTGGGTTGGCCAAAAAGTTCTTTTGGTTTTTTCCATAAGGTAGCTCTTAGTAGCCCTTAGTTGTCTTTAATTTCACTTGAAACATTTTTGTTAGATTGTATTGTGACAGCTGTCATATCAGTGTGCACTAAAAAAAACATAAAAATTGGTGAAAATTTGTGTAGCCATTTAAATATTGAAGATAGAAGAAAATACGCAACTTTTTTAGCATATTATGCTTTATTATTTCAAAAAAGGTAAAAATACAACTGAAATGCACAAAAGGATTTGTGCAGTGTATAGAGAAGGTGCTGTGACTGATTGAACGTGTCAAAAGTGGTCTGTGAAGTTTCATGCTGGAGAATTCTTGCTGGATGATGCTCCATGGTGTGGTAGACCAGCTGAAGTTGATGGCAATCAAATTGAGACATTGAGAACAATCAACATTATGCCACACTGGAGATAGCCAACATACTCAAAATATCCAAGTCAATAGAGTTATTGATGAAAATGAAAAATGTCTTTTATTTTATGGAAAAAACACACGAATGAGAATGTTAAAATATGTAATTGTTTTTTAAGGTGGTAACATATATGCCGCCTCTAATATCCAATGTTTTAAAAAAATTTACTATATTTAAAATATACAAAAAGGCATAAACATAGGACAAAATACTTACAATGTACCAGATTCTGAAAGAGAACTTTATTAATACTACTGAGGCCCCTGTGTACCCTCAGTTCGACAGCTCTTCCTTGCCCCAGGGATTAATCATTGTCCTGAATATTGGTGTGTAGTGTATCCATATATTCCTTCATACTTTTTGTACAAATGTACATATCACTAAGTAATTCATCTCATTATTTTACTAATTTTTTGTTAATTTGGCTTTATGTCTGAATTCACATGTTGACATGTATGGTGTATTCATGTGGTAGAGATACTGATCACCAAATATTCTATGTGCTTCCCCATGTTTCTTAGCCTTTAGATTGAAATCACTGGAATGTGAGCAGAAGGAAAGTGTGTTATGTGCAGGGCAAGGTGGCTAAAAGCACTGTCTCTTTCTTCCCCTTCTTCAGTGAACTCATAAGCCACATTTTCCAGATACAGCTATAAGACAGCTCTAGGAACATGGTTCATCCATCAGTCTGGGTCTCTGAGTGAAAGGGAGCAGAGTTTCCAGCTAACCCACATTGGACATACAAAATGAACAAGAAATAATCCTGTTATGCTAAGACAAACACAAATGGAGTATTTCTGGGATTATTCAAAAGCAATGCTGTCAGCAGCAGGGTAGATTCAAAGCCTTTTGAAAATACTTCTATTCTATAACTCTAGATTGATATTTACTCCCACTTGCGTAAAGAAGCAAATCTCATAAACTCTAGTCTTTACCTTCATTGAAGACCTATTGCACTAACAGTATTTTCAGGTAAGTGCCTACATGTTCAGGTACTGTCTCCTGTATGTTAGTTTTGTTTCCTCAATTAGATTTTAAGCTATTCAAGAAGCATATTTTCTTTTGTTTTGTACCCCCACACTGCACCTTATAGTCTGCATACAGGCATGTAATAATGACTGGTCTACTGTTTGACGGGGGAGGATGAGGACTGATATTAAATTCCCACTTTGTGTAAGGTACCTTGGTTATGCTTCGCATGTTATCTTGATCCTTATTACTTCCATTATATAAATGAGAATATTAAGGAAAGTAACTTTGGTCACAGGGCTAGGAAGAAGACGAAAGGTGTGGGAAGGGCAGTTGAAATGGGTCTGCTTGACTCTAAAGTCTTTGCTTTTTAGTTTTTTTCACTGAACTGAGACCATGCCTAGTATAGGGCAGGAAACTCAGAAGAAAATAGAATGGATTAACAAAAAGGTTTTCTTTCTAAATTTTACAAACATTAAAACACTTTTTTGGAGAATTTCAGGACTCAAGGTTCTGGGTCTTACCTTGATCACTTCTGGAGTCTGCTGAATCAAAACCACTGAAGTAGTATCTTTGGCTTTATCACCAACAGGACTTCTGCAGACTGATAAATTGGCCTGGGAAGAAGGTGTCAAGGTTTCCTGTAGAATTTGCATCATTTCCTTTTCTTGTGATAGGCTCCCTCTGCCTGATTTGCATTCGACTAGTTCTTGGGCAAAGTCTTCAATGCTTTCTAGAATTCGTAGTAAGAGGGCTCGATCCTCTTCCTCAATTTTGTGTCCATTGGTTTCAATGATCTTTGTTAGACAGGAAGGTGAGGCTTTTTCCATGGGTGAAGAGACTTTAGATTTAGGCTCAAGATCTACAGAGACCTGATCAGTCACCTGACTATGACTATTAAGAAGGTTAGAGCTGTTACCTTTGGCAAGTGGCTCTCTTAGAGAAGTCTCCATTTTCTGTGAAAAAGACTCCAAATCCATTAATAATTTATCTATCTCCTCCTTACTGTTAGAATTCATAAAATCTCTGTGGTCTTCCTCTTTCACTTGAGAAACTTTTGACTTAAGATCTTCCTTAGGAATATCAACAACTGGTTTCTCAAATGTCTTACCAATTTCATTTTGCACTGAGGCAGGACATTTTTTAAGATGAGTACCATGGTCTGAAAATTCTGCTCTATCTTCATTTACCTTTAAAAACTCCTGACTGCGTCCATTCACTGTCCTTTGTCCTTTATCTAATGCTTTCTTTCCATCTGACTCTTCTTCAATATAAAGGGTTTCCATTAAGTCACCAGAAGAAACTTTTCCTAAAGTGTTCATGGTTAATGACTGTGATTGAAGCTGGATATCTTTTAGAGTTCTGGGATCATTTATCTCTAACTTATATGTGGAATTTGTAGAGTTGTCTGGAATGGATTTTACAGTGTCTGTTTTCCTAGAACTATGCTTGTCATCTTGTGATTCTATAGTTTGAAAGTGTCCTGGGTCAGGGGCTGAGAGCTGGACGACATCTTCATATTTAGGGGGTTGCTCAGTGCCAAATATTGGGGAGAAAGGAGTCAGCTGTAAACTAGGCATATTAACATATTCTGTTAAATCTATAGCCTCATTATTTCCAGACTGCATGAATTCAAATGGTAGCTTTTTGAGATAGGATGCTAACCTGGTCATTACATTCATATAGACAGTTTCAGAGCTAGAAACTGCATCATTACCATTTCCTTCATTGATGCTACTCCCTGACTTTTTCTTTATACATTGTTTTATAATGTCTGTGCATTTTTTCAAATCCTCGGAGCATTTCAGCAAGATGTCCAAGCACATCTTTATGTCTGTTCCAGAAGAAAAATTATCTATTTTATGTTTTTCCAAAATCTGAGTAACTAGGTCTTCTTCAGAGAAATTGTGAAGAAACATCGAAGTCAGGTTCATATCGAGTGAGTTTCTATGGGACAAAGATTTTTCCTCAACTGAGGAACTCCGGAGTAAACCAAAGGATGAGGAGTTCCCATCATTGTTATAATGGCCACAGAGCAAGTCAAAATCAACTGACCTCCTATTAAATGAGTCAGACTTAACTTTCCTTCCCTTTCTGTAAGCTGCATGGTTAGAGTTTTTGAGTTTTTCAAGGGAAAATTCTTTTATTTTCCCACTGGCAAAACTGATTGCTTCTCCTGCAATGTCCTTTAAGTTACAGGTATTCTGAAATGTAGATCCTTTCTTGACTCTGGGTATGCCTGTGAGAGCCTGATGGGGATAGTCACTTTCAGCTGATGAAAACCCATTTTCATGGGATAAAAACATGGAGTCCAGATCTGCATCTTTGAACTGAGACACAGGGATATGTAAGAGGTCTGCACAAACACTATGATGTATCACAATGCAGTCAACTCCATGTGCGAAGGTGTGGCAGGTTCCAGTGCAATAATGAATAGCTTGCTCAAAACGACGATCTATCACCACGCTGCTGTAGTGGTTCACAGTACTAACCACAAGTCTGTAAGTTGCTGCCATAATATCAAATCCACTTAGTGGCGGGACTTAGAATCTTCTGGAACTGGTTTCAAGTAAATTCTCCTAAATGACAGTTGGCTGAAAATATATTTGACAATGTTCAGTGGTTTCTTGCAAATATAACAAACTCTCCCACAAAGAGAAATCATCTAAATTTGAGGTTTGGTAACTGTCAGGATACAGTAGCTGTTGCACATGTGTGCTTGTAGTAGCAAGTCTAATAATTTAATAACTGTGCTTTTTAGTTTTATTTAGTAATATCATGATACTAGAAGAGTATTTTTATAAAAAATATCCTCTTTTAGGTCTTCAGCAATTCTATGACAGAAATTTATTGTCATAAATTTACTGTCATAAACCTTAGTTGGTAGTATAGAAGTATTGTGTTAACTGAGTCCTCCAAAGGTTTAAATGATCCATTTTTCTGTGAATTAGAAGAAACCTATAAAGAAAAAAGAAAATAATGAAAAGGAAATATGATTTCTTAATATTGAAAGAACCTTTTATTTCCTCTTCTTTGCATCCCCCAGGCAGTTAATTACCAAGCCTTTTCTTTGCTATATCATTGACTGCTGACCTTTGATTCATACCTTTATCACATTATATACTCCTTACTCCCTAGAGAGGTATTACCTCAACTCTGCCTTGTTACAACTGCCTCCATGTTGGTATTTCTTATCCTACTCTCCTTGCCACTTTACATGAAACTAACAAGTACTTCCATCAAAGTACTTGTTTGACGACAAATACTTCTTCTTGATCTACAAATTCCTCTACACTTAGAAATTATTCTCCCATCATCCTCTATTATCTAAAGAAAGAAAAAAAGAAAAAAAAAACCACAACCTTCATTACCGCTCTTGATTCCAGACTCTCAAGCCCTGCCATAGGCAGATCTCTTTCCCTCTCCCTCTCCCCCCGTCCCCATAAAGTGGATACAATTTACTTAATCATTCCTACTTTAAAAAAAAAAAAAGGCTTCAAAATCATGGTGTAGTTGCTTTCCAAAAAGGTTCAATCAATATATTCACTTAATCAATAAATACTAAGTGCCTAATACATGCTAGGCATTTGCTAAATGCTGAGGATAGAGCAGTGAATAAAATAAAGTCCCTGGCCTTATGGAGCTGACAATCTGGTTGGAAAAATAAAAACAATATGTAAGTTAACATATGACTTAGATGGTGATATATGCTATGGAGAAAAAGGAAGCAAGGCAAGGGTTTAGAAAGGATGGGAGGATGCTGTGTTAAATAGGGCAGTCAGGAAAAATCTCACTAATTCATTAATAGAGACCTGAAAGAAGAGAGGGAATAAGCTGAAGAGGTATTTCTGGGTTAAATCATGTCAGACAGATTAACCATAAGTGCAAATGCCCTGAGGTGGAAGCATGCTTGTTTTACTAAAAGAATGACAGGAAGCTGAAGTGACTGGAGCAGAAAAAGCAAGGTGGGGGGAGCAGTGTGGGAGATGAGCTCAGGAAGGAAAGGTAGGAATCTATATCATGCAGGGTCTGTAGACTACTATGATGAATTTGGCTTTACCATGCATGAACTTGGGGACCACTCATAGCTACTGAGCAGAAGAATGACATGATAAGATTTACATTTTAAATTGGTAATTTTGGCTGTCATGTTCAGAGGAGACTGTAGAGGAGCAAGGTAAGAAGCAGGGGAAAAAGCTGGGGGCTATTACAATAAATTAGGCAAAGAGGCTAAGGGGCTTAGGCTAGGAGAGTAACAGTGGAGGTATTTAGATGCTGTATATATTTCAAAAAATAGAGCCAATATGATTTGCTGAAGGACAGAATGTGCAATCTACTGTATCGAGAATGATGCAGTAAGGCAGTGACAGGAAGGAGATGATGACAGTAGTAAAGGAGATCAATAGTGCCAACACATCATCAATACCACTAGTGTTTCAATAATAAAACTTCTACCCATTTTCTAATGAAAAACAGAACTTCATTGTTTTCCTTTTTATTTCTTCAATCCTAGAAAATTGTTTTTTTCTTATTCTGTTTCTTTGGTTAAGTTGTGTATTGCTCATTTAGACATTAGAGACTTAGTAAATACAGACATAATTAATGCAATTAATTCATGAAGAACCATTTCTTTTGTTAAATTTGTATACTGGTTAGAGTATATTTCCTGGCTTTTTGGATCCAATGATTACTCTGTTTTTGTGCCAGTTCTACATGATTGTGATTACTGTTGCCTTATTAAGCTTTATTATCTGGCTTTGTTTCCCATATCCCTAATTATGTTTATTTTTTATACTCCAAATATTCTTTGATGGTCTTCCAGATGAATTTTTGAATTGTCAGGTTTTAAGAAAAATCTATTGGAATTTGGTCACGATTGCAATAAATGTATGAATTATTTTGAAGGAGTACTAGTATCGTGATATAGATTTTCCACTCTGAAAAATAAAAATCTTTATTCCAATAATATTCTTTTATTTCTCCCGTTGTGGTTTTCTTTAGGTAAGTCACTCCCACTGTTCTTGTCCTTCAATGTCTTAACTTTATTGCTGTGAATGGATCTTTGTTATGTCTCATCCTCTACTTCCTTGTACTCTAACTTCAGATGGCTTATCTAAAACCATAAAATTAGATATCATGCAGAATGGATGCAGCTGAAGCAGAAAGAAGTTCCATAGTAAAGGAAGGGCTGAGTAATTCTTAAGTGAAAATATCAAGAAGCCAAAGAGAACAGTGCATTGGAACAAAAGACTAGAATATGGCAATGAAAGGAACTATCGTTTCAAAAGATGCACATCTAGAAGAGGAAAGGATTAGCAGTAAACATGAAAAACTATGCACCTTTTCAGAAATCCAAGGTTTTGAAAGTGCCTTTGGGTAAGGATAAAAAGGGAAGGAAAGCACAAAGGATACTGTCAGGAAAGAATATTAGGATAAGTGTGTGAGAGACATTAGGACTATATTCTAATACAGGTGATAATGCAGGTAATAAAACTGATTCAGGGACAAAATACATAAGTGTTGGAAAATTTAAATATTCAGATACCTATTAAAATACATCAGATAAATTCCTAAATTGGCATAAAATTATTTCATTTCTGTAAAATTTGAGAAATTAAAGAGATGTATTTATCTAGGTTTGAATATAACTAAAATAACTGGTAATGTAACATGATTAAAAAAATTTATATGAATGTAATCATATAATATTAGAATTTGATACAGTCAAGGAAGAGAGAACACTGGCCAAAGTCAGATATGTCCGACTTTTTGACCAGAGCTGCCCAGTAAAACTTTTCTGTGTTGATGGAAATATTCTATGTCTGTGCTATCTGAGAGAGCTGATATGCCCGGTATTAGCCACATGGTACTACTGAGCACTTTAAAAGCGAGTAGTGTAGCCCTGACCGGTGGGGCTCAGTTGGCTGGGCACTGTCCCACAATGCGAAAGGACACCAGTTTGATTCTCCATCAGGGCATGTACAACAGGCAACCAATGTTTCTCTCTCACACTGATGTTTCCTTTTCTTTCTCCCTTCCCCTCTCTAAAAAAAAAAAAAAAAAAAAAAATCAATCAATCAACCAATCTTTTACAAAAGTGAATAGTGTAGCTGAAGAACTGAATTTTAATTTTATTTAATTAAAATATTTTAATTTTGAAATTATTTTAGAATTAGGAAGAAGTTGGAAAAACAATATAGAAACAGTTGCTCTGTATCATTACTCCAGTTTCCTCTACGTTACCATAGTACAAGGATTAAAACCAGGGAATTGACATTGCTACTATTAACTGAGCCACAGATCTTACTTGGATTTCACCAGTTTTACATGCGCTCACTCCTTTCCTATCCTTTCTCACTTCCTTTTATAGTGACTACTACCACCACAATCAGGATACAAACTGTCCTGCAGCCTCCCATAAAATCCCCCAGACTACCCTTTTGTAGTCACATAGTCACCCTAATCCCAATCCTCTGTGACCACTGATTTGTTCTACATCATCATAATCTTGTCATTTCAAGAACATTTTATGTATGGAATTATACATATATAAGCCTTTGAGATTGGCTTCTCTCACTTAACATAATGATTTTGAGACATTCACTTTATTGCATGTATCAACAGTTCACTTCTTTTTATTACTGACTAGTATTTCATTACATGGATATATCAGCTTGTTTACCATTCCCCAGTAAAAAATACTCATGCTTTTTCCAGTTTTTGAATATTAGTGCACAGGTTTTTGTGTGCACATAATTTTCATTTCTCTAGGGTAAATACCCAGGAGTGTGACTGCTTGGTTGTAGAGTAAACGTATCTTTATAAGAAACTGTTCAACAGAGTGTCTGTACCATTTTACATTCCCACAAGCAATGTATGAGAGAGATTGTTGATTCCACACCCTCTTTAGCACTTGAGGTTGTCAGTGTTTTCTATTTTAGCCATTCTAATAGTTGTGTAGTGTTAGCACATTGTGGCTTTAACTTATGTATCCCCAATGGCTAATGATGTTGAATATCTTTTCCTGTGCTTATTAACCAGTCCCACACCTTCTTTGGCGAAGCACTGTTTAAATCTTTTGCCCATTCTAATTAACTTAAACTTAAAAAGGCACATGCGGCTTGAAGCTACCACACTAAACAGTGTAGTTGCCGATAACAAAAATGTAGGTTTCAGAAATTCTGACTTAAAAATAAAACAGTCCTGGCTGGTATGGTTCAGTGGATTGAGTGCCAGCCTATGAACTGAAAGGTCATCTGTTTGATTCCCTGTTAGGGTACATGCCTGGGTTGTGGGCAGGGTTCCCATTTGGGGGTAGACAAGAGGCAACCAATCGATGTTTCTCTCCCTCCCTTCTCCTCTCTCTGAAAATAAAAAAAATAAAATCTTAAAAAAAAAGTCATATAAAGGAAAAGGAAGATAAGGCAAAAATGAAGTCTGGTAGGTTTTAAAAATGAAATTTGATGAAACTGTTATAAGTAATCTTAATGAGAAAGACAACTGGTGAAAAGAAGAATTAAAAAAATGGGTATGGACAACAGTGTGGTGATTACAGGGCAAAGAGGGGTAATAAGGAGGTTAAATGGTAATAGAAAAAATACAGTAAGAAATTTTTTTAAAAAGCTAAAGAACTAATAACTCCAATTCGATTTTTTTTAAATGCCAAAGAAACAAACATCACTTCCCTAGTATGTAGTTCAGATTTATGGGTGTCGAACTCTGCTGTTTTATTCGGACCATGATTCAACAGATGCCTAATTGTCCAGCAAGAATCCCTGACTTGGAATCTAATCCAACTATTCTCAATCAGAGATACAATCTAACTCAGAACCATGATGTTACCTTATGCATCTAAGTGCAAGCCAGGCTGCATAGATCTGAATCCCCATACTGCTGCTTATAGCTTTGTGGCCTTACATAAAAAGCTGGTTAACTGTCGCAGCCTATTTCACCTGCATAATGGAGATAATAGTACCCATCTCATAAAGATTCGGTTAACATGTCAAATGCTTAGAACAATATCTAAGACACAGGAAATGCTCAATAACTATTGGCTGTTATTGGTGTAATTTACTCATCAAGTATTTTCTGCTCTGAGCCAGGCCCTGGGAGAATGATGCTGAATAATTCATCATGGTGGCCCTCAGTGTGCTTACTGTTTAATGGGGCAATGAAAGAGGCAGGTACAATGGGTATCAGGAGTACTAAGGTGGGGCTTCTGTTTCCCCTCATTATGCTCTCACAATTACACTCTTTTTAGAAAGGTTAGAAAATATTTGTAAATAGAAAACATTTTAATTACCCGTATCACCATCCATAAATAACCACTGTTAATATTTTTATGGATATACATCATGACATTTTCTTATGAAAATTTATAAATGTATCTTTTGTACAAAAACTGAACCACACTATGTATCTCATAACTTACTTTAAGCTAGTAATATCTCATGAATATACGCACCTATCAAACAAATCTACGTCATTTTAATGGGTATAATATTCTATCACATGTATAAAATAGTATTTAGCCATCTGCTATTGCTAGACATTTACATTATTTACTATATATTATTTTAAAATAAACAGTGATAAACATTATTATACATACACTCCACATAGTTGCCCAGTTATTTTCTTCGAATACATTCCAAGTAGTAAAATGCTGAGGCACAGGGTGTGTGTGTGTGCGCGCAAGCATGTGTGCACATTTTTTAAAGGCTCTTAGATATACACGGTCAATCTGTTCTCTAGAAAAATGACAAACTTATACTTCTAATATTAGGGTAAGAGGCTCATTTGCTCACATTCTCCTTGAGTGATACCAATCCTTAAATCTTAATGTGTGGCCTGAGACAACTCTTTTTCTTCCAGTGTGGCCCAGAGATGCCAAAAGTTTGGACATTCCTGCTAGGCAGAGGGAAACATACACGTGAAGGCTCAAAGGCCTAACATGGCACAGTGAGCTCAGAACTACAAGTACGTCTGGTTAATTTCACTGGGGGGAGTGTACAGACAAGCAATCGAGGAGGAATGCAGGGAGCAGCGGGATCTATTCCACAGACTGACTGCCTTATGTGCTGAAGTGGAGTCTGAGCTTTATTTGAAAACTATGGGAAAAACAAAAACTTTTGGACCGAGGAATAACATGATGAGATTCATGTTTTAGTAAAACCATTCTAGCAGCTGAGTGGAGGCATGGAAATCAATTAGGGGGCTACAGTAATAATCCATGCAAGAAAAGGTAAGAACCTAAACCAAGAAGGGGCAGTAGTTAGCAAAGAGCAGGCCACTGATCAGATAGTCAAAGAGGAAGAATTCACAAAACAGGAGGAGGGCCAAGGGAGAGGGTGGAATCTTGGGTTTCTGGCTTGGGTATTGGGGAACTAGTGTTGGTACTCCCGATGCAGGCTTTTTGTTTTATGGGGGTGGCTACAGAAAAGATAGAGTTTCATTATGTATGTGTTGTTGGAAGAGGTATCTGTGGAAAATCTAAGTGAATGAAATGTGAAGATAAAAACCTGGAGATCAGCAGAAAGATATGGACTGAAGATGGAAGGCCTGAGAGGTTACACAGGGTGAGTGCATACAGTGAGAAGAGCTCTGGACTGAGGACAGAGCTGGGTTAAACAGAGGAACAGAATTACTAGACAGAGGCTAAGAAGGAAGAGCCAATATGATAATAACATGGAAATGAGAAGAAAGCAGTTTCATGGGGGCTGAAGGAAAGACTTTCAAAATGGAGACCATGGGTGCTGAATGCTGCTGACAGGTCAAGGAAAAACAAAAATTACACAATGGATTTGTCAACGTGTAGGTAACCTTATATTGGCAAATAGCCTTAGCAAGTGCAATTTCAAAACAAAACAAAAAACAAACAAAACCCAAAGCCTATGGGCTGGTTCTAAAAACTATGTATGTACAAGAGTGATATATAATTAAAAATACCTGTCAATAAAAGTCTAAAATAACTCTTTCAATAATTAAAGTTTTGAATAAAAAAGCACTGTATCATAGTCTGAGTTTTTTCTTTCTTAATGACACATTAAATGATGAGTGTTTTACAATCTTTGATTTGATGAAATATGGTAAAAATTTTCAGTCTAAATATCTATTGTATCAGGAGTAGAAAGCAAAATATAATTGATTTTTGGGCAAATTATAGTTAATAATTCTGAATGGTTACATTTATCCCACCTCAGGTCTTGTTGCATGCTCCCTGCCCATCACCCAAGACTTCTGTCTCTTTAGGTTCTTTCATCTGTGTAAAGGGCCAGAGTCTGTTTTCCCAACTTCTGCCTATGTGGTTCCTATGCAACTTCCAGAGTTTATTCAACTCTTACTATCACTTCCACTTTAAGCAGTTTATGATTACTCTAACAAGTACTTTCCTGTGGCCCCTTCTATTCTTCCATAGTAAACTGCTATATTACCATTTCTGATGAAGTGCATTCGCTGTGAAACAAAGGAACAGAGGCAGTGGACGAGAATAGTTAGGAGGGAGTGAGCTGAATTTTGAAAGATAAGAGCCTTACCAGGTGAAGAGGGATTAAACTGGGCCTTATAAGAAAAAAAAAATGTCTACAAAGGCACAGAGATATGAAAAGGCCTTGTGTTTGGTATTGCTGAAGCTAAAAATGTAAAATTTACAGTTTTAAGTATGGATTATACAGTTTTAAGGTCTCCTCCAAACAGTAAGCACAAAATAAGAATGTAAACGCCCATCTTTCAAGATCCTAGGAGGCACCTGTAACTTCAAATCACTACATATGAAAACAGAAAACAGAAGCAGGAATGCTAAATGACTTAGGAGAGTAGAGGCGGGAAGGGTACTGATGGCAAGTAAACCAATTCACTCTGCACATCCCCAAAAAGGTCCAGGTTTGGAGGTACCACAAAATGGGCTAGGGCAAGTTGAATATAGGGGATCGTTTGAAATTCTGCAAAGGAAATAGACATCCCCACCTACACTTCAAAATCTCAAAAGATTATCCCCCTTTCACCATGCTGAAGGTAGGAAATTTATTTGCTGGTAAAAAAAAATGAACCAGAAAAGCGCCCACCCCAGGGACATCACACACAAAGGGTGGTAAAGGACTAAAAATTGAAGTAGTTACATTCTTAACTTATTACATTCTGATTAATGAGCCCATCAACCTCATTTCTCCTACCCAGATGAAGGTCACAAGAAACCAGGTTTATTACCTCCAGCTCCTAGCCCCCACTATGGCTTACTGAGTCCTTTTCTGGAGATTAGAAATCCCATCTGACCACATGATCACCTTACAGTGAAGCCCACTAACTGACAAATGCTACTCACAGACATCTTCCTCTAAGCTTTTCAGAGCCTCACTTTCATTTAAGCCAACTTTATTGATGTATAACATACATACCATAAAAATGTACATATTAAGTGTACAGTTCAATTAGATTTAACAAGAATCAAGTCACCACTGCTCTAAAGAAGACAGAACATTTACATCACCCTAAAAGTATCCCTCTGACCTTTCTCAATCAATTCCCCTAACCCACAATATCTGTCAATCGCTGATCTGATTCTTATCACTATAGATTAATTTTTTCAGTTCTAGATCTCATATGAACATAATCATATAGTATATACTTTACAGTCTGACCTCTCTCATTCAACACAATGGTTTTGAGATTCATCCGTCCACATTTCTGCATGTTATCAACTTCATATTTCTTTTTATTGCTTAGGTTTACTGCTTATGTAGTGGGTATTCTACTGCATAAAAATAGCAACATTTCTCTTATCTATTCACCAGTTGATAGACATTTGCATTATTTCTAGTATAGGCTCTTACTAATTAAAGCTGCTATGAATAGGCAAGTTAAAGTCTATTTGTGGATATGTGTTCATTTCTTTTGTAATGGAATTACTAGTTGTATTAAGTGTACATTTAGTTTTATAAAAACCTGTAAAACTGTTTTCCAAAGCTCTATTTTACTCTCTCATCAACACTTAAGAGCTCTAGTGGCTCTACATCCTTTTGGGTACTCATCAGTTTCTTCAATTTTAGCCATTTTAGTGGGTGTCAGGTGCTATCCCTAATGACTAATGATGTTGAGCATTTTTTCACGGGCTTATTAGCAATTCACATATATCTTTTGTGGTGTCTATTCAAATTTTTTGGGTTGTCTTTGATTATCCAGCTCTAAGAATTCATTTATATATTTTAGATACAGATATTTTCTCTGGTCTGTGGCTTTCCTTTCCATTACCTTAGCAGTAGGTTTTAATCCTGCCAATTTCTATTAATGCAAATAATCAAATTTTCTTTTATAGTTAATACATTTGTCTCCTGCCTTAAAAACCTTTGCTTATGACAAGGTCATGAAGGGTTTATTTTTTGGGGGGGGGGTAGTTCTATAATTCCCAGCTCTTATGTTTAGCTCTATGATCTATTTTAAATTAATTTTTATAAATGGTATAAGGCACTTCACTGAATTCACTTATTAAGTATAGTATTTTTTGGTAAATACTTTGGGATTCTTTATATAGACAATCACTTTGAGAACAGGGATAGTTTTACTTTTTCCTTTCTAATAATTCCTGTGTTACTGCCTATTACACTGGCCATGATCTCCATAACAATAGTGAATAGAAAAAGTGAGTTTAAAAATTCCTGGCTTGTACCTGATCTTTGGGAAAAAGTATTCAGTCTTTCACCATAAAGCATAATGATAGCTGTATGTTTTTTGATAGATACCTTTTATCAAATTGAGAAAGCTCTCTTCTATTTCTTGTTTGTTGGGAATTTTAAAAAATCTCATATGGTTGTTTAATTTTGTCAAATACTTATTCTGCATCTATTGAAATGATCACATACCTTTTACCATTTATTTTGTTAATGTGTTAGAACACAGGTGAGAGAACTGAAATTCATACCATGAAGGCAAGACTTAGTGTTTAAAATTTATGAACAGGAGATCCAAGATGGTGGAAGAGTAAGTGCAAGCTGCACTAGCCTCTGCCCAGGACCATTCTGGAATTACAATTAAATTGTAGAGAAATCATCCTGAATAACCAACTGAACACTAGCTGAAGAGAAGCCTTTCAACCATGGACAGATAGAAGAAAACACTTCACCACAATGAGATTTGTAGGGAGTGTGGAGGAGGCATGAGAGGGCTAGCTGAGCTCCCATGGGCCACAGCTGAAGTTTTGGAAGAATATTTCAGCAGTTGGGAAGATTCCACTGAGAAGCGTGCAGTCCAAACCTCAAGCTGGGCTCCCCAGGCTACAGCACCAGAGCTGGAAAGGAAACCAGATAACATCCAGCTCTGAAAAGCAGCAGGGTTTCTGTCTGCCAGGGAGAGATGGCTAGAGACTCAGAAAGCCTCTTAAACGGCCAAAGCACAAAATTTCGTTTGAAGCCCACTTACCCTGGGCTCTGGCAGAGTAAGGGCAGAGTAGAGTGGAGATGCTTGAGGAGAGTCTGGGGTTGGTGGCTCTGGGGAGATAACTGAAGGAACAGCCACCAGGATCCCTGTGCTGATCACTGCCCGTACTGCAGAAGCCATCTTTCTCAGGCAGAGCACCCCTCTCCAAATGGCATCAGCCTGAGGGGAAGCAATAGCCCTGCCCACAAAAATTACTCTACCCCACCCTGTGGAGCTTACACTGCTGATTACAGCTTGAAGGTATATGACTGATTAGTTCAACAACTAAGGCAGATCTCTGCGAGCTCTATACTGAGCTTCAGCAGACCCTCCCCCAGGCCCAGTACTGGTGAAAACCAACCCTGGTGCACAGCCTGCTTCTTCCTGCACACAAACCAGGCCAGTGGAGGGAGCCACACACTGTGGATCGCTGAGAGCTCCACACAAGTTGACCTGGGCCAGTCACAAGTGTCTGACAAAGGTCTACACCAGAGTCTTTGCAGATCTACCTAATACACAGAAACAAATATAGAGAAGCAGCCAAAAAGGGAAGACAAAGGAACAGACCTCAAATGAAATAATAAGAGAAAACTCCAGAAGAACTAGATGAAATAGAAGCAAGCAATTTATCAGATAGAGAGTTTAATGACTGTAAGCATACTCAACAGCGTGAAAAAAAGACACAGAAACTAGAAAAAAGGGCAGTCAGGAATAAAGAATGTTATTTCTGGGTCAAGACAGAAATAGGCAGATACATATCTACCTCAGTAGGTAGATACGCACCGCCTCTTTGTGCAACCACAAGAAGAATCACAACTAATCTCAAAACAAAAAACACCCCCAACAGCCAGACAACTGACTATATGGAAGTCTGACAATCAAGGATTTTAAGACAGTATCTTCATCCAGAGAGGCAGGAGAGGTGGAGTCACAGAGTGGGGACAGAGAGGATGTGGTGTGATGCGGAGAGGCTGCAGTGGCATGAGTAGTCCCATATTCACAAGTGGTGGATAAAAATTGGGAGGGATACCTTGGGAGTGGGGTGATCATAGCCACAGGCTACACTGTGCAGCCCAGGGTTCCAGCACTGGGAAGATAAAGCCTCATAACTTCTGGCTGTAAAAACCAGTGGGTGTTGGGGTAGCAGAAGAAACTGCTGGTTACTCGGGAGAGCCCATTTAAAGGGGCTGTGTGGACCTAGACGTACAAAGCTCATCCACTCTGGGAATTACCACCAGGGTAACAACCAGAAGGACACCAGTCACATACGGGAAATGGGTGAACTGAAGGAAACAGGGCAAGTGCTGGGCAAGCCTCCAGAAGCCAGGTAGCAGCACTGTCCCCCTCTGTGAAACCTCCATCCAACACAGTACCACAAAGCAGAGAAGTGGGCTGTCCGGCCCTGGCATATACCTAAAGCACCTAACAGGTGTGCTAAGACAGAGAGTCAAGGCAGCCCTATCTAATACACAAAAACAAATACAGGGAGGCTGCCAAACCAAAGAGACTAAGAAATATGGCCCAAATGAAAGAACAGAACAAAACCCCAGAGAAAGAACTAAATGAAATGGAGATAGTCAACCTAGCAGATGCAGAATTCAAAACACTGGTGATCAGGATACTCAGAGAACTCATAGAGTACAGGAAAAACATAAGGGAAGAAATGAAGGGTACACCAAGTGAAATGAAGAAAAATATACAGGGAACCAACAGTGAAGAGAAGGAAGATGGGATTCAAATCAGTGATTTGGAACAGAAGAAATATACATTCAACAAGAACAGAATGAAGAAACAAGAATTCAAAACAATGAGGAGCATATAAGAAAGACTCTAGAATATCTCCAGTTGTGCCAACATCTGAATCAATTGTATGCCAGAGGGAGAAAAGGAAGAGCGAGAAATTGAAAACTTATTTGAAAAAGTAATGAAAGAAAACTTCCCTAGTTTGCTGAAGGAAACAGACATATGAGTCCAGGAAGCCCAGAGAGTCCCAAACAAGTTGGACCCAAGGAGGAACACACCAAGACATACCAGAATTAAAATGCCAAAGGTTAAGATAAAGAGAACCTTAAAAGCAGCATGAGAATAGCAGAGAATTACCTTCAAAAGAGTTCCCATAAGACTATCACCTGATTTTTCTAAATAAACTTTGCAGACAAGAAGGGACTGGCAAGAAGTGTTCAAAGTGATGAAAAGCAAGGACCGCCAATCAAAATTACTCTATCCAGCAAAGCTATATTTTAGAATGGGAGGGCAGATAAAGTGCTTCCCAGACAAGGTAAAACTAAAGGAATTCATCATCACCAAGCCATTATTACATGAATGTTAAAGGGACTTATCTAAGAAAAAGAAGAATATCAAAACTATTAACAGTAAAATGACAACAAACTCACAACTATCAACAACAGAGTCTAAAAAACAAAACAAACTAAGCAAACAGCCATAATAGGAACAGAATTATGGAAACGGAGATCACATACAGGATTATCAGCAGGGGGAGAATAAGGAAAAGGTACAGGGATTAAGAAGCACAATTGGTAGTTACAAAATAGACAAGTGGATGTTAAGAAAGTATAGGAAACAGAGAAATCAAAGAAATTATATGCATGACCCATGGATATGAACTAAGGGGTGGGGATTGCTGTAGGGTAGGGGGATACCAGGCAGAGGGAGGCAAAAAGGAAAAAACTGGAACTATAATAGCATAATCAATAAATTATACTTAAAAAAGAAATAAAGAATATAATATCTGAAATAAATAATATACTGGAAGGAATAAACAGTAGGTTATATGAAGGAGAGGAGCAAATCAGTGATTTGGTAGACATGGTAGAAAAAAACACCCAAGCAGAGCAGCAAAGACAAAAAAGACAAAAAAAAAATTAGGAGAGCTTAAGGTACATTTTGGGCAACATGAAGCATAAAAACATCTGCATCATGGGAATACCAGAAGGAGAACAGAACAAGCAAGGGGTCAAGAACCTATATGAAAAAATAATGACAGAAAACTTCCCTAATCTGGTGAAGAAAAAAGACACACAAGTTCAGGAAGCTCAGGGAGTCCCAAACAAGTTGGACCCAAAGAAGCCTACACTGAGACACATCATAACTAAAATGACAAGGCTTAAAGACAAGGAGAGAATCCTAACAGCCACAAGAGAAAAGCAGGTAGTTACCTAGAAGGAAGCATCAATTATTCTGTCATGTGATTACTCAACAGAAACACTTCAGACCAGAAGGAAGTGGTGTGAAATACTCAATGTGATGAAAAGCAAGGGCCTACAACCAAGGCTACTTTATCTAGCAAGACTATCATTTAAAATTGAATGAGAAATAAGGACCTTCCCAGATAAGTAAAAGCTAAAGGAATTTGTTAATACCAAACCAGTACTGCAACAAATGTTAAAGGGTTTGCTTTAATAAGAAGAAAGAAAAACAAAACAAAACAGGAAAAGAGACTAACAATAAAATGGCACTTACATATGTATATCAATAATCACCTTAAATGTAAATGGTTTAAATGCTGCAACCAAAAGGCACAGAGTAGCTGAATGGGTAAGAAAACAAGACCATATACATACTGCCTCCAAGAGACACATTTCAGATCAAAAGAAACACACAGGCTAAAAGCGAAGGGATAGAAATAGATACATCATGCAAGTGGAAAGGAAAAAAAAAAAAGCTGGGATAGCAGTACTTCTATCTGACAAAATAAGACTTTAAAAACAAGGTTATAGTAAGAGACAAAGAAAGGCACTACATAATGATAAAGGGAACAATCCAACAAGACGATACACCCCTAGTAAACATTTATGCTCCCAACACAGGAGCACCTAAATACGTGAAACAAATCTTGATGCACATAAAGGGAGAGATCGGCAGAAAAAAAGTCATAGTTGGGGATTTTAACACTCCACTGACTTCAGTGGATGGATCTTCCAGACATGAAATCAACAAGGAGAGAGCAGACTTAAATGACACACTACACTAGATCAAATGGATTTAACTGATATCTTCAGAGTATTTCACCCCAGAGTAGCAGGGTATACATCCTTTCCAAATGCACATGGAACATTTTCTGGGACAGACCATATGTTAGAACACAAAAAGTCTCAATAAATTTAAGACTGAAATCATATCAAGATTTTTTTTGACCACAATGCTATGAAACTATAAGTCAATCACAAGAATGCCGAAAAACAAGCAAAGACATGGAAGCTAAATAACATGTTATTAAACAATGAATGGGTCAACAACGAGATCAAGGAAGAAATCAAAAGATACCTTTAAACAAATGAAAATGAGGACACAACAATCCAAAATCTGTGTGACACTGGGAAAATAATTCTAAGACAGAAATTCATAGCATTACAGCCCTATTTCAAAGAACAAAAAAAAAAAAGAGCTCGAATATAAAAATCTAACTTAACACTTGAAGAAACTTGAAAGAGAACAACAAAGCTCAAAGTGAGTAGCAGGAAGGAAATAATAAAGATCAGAGCAGAAATAAATGAATTAGCCTAAAAAAAAGAAACGATACAAAAGATCAATGAATTCAAGACCTGGTTCTTTGAAAAGATAAACAATATTGCCCTGGCTTGTGTGGCTCAGTAGACTGAGTGCCAGCCTGCAAACCAAAGGGTCGCCAGTTTGACTCCCAGTCAGGGTACATGCCTGGGTTGCAGGCCATGTCCCCAGTTGGGGGGTGCATGAGAGGCAACCACACATTGATGTTTTTCTGCCTCTCTTTCTCCCTCTCTTCCCCTCTCTAAAAATAAATAAATAAAATCTTTTTTAAAAAAAGATAAATATCGACAAAACTTTAACCAGACTCACCAAGGTAAAAAAGAGAGAGGGCTCAAATAAATGAAGTCATAAGTGAAAGAAGAGAAATAACAACTGACACAAAGGATTCTAGAAAATAGTATGAACAGCCTATATACTAACAAACTGGACAGCCCAGACAAAGTGGATACATTCCTAGAAAAACACAATCTTCCAAAACTAAATGAGGCAGAATCAGAGAATCTGAACAGACAGATTACACCTAGTGAATATTGAAGCAGTACTCAAAAAACTCCCAACAAACAAAAGCCCTGGACCAGATGGCTTCATAGGTGAATTTTACCAAACATTCTGAGAAGAACTAACACCTCTCCTCCTCAAACTATTTCATCAAATTCAAGAGGAGGGAAGGCTCCCAAACTCATTTTACAAGGCCAGCATTATCCTAATTCCAAAACCAGATAAAGACACTACAAAGAAAGAAAATTATAGGCCAATATCCCTGATGAACATAGCTGCTAAAGTCCTCAACAAAATATTAGCAAACTGAAGACAGCAATGCATCAAAAAGAGCATACACTATGATCAATTGGGATTTATTCTGAGAATGCAAGTTTGGTACAACATTCTCAAATCAATAAATGTGATTCACCATATAAACAAAATGAATGACAAAAACCACATGATATTATACTATACTATAATGCCATAGAAATCAAAGCAGCATGGTACTGGCATAAAAAGAAGTAGAGATAAAAACACAGAATAAAGAGCCCAGAAATAAACCTACATCTTTACAGTTGATTAATATTCGACAGAGGAAGCAAGCACATACAATGGGGTAACGGTAGCTTATTCAATAAATGGTGTTGGAAAAATGGGACAGATACATGCAGAAAAATAAAACTAGACAGTCTTCTTATACCACACACATAAATAAATTCAAAATGGATCAAAGACTTAAATGTTAGACCTGAAACCATAAAAATTGAAGAACAAAACATAGGCAGCAAAATTTCTCACATTGCTTGTAGCAATATTTTACCAAATATATCTCCTCCAGCAACGGAAACAAACAAACAACAACAACAACAAAAAACCAAATGGAACTACATCAAACTAAAAAGTTCTTGCACAGCAAAGGAAATCATCAACAAAATAAAAAGACAATCCACAGAATGGGAGAACATATTCGCCAATACATCTGATAAAGGGTTACTACCCAAAATTTATAAAGAACTTACAAAACTCAACACCAAAAAAATAAGCAACCCAATTAAAAAATGGGCAAAGGACCTGAATAGACACTTGTCCAAAGAGGACATACAGATGGCCAAAAGATATATGAAAAGAGGCTCAACAGCACTAATCATTAGAGAAATGCAAATTAAAGCCACAATGAGATATCACCTCACACCTGTCAGAATTGCTAGCATCAATAAAACAAAGAACAAGTGCTGGCAAGGATGTGGAGAAAGGGGAACTCTTTGCACTGTTGGTAGGAATGCAGGTTGGTGCAGCCACTGTGGAAAGCAACAAGGAGCTACCTCAAAAAATTAAAAATGGATCTGCCTTTGACCCAGCGATTCCACTTCTGGGAATTTATCCGAAGGAACCCAAAACACTAATTCGAAAGAACATAAGCATCCCTATGTCCATAGCAGCATTATTTATAATTGCCAAGATATGGAAGCAGCCTGTGTCCATCAATATATGAGTGGATAAAACAACTATGGAACATTTACAAAATGGAATACTACTCGGCCATAAAAAGGAAGAAAATTTACCCTTTGTGACAGTATTCATGGATATAAAGCAGGGGTCCCCAACCTCCGGGCCCCAGACCAGTACAGGTCTGTGGCCTGTTAGGGACCTGGCTGCACTGCAGGAGGTGAGCTTGAATGTAATGCCCTTGAATAATCCCCAAATCAGCCCCCTGTATCCCAGTTCCCTGGAAAAACTGTCTTCCACATAACTAGTCCCTGGTGCCAAAAAAGTTGGGGACCACTGATCTGAAGAACAATATGCTAAGTAAAACAAGCCAGTCAGAGAAAGACAACTACCATATAATTTTATTTGTATGTGGAATCTAATGAACAAACTAACAAGGAAAATGGGGACAGACTCATAGGTGGAGAGTAGGACGACAGCTTGGGGTAGAGGGAGGTCTGGGGATTGAGGGATTGAGCAAAAAGGAAAAAGCACTCACTGACATGGACAACAGTGTGGAGATCATGGGAGGTGCAGGGTATAAGGGGACTAAATGGTAATGGAAAAAATATAAGGACGATTAAATAAAAAATAAAATAAAATTCATGAATGATGAATTTATAATTTATATGCATTTCTAAATATGGAGGTAAATAATGGAAAAGATAGCTAAAAAAATTGACAGTGGTTGTGTCTGAGAAGCAGCCTAGCTGAGAGTGAAAACTTGGAAATGAATATTTTTTACAAGCCTTTTAAGGACTGAGACTTTAAATACGAGAATCCACATATAATATTAACAAAAAATGGGTTCTAGGGAGATGTAATGATAAGGCTGGGGCTGATTACTGTGTGCTAAGGCTGGGGGACAAAGGTGTAGGGGTGATGAATTCAGCTTTGGGTTGGCATAGGTTGTTTTGGTGGGACATCAAGGAGAAGATAAAAAGGAATATCTTCCTTTTAAGAAGTTTCTTAATTTATTTTGTCGACGATTTTTGTAGTGAACACAACAAATAAAATATTACAGGTCTCTTTTTTATCCTATATGTAGTTCTATGGAATATGTGGAATCTACCTTATGCGGATGGATATATGTGGCACTGAAGTGATAAGAGTTAAAAATAAAGGTCTGGAATAGGTATCAGATAAAACTTTTAAAGTTACAAGAGTGGACAAGACTGAACACGCACAGCATACAAAAAGGGTCAAGGACAAAATCCTTGGGAAGGCTGGCATGTATGGGGTGAGAAGGATGCCAGGAAGGAGACAGAGAATTAATTTTCAAAGGGCAGGAAGAAAACCAGCCAAATATGACACAGAAGTCAAGTGATGGAAGTGTTTCATTCTTCCAACATGTTGAATTCCAAAGAGTTTGTTTACCAACAAACATTAGAGCTATAGTTTTATTTTACAAGTATTTTTCTCCCTAATTTCATGGAGAAATTTCAGAAATTAATAAAACCTTAACATAAACGTAATAATCGAAAATAGAGAATGGCGTATACATATGTTTTATGTTGCTATTTATGTGTTCTATTTCAGGAAACATCTGGAGCAGAAAGCCTGAGGTAAAGAGCTTCCACTGCTTATCTCAAGTGATGAAAGGGTTCAAAAAGAAAATGATCAACATAAATCTTGCAGGCATAAGAGAAAACTGGATGAACATTCATGTCATTTAGATGGGACATTTGAAAACTTGGAAGAGGAAAAATTGAACAAAAATGACTAAAAGCTTTTTATTTAACAGAGTACACAAGGTGTGATGATTCAGAAGTAATGAGTCATTCAGAAATAATAAAACTGTTAGTTTGCCTGGAAAACACAGGGACTCTTTGGTGAATGACTCAGTATGGACGCTGATCCCAGGAGAACAATTTAGAGGAATACAAAAACATATACCATAGAACTACGTGTCGGGAAAAAAAGAGACCTGGAATATTTTATTTGTTGTGTGTTCACTACAAAAATAGTCAACAAAATAAATTAAGAAACTTCTTAAAAGAAAGATTTTTTCTAATGTGCAAAGAAATTATGTACATGAATATGAAAGAACAATTAATGTTTTAGGGTTAGGGCTAATATCTTAATGAGACTAAAAATAAAATAAGAACATCGGTAGCAGGCCTGATTTGAGCTTATGGAAATTAGGAGGTGCTTGAAAACTTACTTTTATTTTTACTCCAGTGGAGAAACGGGAAATGTGGCTATGGGGAGAAGCACCACGTGGGCAGTTAGGAGCTCCTGTCCCAGCTTCAGTTTCTGCACTCACCAACTGAGTAAGTAGGTCAAGGCACTTCCCTCACTGGGACTTCACTTTCTCTTCTGGAAAAACAGGATGAAAGATGGCTCTGGGGTCTAGGGAACATGAGAAAAGCAAAAATTTTTCTTGGTTAGAATGAGAAAAAAGCTATATTTTACCAGAGAACAATTCTGTACATGTGGGAAGCACAATGAACTGGCTATTAATTTTTAATGCATGTAATTTGCAAAACTACTTACTTCCCTGAGTACTGACTGTGAAAGGAAAATTTGAGGGTTAAACTTTTACTATTTTATAATTTTAAAAAATTTATGTATTATTATATACCAAAACATCAACAATAGTTCTCTCTCTGCTGGTAGTATTTTAAGTTAATTTAATTCACATATTTTCCTTTACTAAGTCTTTTTCTTATTTTGGAGATCATACATAAATCAAATTACATTCCACATATAAAAATCATTTAGACAGGTTAGAAGAACATATTTAAAATGCAGTTTAATAAACTTTTGAAGGCCACTGTAAGTCAGATACTCTTCAAGGTGAGGAAATGATAACCTATAATTTTGCTTCAAAGCAGCTTACAATGTGAGTAGGCCGAGGAAGAGAATACCTAACCTTTATATCAAGGAAAACATTCCAGAGAGGACTGCCAAGCCTAGTCCTGTAGTACGAGCCTAGTCCTGGAGTAGAGCAGGAGTACTGGCTGGAAGAAGAAAGAAAAAATGGCTTGTGGACAAAGAGAGCAAAGCAGGAGGTAGCATGGGATGTGTGAGGAAATAACAGGAGTTTGGTATTATTCTAGTGTCAAGTGTGAAGAGAGGCCTCTGGAAGCTACAGCTGAAGGGGTGGGGCAGAGGCAACACAGCATCAGACAGACCCTGAGTGGTTTCAGTGGAGGCAGGAAGAGACAAGGTCAGAGTTACACTATAGGCAGAAGACAGGCAGAGTTGGGGAAGCAAGACCAAAGCTAAGCAGGTAGAAGGCCTCTGTAGAATCCAGAAAAGAATCTTTGAGACTACAGATGAAGACAGCTCACAGGGGTGTCCAACCTGTGGCCTGAGGGCTGCATGCAGCCCAGGATGGCTGTGAATGCATCCCAACATAAAACTGTAAATTTACTTAAAGCATTATGAGATTTTTTTGTGATTACCCATCACAATGTACTTAATGTGTGGCCCAAGACAACTCTTCGTCCAGTGTGGAACAGATATGCCAAAAGGTCAGACACCTCTGGCTCAAAGGCTTAAGTGACTAAGTCATGGTCATAAATCTATGAGCAGTATATGAATGTCTTTTATCTTTAAATCCTGAGCTTTTTACACCCCTATGGCCAAAGCTAACACAACAGATCTCAAATTTATTTTTATTGAGTAAATTATGGATTTTAAGAAAGACTTTATTCATTTCTTTATATTAATTACCTAAAATGTTAAGGGCATTATAGAAAACAAGCAAAGCTTGTCTTGTAAGGAGCTAATGGGATAAAAGAAATGAGACAAAAAAGATCAGTTCATTCAACAGGTATCTATCCTCCTCCTGGGCCTAATGGAAATCACATTCTAGTGACAGTTACTTCTGGAAAATAATTTTTACATCATTTTGGTAAAAGTGAGCAGAGGTTTTTCAGAGCCAACTGGGCAGTTCTAGAAAATGACCAGGACCCTGGAGTAAAATGGAGCACAGATCAAAGGAAAACTTGCTTGAATGGGACAGTAAGGGAAGAGGACAAAAATCCCAAAGGATGGCACATATGCCAGAAAGCTGGGGAGGGGCCTGGAACTGCCTTCAACACAGCTTGGATTTGATAGATCAAAGTCGTTTAGTTTTTAATCTTTTTAATAAAAGTAATGACTCTAGAAATAAGACATGCCTGGTGAGAGAGAGAAAATCAAAGATCACACCTAGAGACAGTATCAATGTGAACATTTTATAAATGTTTTTTTTGTCTTTAAATATATATAACACAGACATGGGAATTTTGGTGAATGTTTACTTTATATTTTTAAACAAAAGTGAGATTTAATTATAGTTTATTACCTTCTTTTTCTACTTTCCATGAAGATAAACATCTACATCATATATCTCATATACACTGTGTGGATATACCAAGTTTACTTATTCACTTCCCTACTAAGGCACATTAGGCTGTACGATAACTAAGGTACAGAAAGGAAGCAAGCAGCAAGCAAGTAATAAAACTGACTTCAGCTATGGCAGCATTTTCAATATTCTAAAGGTGGAAAGAGGTAAGACATGTGGAAGCTCTTGAGATTTTGGTGTTCCAGACATAAGATGAATAATGTCTGAATCTGGAATTCTTTGTAGATGAAGAGGTATTTCCAAAAGAGAAACAAAAAGAGACTGCAACCCAACACATACTAAAGATGAAGTAATTTCAAATCTTCACATCTGCAGAACAGATAGAATGTCAAAGAGAGCACTCAGACAACTAAAAACAACGGGTGGACTGCCAGGGAAAAACCAAGTGTCATTCTAGTGATAATCCACAACCACAGCTTTCCGACGAAGTGACAGATATCCCTAAATTGTGTTCTAACAGAAAGTGCACTGAATATTTCTTGTGAAATGCTAGGTGGCCTTGAAGACTTCATATATCCTCTCTGGGCCTCTGTCCTTTGGCCTGGCCCTGTGAGTTACAAACTGTGCTTGTCAGAGTTCCCTTGGAAGCTGCCAATACTAGGCATTTCCCACTGCAACCAGAATAGCTCTGCTTTTATCTGTTTTATATATCAGATCTCCAAAAAATATTGTATTTGAAAAAACAGAGTTCACAGCTAAAAATTACTCTTAAAATCACAGGATCTTAAAAAATATCATTCACCCTTCAGATTATTTGTTAATCACAAAGGTAAAAATGTCAATTTACAATGGAAGGCTCTGAAAGTCACCCCCTTAACACCTTAGTTAAACTTAGCATCCCTAATGGTGGGACAATTAGATAACATGTACAATACCTCTTGATACAATGCAATATGAAGACTGAAGTACCACTTATGTAGTTCAGGTCATAATGTTTGCCCATTATGCACTTACAGATGTAGTTCTTGCCAAAAATAATTAGCTTTAGTCAATCTTTTAGAGCTAATGTCAGATTATATGAAAAACAGGCAATAGAGAAATAAGTTAAACAATACCATGAGGAAACTGAGAAATTAATGGTATGGAATATTCTATAAGTCAATTAGCCTGGTCTCTTCAATCAGACAGTATCATGGCGGATAAAGTATGTGTGTGGGGTATGTTGGGGGTTGGAGGAAGGAGAAGAAAGAAACACCAACTATAAAGGCTCTGAGGTGGAGACATGTCTTGAAAGTTTTAGCAAGAGTGAGAATGGCAGTGTGACTAAACTTTGACTCTGAGAAGGGAAGCTACTGAAGAATTTTGAACAGAGAAATGTGACATGATGTGAATTATTTTTAACAAGATCATTCTGGTTGCTGTGATGAGAACGGACTATAGGGAACAAGAGTGGAATCGGGGAGACCAAACTGGCCTGGAATAATCCGGGCAAAAGATGATGCTGGTTTGGATCAGGCAGTAACAAGGAAAGGGTAAAAAGTAGCTAGATTCCAGATATATTTTGAAACAAGAGGCAATGGACAAATGTGTGGATTTTGTGGAAAAAAGGAAGGTCAACGATGAATCTATGTGTTTATTTATTATTTATTTTCTGCTTGAACAACTAGAAGAAGAGAACTGATATGAATTGAGACTAGGAAGAAAGCAGGATGATCAGATTTGTTGGTGGCCAAGAAAGGTCAGTGATTCAGTTCTGAATGTTACTTTTGACATGCCTATTAGACATTCAGGTAAAGATGTGCAAAATGATGTTGGAGAACTGAGTCTGGACTTTAGGGGAGATATTTGGGCTGAAGCAAATTTGAGTCATTTTTAAAGCCTTGAGACCAGATGAGATCAGCAAGGGAGGAAACACAGAAAGAAAAATAAATATATAGAAATATTTATTTTATAATAAATCTTATTCTATAAGATTCTATAGAAGTCTATATTTCTGTATAGAAATACAAAAAAACATGCAAAGGCTGAGCCCTGGGGCAGTCACATTCAGAGTAGTGCGGTCTAATGGCACTTCCTGTGAAGATGAAACATTTATGTCTCTGTGCCATTCAACAGGTAGCTACTATCCACATGTGGCTATTGAGTACTTGAAATATGACAACTGCAACTGAATAACTGAAATTTTAATCAAATAGCTACATGTAGCTAGTGGCTATAATATTGCACAGTGCAGATCTAGAGTTTGGGGAATAAAGAAGAATCAGCAGAGGGACAAAAAAGTAGCCAGAGAGGGAGGAATTGTGAGACAATTCTCCATGGGTCTCTCATGTTTCTGCACACATTTGCAAGTGAGGCACTGACTCACTTGACAGTCAGTGACATGATACGATAATTCTGGACTGTCTTTTCAAGAATGTTTGTATAGCAATAGCCTTAGAAGACTTGGTAGTATCTCCCTCTGGAGCAAAGGGTAACTGTCCAGTATAATAAAGTTAATGAATGTTTCCCTCTGGAACAAAGAGAAGGCATGCTTACAGCCCACCTCAGACAGGTTTCCTTTCTAACACAACCCACCATGTGTGCAGGTGTAATTGGGCCCCCTTCACACTGCCTTAAAGGTAACCGCACTCAGAACCAGTACAAAAACACTGCTACTATGGCTACTGTTACTGCTGTAATAAGCTGTCTTTTTTTCTCTGATCCAGAAGTCTTGTCTTCCACCACCATTCATGAAACTGTGGCAGGCTAACCTGTTAAGTTAACAAAAAGTAAAATTTTAGATCCTTTATCGTTCTTGACAAGTATCTCAGAAGCCAAGTGAAGAAGCCATTTTAAGGAAGAGGGAGTGATCAACTTTGTTCCTGCATGTTAAGTAAAATAAGTACGGAAAAATGACAGATGTAGACATGACTGGTAACTGATGAAAATGGCTAATGGAATTCTGGGGGCAGAAAACTGACTGGCTTGAGTACAAAATAGAATGGAAAGAGAAATAGCATCAGAATACAGATAACTCTTTCAAGAAGTTTTGCTGTGAAGTTTCAGTGAAATAAAACTACAGATAAGAAGGTGGACTGAAGGCGGGTTATTTATAAGATGGGAGAAATAAAAGCACATTTTCAGAGATAAGAGAATTATTCAGAAGATAGGAAAACTGATATAACAGAAAAGATTATAAAGCTCTTGGATAGGTTCATTCTTTCACAGTAACAGGACCGAAAGCACAACACATGGACACCATTGCAAGTAGTGGGTAGCTGTGATGATGATAGCTTGTGACAGCTCTTTTTTCCCTAGTTCTTTTCTGAAATAGGAGGGAAGGTCACCAGTTGAAAGTGAAGAGTGGGGAGGAGATGGCGAACATGGGAGGAGAATGAAGATATGCAGTAGTCATCTAGGGGGAGATGAAACAGAGAAAATGGGGAAATCTACTTTGATTACCAGGTAACATTATGGGTCCATTTGAGGTTACATCATTAAATTAATACAAGCTCAGCAGTAAGGTTTTATAGGCATGGAACAGACAAAGAATTGGATTGAATAATCACTGTGGTTTAGCCAAGCAAGGATGCTGAAGTGAGAGAGGGGCAAAGGAATCGATAATGTATGCATGGGAGAGACGGTAATGACTGATGATGGCATCAATGCTTCTATTCCATCTTCTGAAATTCTAACCTTCCACTGAGCCCTGTGGAACTCCTGGGGAGATATCAGCAAAATTTCCATATCCTGGACCTCTCTTTTGAAGTTTTCTTCAACTTCCTTTAAACTTCTTGGTTAAATGGAAACTGGGCTCTTGCCTGAGGATGCTGCTTTCCCTGCAGCCCTCTTAGATGATGACTCTTTTCTCAAATCCGTTTTTCCACTTTCTATGTGTGTAAAAACATCTCTTAGCCCCAGTTTATCTGTGAAATGGAGATAACGCTAACCTCAATGTTGGCACAAGAATTAAATTAAATAATGCATTTAAGTGCTCAGCACATTAACCAGCAAATAAACACTTTGAACATGTTGGTGTAATAATATTACTCTTCCCTTTGGGATCCCAATACAAGAGGGATCCCAGCCCTTCACTCATACAGCTCTTCTCCCATGTAAGGAATATAAGCTCAAGTTAAGAGGCCTCAAAGACTTTTTTCTCTTCCATACCCTTCAAACATGAGGCATGGTAGGTGCCTCCTTGTTCCTCATTGTTACTTCCAGTCCATTCTCCCTCTGCCTTCTCCAAAAATCCCCTGCGTTGAGTCACATATCGTTAGATTCTACCACCCACTTCCTTTCCTTACTGTAGTATTTAAGTCTCCCCAAGGTCAGTCTCTTTCATTCCTTGATGGCTGTAGCTTTTGGTTGACTGTCATTTCAACACTATTTCTGTTACAATTGTTACTGATTTCAACACCGAAATTGATAATCCATCTGATATCCCAGCCTCTTAAGTTTCTTGACCTATTCTCCACAATGATAATTATGTTGACCCTATTTTCTACCCTGTCTCAGCCACTTTCTCCCATAACCATACCCTAACCCTTTAGAACATCTAAAAGTGTGTTTTAATAATCATACACTTGAAGGAGTATCATTTACCAAAAATTTATTGGTGAGTTCAGAGTAACACTACCCACCGTGGCAGAATCAAGGTAGTCAGGCACGAGACCACCAGGTACAGGAACTCATGCTACCATCATTGACAGATAAAGAGAGAGAACAAGAAAGGGAAAACTAGACATGCTTCCTCTTTGAGGCCTCTTAGCTTGAGCTTATATTCCTTACATGGGGGAAGAGCTGTATGAGTGAAGGGCTGGGATCCCTCTTGTACTGGGATCCCAAAAGGAAGAGTAATATTATTACACCAACATGTTCAAAGTGTTTATATGCTGGTTAATGTGCTGAGCACTTAAATGCATTATTTAATTTAATTCTTATGACAACATTGAGGTTAGCATTATCTCCATTTCACAGATAAACTGGGGCTAAGAGATGTTTTTACATACACAGAAAGTGGAAAAACTGACTTGAGCCTAGGTAACATCAAAGCCCCTCTGTCCTATACCATGTCTGTATTAAGGATAAGGAAGTTGGGCTAAATCAGTGCCTGAGTCCCTGCCATAATCCCAGAAGTCTTGACTCCTAAAAAAGGAACTGTCTCAAAATCTTAGTAGGCATAAGAAAAAGGACAGAAAGAAGGGGAGGAAAGCAATAAGGATGTAAGAAAATGTATAAAACACTGAGGTCATTGTAGTAACCTGTGTAGAAAGAACAGAAAGTTTTTTAACCCCAATTTTCTTTTTTAGAAAGCTTGAAAACCTATCAAATTTATTAGTGAATAATGACATTGTGACACAAAAAAATAGCCATATAAAAGAAAATCATAACAGGTAAAGCTAATGGAGTAAAATTTAAAGTTATCCTTTTAAAGACCTATAAATAATGTTAATGCTACCTATCTGAACTTCCAACTATAAGTATATTACCAAACTTTATAAGCATAATTAAGACAATGAGCTTGCCAACAATAAAACTGACTGGGACACAATTAAAAGCATATTCACAAATGGCATCATATCTAGTAGTAGAATTTCATATAAGATATGACAAAAAGGCAACCATAAAGCTAATATATATATTTAGGACAAGTGACCTGTGAGATTAAATCAACAGGAGAGAAATGGAAAATGCAGAAGACTCTAACTGTAGAAACGCTGCAAATATCAGGGCAAGAAAAAAATTTAACAGAAGAGTGAAACATGAGATTTGGTTTGGAGAAAACATATAAATACAAAGATTATGTGCAAAGAGTCCCTGAACGGAAGAAATAATTTCCATTTATTCACCACAAAGTATTTATTAAGCATTTATAGCACTGCTATAGTTTCTCAGGAAGGAGACTGATGGAATTCAGGTGGCAGTGTGATGGATCAGAAAACCACTGTAACTTATTCACGCCATATCCACAAGATGTAGCCAGTGCACAAAATAAAACAGGAATTAAACAATATTTTCTTAATGTATGAACTGTCAGATGCTGTGGAGTACCCAAAAATCCAACTGGGGTAGGGGAACAGGGCAAAAGCCCAATGGAAATATCTCCAGGTAAGAAGGAAATGCAGATTATCTTGAGCTGACAACTTTCATGGTTTTCATGCGTTCCTCTAGGTTTCACATGTGTCCCTCCATAGAACCCACTGCTTCCCCATTTCTGAGTTTCCATCCTGTGTACAGCTTTGGTTTCTTATTTCTTGGCACCACTGACCCTTATATTTAATCAATCTTGATAAATCTTAGGTGAGGTCTTACCACAATAAAGATCATTAGTTCATCTGTGCACTGATCCAGAGAATCTCTCAGCTTCCCCACCAGGAGAGCACATGAAGCATTGTGTCTATAAGAAAACTTCAGGAAAAATGTTCTGGTGCTGCTGGCTCAAGAGTAGAACCTAACTAAACAAAATAACCCTTGGGGACCAAGTCTGAATTACCACCTCTAGAGGGGCTTTGCGGTCACAATTTCGACAGAAAATTTTTCATTCAATGCCATGACAGAAGTGTTGAGGAGGAGGAGGGAGCTGGGGAAGACAATGCTGAGATCAGACATGAAGGCACAGCTGAGAGTAAGGTTTCAACTGCAAGAAGCTAAACAGGGAGACATGATGAGGGTCCAAACCAAAAAGCCAGAAGCAGGTATGGAGACTGAACCCACCAAGCCAGCCTCACCAACCCCTGACTGTCATTCAGCCTCAAGTACCCTGAGAGGTATAAGGAGAACCCTGAGATACTCCCGAAGTTCTTCATTCAGCTGACATTCTACAGGAGCGACTGAGGAATTCCTATATTCTGTAGATGAGGCCCAGGAAGAATTTATTTGTTACTAATTACTTATTGTACAGACAGACAACCTGATAGCCTGGTGCGTACATAACCAGAGTATCTTTATTAGGGCACTAGAACTTTTACAAGGTACTAGTTAGGTGTTTGGAAGTCCACAGAAATGAAATAGTAATCTGCTACGTTTGCAGGCCATACCCAGGATAAACTCGGTAAGACCTAACAACCCTATCTCTGAAATCTCTCTCAATTTTCACCACTTCTCATTATCTCCACTGCTAAAATCCTGGCCCAATTTATCATCCTTTCAACTGCACTACTGTAAAAGCCTTCAAAGCTGATCTATCTACTTCCACTCTTGCCTCTACATACTCCAGTCATTCTCTAAACAGCATAACCATAGTAAGATACAGGGTGGGGCAAAAGTAGCTTACAGTTGTTTGCACAGGAAATATAATAATAAATAATAATACAACTTTGTGTACTCACAACTGTAAACCTACTTTTGCCCCACCCTATGAATTACGGCAAGATGCTCTCCTGTTCCAGATGTTCTAATGGTTACCCACTACATTCTGAACAAAATCTAAACTCCTCTACCTAGTATAGCTCCAGAATTTGCCTACGACCTCCCTTACTTCATCTTGCACTGCTCTGCCCTTGGTTTTTTTTTGGTTCCTCCTACAGCCACTTCCTCTCCCTTGACCAAGGCCCCAGCTCCTTGCTCTCTTCCCCATTATCCAGTTTAATGTCAGTATAGCACTTATCAGAACCTCAAATTGTTTTATTTATAGTTTACACAGTTACTGTTTTTATCCATAGAATGTACACTCCATGAAGGCAAGGATCTTGTTTGCCTCATTCGCCACTGTATCCCAACACCCGAACAGAGCCTGGCACAGAGGAAGCAATTAAAGGAAGAGAAAGAAGAAGGGAGGGAAATAATTTGCTAATATACTACCATTTATGTTTTCTTGGCCAATACCTTGAGTAGGAAAAGTTTCACTTTTTATAACCAGTTTAAGGAGGGACTGACTGACTCCACATAGCATAATAGGCACTTGTGGACATTTTTGATAAGTGCTCATCTTAATCAGCATTTTAGCTGATGAAAAGGTTTTGCATATGCTTTGAACCTAAGACCAGCACCCCTGGTCCCCATCACAAATGCCATAGTACTAAAAGAAAGTACAGAAGATAATCCGTTAGAGCTGCATGACCCAGCACTCCGTCCCAACACACACACACATTGAGAAAGACTGCCAACAAGAGGATCAATTATACTTGTACTATAACTAGGTAAAATCTTTTATAAAAGTCTCCTCATCAAATAGGCCTCTGGCTCACCTCTGCATCACCCTGATTTCCAAACTTGGCTTACTGATGCCCAAATTCCTGGAGAATGCATTCCTATCTAGGCATTTAGTTTCTAAAGCATCTAAGAACATTTTGTCAGCCAGGCCTTGGTCCTTGAGGAAAAGGAAAAGTGATAGTGATCTCATCCACAGGGATAACTGGTGACCATTAAGAGCTTCTGCTGGCAGCACTGTCACTCAGTACACCTAGCTCCTAATGGTGTCCCTCTTATGAGTGCCCCTGCTGCTACTTACTCATGCTATGCATGAAAGGCTCAAGACAAACCAAACCTCACTATGTGGGAGGTGGAGGACTAAGACATTTGAACGTCAACGGTTACCAACTTAGGTAAGTTGAACATAACTTAATGGAGGTTCCCTAGAGTGGTTTGTCATCACCTAAACAGATTTTTATCATGACTATTAAAGGGGAAAAGCCTTTGGCCCAAGGTATCTATCTGTACCATAGAGACATTACAGTACAGGTCTTATGAAAATTTTTGGTGTATTCCCAAAGTCAGTCATTTACTTCATCTCACCTCCTAAAACCCTCACTCCTATTGGCTAGGAATAATCTGTAAAGATTACTGGGGCAACAAAGCTGCCTAGGGCTACAGAATGGACAGTGGTTTATGTAAACTGACCCAATCTTCCTTTCCTATTACACTCTTACCATCGATTGGGGAGGACGGAGCTGTTCGTATTTCATACTCCCATATTCCGCACCCCCCTCAAGCTCAGGGCACCAATTAATTCCTTTTCAAACAAGTCTTCTCTCTCACGTCCTAAACAAGTAATGCCCCTTCTTTTTTCATGCCAGCTTTGTCCACAGGCCATATGGGACAGCTTCATGTATCACAACTTTCTAATCCGTCATCAAATTTGGTTGGATTAGTAACTCAAGCAAGTAGACCAATCATATTTTCTCTCCTAGGGATTTGGAACTGAAGCACTAAAACACTGTCAATTAGCTGAAAGGTCTGGGTCTTAAAGGTCCTACAGATTTGCTAGCCGAAGACACTATTTCGGGGTACCCATGCTAATAAGCAATACGGCAGGAGAGCTGGTGTTAAGAAAATAGAACAGACAAAATTCGGAAAGAGAGAGAGACAGACAGACATATGTTCAGTTTCCCTGATAGCTGGCTGCACTTAGTAAAACTGGAGTGAACTGATGTGCTCTTTGTATATTTTTACTATAAATAATCCTTTTACTTGTATATTTTAAGTGGATATTTATTCCTTAAAACCAGTCAACTTCTATGACATGCAAAAATATTCATCTTCATTGACATTCTCTCTCCGCCAGTTTTTCTTTAAGCTCTTGTTTTCTTAATACTATACATCTTTCCCTCTCTTGGTCTCTCCTTTCATTTCATCTGAACCCAAAACACCTTCATATTATATAATGGGTACTTACCATGATTTTTTAGCTGCCCAGATCTTTTGGACATTCTCATCTGTGATTATAATGAGGGCAGATGAGTAGTACACACAAAAAAGTAGGCCCAATCTGCCTACTTTTGAGATCAAAGCAACAACATAGACTGAAAAGGGAAAATCATACCATTTTGAAAGTAAGTAGCAATGCTGTGCTCTTTAGTTAAATCCCAACCTCATCATATAACACGTCCTGTGCCTCACTCTGATGATGGTACATGTCTTTCCCAGGATGGCCATTCTGGATCTAGGTCCAATCTGACATCAATCAGTATAATTTCAGTAACCAGGCTAAAATGCAGATTGGTGTTTCCCAACTTTTTTGACTAATAAACCTCTTTAAAATATTGCAAAACTCCTAAGGAATATTTTAAATCATCTAAAAAATTCTTTTTCATGACACATGATAAAGCCATTTTTAAATTTTTTATTTTATATATATACATATATATGTGTGTGTGTGTGTGTGTGTGTGCGCGCGCGCGTGCGCACACACACTTTAATGCTCACCCAAGGACATTTTTTGCTTTTAGAGAGAGAGGAAGGGAGACAGAGAGACAGAGAGAGAGAGAAACATTGATTGATTGCCTTCTCATACACATCCTGACTAGGAATTGAACCCATGTCTTTTTAGCCTACAGAACGATGCTCCAACCAACAGAGCCACGTCAGCCAAGGTGGTAAAGCCATTTTAAGCAAAAATATTTTATCTGAGATCAACAAATTATTAAGGATTATAAGGGTAATGTGGCAAAGTTTTTAATTAAACTGCTAATATTTAAAAACAAATTATCATTTTTACTTACAGTAGATGAACTGTTTTATAATGTAAAGCAAATCATGTTACTAAAACAATATTAGGAAATGAGGAGTTCCAGGTAAGTTAGTTCTCCAGAAGAATTTAATTTCAATTTACTCCTGTAAGCCCTGAAACTAAATGTTTTAAACATTTTAATGAATATATTTCAAAACCATGTTATATAATGTGTACCACTTTCTCAAACAGAATATGAGATCTGTCCGGAAAAAGTCTAGCTATTGTTAATATAATGGGGCAGTCTGCACGACATGGATGTAACCTGGCAGCCAAGAAGAGTGCACTGGATGCGCATACATGAACAATGACTACTGTAGTAGTCAGTGGGGGTGGCAAACGCTGTTGAGTGAGCATGTGGACTGTGTGGCTATCAAATTCAAAATAACTGAGCAAGTACAGCAACGAACCTGCATCAGATTTTGCGTAAAGCTTGAACATTTCTCTGCAGAAACAATTTGGATGATGCAGAAGACCACAGCTATGGGCAACTGGTGATTTGCAGTTTCATCATGACAATGCACCTGCTCATGCATCGTCTTCTGCAGTTTCTGGTGAAATATCAAATAACCCAGGTGACTCAGCCCCCCTGCAGCCCAGATTTGGCACCCTGCGACTTCTGGCTTTTCCCAAAACCAAAATCACCTTTGAAAGGGAAGATTTCAGACTGGTGATGAGACTCAGGAAAATACAATGGGGTAGCTGATGGTGACTGGGAGAGCTGTGTGTGGTCCCAAGGTGCCTACTTTGAAGGGGACTGAGGCATCATTGCCCTATATACGATGTTTCTTGTATCTTGTATCTTCTTAAATAAAGTCTCTATTTTTCATATTACATGTCTGGCCGCCTTCTGGACAGAACTTGTGTACTGCACAAACTATCTATTGTTATTGGTGACTCAGGATCATTATTACAAATATCCATTATTATAACAATTGCTTACAGGAGTGTCCAACCAGTGGCCCAACACAAATCATAAATTTACTTAAAACATTATGAGAACACATTATTTTTTGTTTTCATTAGTGTTTGTGTATTTAATGAATGTTCCAAGACAACTCTTCTTCTTCTAATGTGGCCCACAGATGCCAAAAGGTTGGACACCCCTGTAAGAGGTCTGTAAAACTGTCTGATTCTATACTCAATGCTTCAGCTAGCTGTATTTTTATGGTACTGCAGTTCCTTTTTTTGTGTTCTGTATAAATAATTTTCCTGTTTTCTTCCATGCTGTTGGTGACTTTTATTAATTGTACCATTACTTTTTCTACTTTCCGCTTTTCAATAAACTCTGGGAAAGCACAAGGAAAAAAAATCTACTCATGTAAATGTTAATCTCATGTGAAAAATACCTTCACAGCAACATTCAGACACATTTGATCAAATATTTGGGTATTGTGGCTTAACCAAGTTGATGCATAAAATTAGTCATCACATCCAGCAATTCCACTCCCAAGTATACAGTATATCCAAGAAAATTGAAAACATATGTCCATTTATACCAACTTTACTTAAGTGCTCATAGCAGAATCATTTAAAATAATAAAAAAAGTGGAAATAACCCAAATGCCCATCAACTGATGAACGGATAAGCAGAATGTGATATATACGTACAATGGATTACTATTCAGCCATAAAGAGGAATAAATCGTATACAATACAACATGGATGAAACTTGAAAACATTTTGTGAAGTGAAAGAAGCTAGACAGAAAAGGTTGCAGAGTATATAATCCCATTTATATGAAATGTGCAGAATAGGCAAATCCAGAGAGACAGAAAGTGGATAGTGATTGTCAAGGGTTGGGGAAGGGAGAAATGAGGAGTAACAGTTATGGGTATGCATTTCTATGAATATACTAAAAACCACTGAATTTTATGGTATGTGAATTATATCTTAAAAAAACCTGTTAAAAAATGATATATGTTACTTAAAACTGTCAAAAATTAAACGATAGATTTACAACCAACTACATCAAATTAAAAGACAGACTTAATACCAAATGTATATTGACATGTAGTCTGTAGGCTGATATTTAATTTGTGTTTTATAGTGTCAAAAATAAACAAACTGCTTTATAACCTGGTACTTGAAATTCTTCCAGTTTAAGCTTATAAAAATCAAGTGCTTATTTTGATAATTTGGAGATTTAGTTTTTAAATGTCAAGGCAGGAGAAATAATTTCATACTGCTCTTTGGAAGACGTTCTCAGCAAACAATACATTGTAGATCTTTATTACCAATAAATGAAAACTCAAATTGGATAGATAACCTCATTTTTTTCATATTTTCAAGAGTTTAAATCTTTCCTGTTTAGGATTTTAAACACCTAAAACAAAGTATTATCAACTGTATAAAATAAACATCCAGCTATCTACAAAACCAGTAAATAGTAAGTTGAAAATAAATTCTTTTTAGAACTTTTTTTGTTATTTAATACCACGTGAAGTCTTTCAATTGACAATCCACTTTAGAAAGGAAAGCATCTTCATTTGAGTAGGGCCCTTCTATATTTCATGAGATTCAACAGAGTATCTTTACCTCACTATTTGTATTTGGCAAACCAATCTGAAATTATTTCTTGACAGTGGCCTTATGAATAGTAAACAGTAAATGCCAGTTACATGCATGTATATGAATACATGTATATCTTTAAACAGAAGGCATGACTGGCTAATGTCTTTACATTTAAGTGATTAAAAAAAACTTTTATTTTGAAGTAATTATAGATTTCCAGAAGAACTGCAGGCAGTAAAGAGAATTCCCTCATATCCTTTACCTGGCCTCCTTTAATTATATACAATAGTTTTAAAATATTAAGAGAGATCTTGATGCTTCATAAAAATTCTGATTAGCCCAGACAGGTGTGGCTCAGTGGGTTGAGTGCCAGCCTGAGAACCAAAGGGTCACCGGTTTGATTCCCAGTCGAGGGCACATGACTGGGTTGCAGGCCAGGTCCCCAGTAAGGGGTGTGCAAGAGGCAACCACACATTGATGTTTCTCTCCCTCTCTTTCCCCTTCCCTTCCCCTGTTTAAAAATAAATAAATAAATGAATCTTAAAAAAATTTTTTTTGATCAGATGAATGCATTCTATAAATTTCCTAAAGTGTATCTTGAAATAGTTTTGCAAAATTATTTTTCATGCTGTTCATTAATTTATAATATTTTGACATTTCGCACATATTTCATTTTTAAACAATCCATTTACAGTGCAAAATAAACTATACTTGCGACTAAGAATAACAACAATTAAAAACTGTAATGATCCTTCTTAAATTCTTTCAAGAAATAGGAGAAAGCACTTCCAAATTCATTTTATAAGGCCAGCATTACCCTGATACCAAAACCAGACAAGGACACTACAAGAAAATAAAATTACAGGCTAGTATCTCTGATGAACAAAGATACAAAAATCCTAAGCAAAATATTAGCAAACCAAATTCAATCACGCAATAAAAGGTACATAACACCATGATCAACTGGGATCTATTCCGGGGATGCAAAGATGGTTGGTTCAACACCTGCAAATCTACCGATATGATGCATAACATCTCAATAAATGCAGAAAAAGCATCTGACAAATCAACATCCATTTATGATAAAGACTATCAACAAAGTGGGTATAGAGGAAATGTACCCCACATAATAAAGGCCATATATGACAAACCTACAGCTAACATCACGTTCAATGGTGAAAAGGTAAAAGCTTTTCCTTAAGATCAGAAACAAGACAAAGATGCATACCCTGGCAAATTTATTCAACAGAGTATTTGAAGTCCTAGCCATAGTAATTATGTAAGAAAAAAAAAAAAGGCATCCAAATTAGAAAGGAACTGATAAAACTCTATTTGCAAATGAAATGATATTATATACAGAAAATCCCATATGACTCCACCAAAAAAATTTTAGAACCAAAAAACAAATTCAGTAAAGTTGCAAGATATAAACTCAATGTACAAAAATCTGGTATTGGTACCAAACTATCAGAAAGGGAAATGAAGAAAGCAATTCCATTTACAATTGCATCAAAAAGAATAAAGTACCTGATAATAAAATTAACCAAGGAAATGAAACACATGTACACTTAAAACTGTAAGGTACTGATAAAAGAAAATGAAGACACAAATAAATGGAGAGACATTCTATGCTCATGGATTGAAAGAATTAATAGTTAAAATGTCCATACTATCCAAAGTAATCTGATTCAATGCAACCCCTATCAAAATTCCATTGAGATTTTCCACAAAAATAGAACAATCCTAAAATTTGAACGAAACTAAAAAAGAATGTTAATAGCCAAAGCAATCTTGAGAAAAAAGGACAAAACTGGAGGCACCCCACTCCCTGATTTCAAACTATGTTGCAGAGCAACACTAATCTAAATTACAGTGTGGTATTGGGGAGAAACTGGATGCGAAAATCAACAGAACAGAACAGAGGCCAAAAATAAATCCACGCACATATGGTCTACTGATTTACAACAAAGGAGCCATGAATTTACAATGGGGAAAGGGCAGGTTCTTCAATAAATGGTATTGGGCAAACTGAACAGCCACATGCAAAAGACTGAAACTGAACTACTATTTTATAAAACACACAGAAATGAACTCAAAATGGGTTAAAGACTTGAATATAAGACCCAAAACCATAAAACTCCTAGAAGAAAACAGGTGAGAAGCACCTTAATATTGGTGCTGACAATGATTTTCTGAAATTTATTTATTGATTTTTAGAGAGAGAGATGAAGGGAAAGAGTAGGATGGGGGAGAGGGAGAGAGAGCGATAGATTGATTGCCATCCCACTCACTCATGCATCCTTCAGTTGACTTCTATATGTGCCCTGACCGGGGATTGAACCTGCCATCCTGGCTTATCAGTACAATGCTCTAACCAACTGAGCTACCCAGCCAGGGTAACAATGATTTTTTGGATTTGATACATTTATGCAAAGGCAACAAAAGTAAAAATACATAAATGGGACTATATCAAACTAAAAAGCTCTGTACAGCAAAGGAGATCAACAAAATGAAAAGACAACCTATAGAATGGGAGGAAATATTTGCAAATCATACATCTGATAAGAGGTTAATATCTAAAATATTTAAAGAACTCATATTAATTAACAGCAAAAAAACCTCTCAAATAACCTGAATGGAAATGGAAAGAGGAACTGAATAGAATATTTTTCAAAGACGGCTAATGTATACATGAGAAGATGCTCATCTTCACTAATCAGAGATATCCAAATTAAAAGCACAATGAGATATTATCGCACACGCATTAGAATGGCTACTATCAAAAAACAAGAGATAAGTGCTAGTGAGGATGTGGAGAAAAGGGAGCCCTCCTGCATTGTTGGTGGGAATACATATTGGTATAGCCACCTAGGAAAACAGTATGGAGGTTCCTGAAAAAGTTACAAATAAAACTACCATATAAGAAAACAAGTCTCCTGGGTATTTATCTGAAGGAAATAAAAACACTAACTTGAAAAGATATCTACGCCCCTATCTTCATTGAAACATTCTTTACAACAGCCAAGATGTGGAAACAACCTAAATGTCCGCTGATAAATGAATGGATGAAGAAAATGACATATACATATACACAACAGACTATTATTCAGCCATAAAAATGGAAATCCTACCATTTGCGACAACATGGGATGAACCTTGAGGGCATTATGCTAAGTGAAATAAGTCAGACAGAGAAAAACAAATACTGTATTATCTTTTATGTAGAATCTAAAAACAAACAAGCGTACATAAAAAACAAACTCATTGATACAGAGAACAGGCTGGTGATTGCCAGAGGTGGGGGGTGGGAGGTGTGCAAAATGGGTGGAGGTGGTCAAAGGTACAAACTTCCAATTATAAAATAAATAAGTCCTGAGGATGTAGTGTACAGCATGGTGACTACAGCTAATAATACTCTATTGTATATTTAAAAGTTGCTAAGAGAATAGATCTTAAAAGTTCTCATCACAAGAAAAAAAAAACTGTTTGTAGTGATGGATGTTACCTAGACTTATTGTGGTAATCATTTCACAATATATGCACATGTTGAATCATTATGTTGTACACATGAATCTAATATAATATGTCAATTATGTCTCAATAAAAAATAAAAACAGTGTAATGGTCAAAAACCACCAAAGAAGATGCTACAGTGATTACAAATGGAGGTCATGACAACATTCAACCAATATCTCTTAACCACTGTTCACACTGCATCACTCAAATTGTGGTTTTTAAATGGGAAAAACATTTAAATGATTACATTATTAATTTCCAAAAAGCAGCTGTTAATATAAAAACTAACTGCCTTCAATTATATGGATTGATTCCATGATCAGTTTATAAGCTAATTCTAAAATTTCACACAGAAAATGTGCAAGAAGATTCGAGACAACTTTGGGATAAGGGGAACAAAGACAAAGTAAGAGCATTATTTTTCCCTTTCAGTGAGCAACGGGTAACAAATGTTCATTGTATCGCTATGTGTTACACCTTACATGTTTTACAAACATTGTGCTATAGTCATTTAATATTTAATTTTTTAAAAAAGAAGACCTTGCCAAGAATCAAAATATATTATAAATCTGCAGTAATTAAAAGTGTATTAATGGTACAGAATCAAAGATCAATGGAACTAGACAGAGTGCTAAAACTAAACTATGAATATGAGAATTTATTAATGGATAATTTGACATGCCACTTACAAAAATTATTATTCCAAATAGCTAGCCAACAGAACAAAATTCTTCCCTCACACTACTCACAAAAATAAATTCCAGAAGAATTAAAAACATAAATTTTTATTTAAAAATGTAAGATTTTATGTTTATAACTTCAGGGCAGGAAAGACATCTATTAAAAAGTTAGTTTTAAAAGTCAGTAAAATCAAAAGTCACAAAGGCAAACAGGTAAATTTGATGTTAACATTAAAAACTACTACAAAAGGAGAGGATGCCAACAGACTGGAGGAAAATGTGCCATCTTTATAATAAAAAATGGGTATCTACAACATAAAGAACTCCTGTGAATAAATGAAACAAGTGTTTTTATGTTGTATATAACAGAAAAACCAAAAACAAGAGTGCTTAAACAAGATAAACATTAAATTTCTCCCTTATGCAAAAGAAGTTGCAGGAGCCATGAACTGCTGAGATCCAGGTGTTCTGCCTCACTGAACTACCACAATGGTCCTCATGGTCTAGGATGGCTCAGACTTGGAGGGGTAGAGGAAGGAACACCCAGGGTCCCAAGAACTCTGGGAAGTAAAGTTTGAAAGAGAAGGGACATAGGGAGGGCTGGGAAAAGTGAACTTAGAAAAGACCTGAGGAAGGTGAGGGAGGAAGCTTTGTAGCTACTAGGGGAAAGCAAAGGTCCTGGGGCAGGAACGTAGCTGGTGTGTTGGAAAAAGAACAACGTACCATTTGTAACTGTGGCAAAGTAAGCACAGGGGACAGTAGCAGAAGAGGTCAGAGAGGTAAAGTGGGGTTTGATTATGGGATACCTTGTAGGTAAGTATAAAGCCTCTGGGCTGAGAGCTTAATTTAACAGGTCCCTATAGGGGCTGTGTTGAGAATAGACACCACGAGAGCAAGGACAGGAGCAAGGAATGAGTTAGGCTATGGTAATAATCTAGGTGAGATATAATTAATGGAGGTTTGGACACCATTTATAATTGGAAGTTTGTATCTTTTGACCACCTTCGCCCATTCTGCACACCTGCCACCCCCTGCCTCTGGCAACCACCAGTCTGTTTTCTGTTCCTATGAGGCTGTTTTATTTTATTTTATTTTTTTAGATTCCACATATAAGTGAGTAGAGGTAGTGGGATATAACCAATTCTAGACACGTTCTGAAGGGAGACCCAACAAAGTTTGCTGACAGACTAAATGTGGGATGAAAGAGAAAGAAGAGAGTCAAGGATAACTCCAAAGTTTTTGGCCTGGACTACTGGAAGAATGGAGCTGCTAATTACTGAGATGGGACAGGCTATGTGAAGAGTGGAGGGGAAAATCAGGGGTTCAGTTTAGAGATATGTTAAGATATCCAAATGGAGATATCAAGCAGGCACTCTGATATCAGAGTATGAGATTCAGAGGAGAGCTCTAACTGGGAGATAAAATTAGTAGTCATCAGTGTGTAGCCGTTGCCGTATAGATGGTATTTAAAGTCACAAGACTGGGTAAAATGCCAAGTAAATAGAATTGATTTAAAAAACAAAAACAAAAACAGAGGTTTGATGAGTAAGAAGCACTCTTAACTTTGGAGGTTAGAAAGATGATGAGGAATTAGCAAAAAGACTAAGTAGAACCTTCAGTAAGATAGGAGGAAATCCAGAGAAAGCAGTGTCCTGGAAGCTAAGTGAGGAAGGCATTTCAAAGAAACAAATAATCAACTGTGCAAATGCTGCTAATAGGTAAGATTTAAAAAAAAAAAAAAGACCGGATTTAGGAATGTGGAGGTCTTTGGTGGGAAGTAAAGGCCTGATTAGTGTGACATGAAGAGAGACTGGTGGAAGGGAATTAAATTCCATGAGTCAGACAACTGTAGAGAGGAACAGATTTAGAGGGGAATGTAGGGTCAAAAGAAAGTTTGGTCCTGTATCACAAGGCACCGTATCTCTAATATCTAGTACTGTGCCGATCACATAGTGATAACTCAATAAATATTTGCTAATTGAACTAAGTCAGGTCACTAGCCACTGAATAAGGAAATAATTTTAGTTCCAGAGGCTTAATAGCTGATACAGTGAAATGTGAGAATTCTTGATCCAATAAAAAGAACTGGCTTTATTCTCTTACTATGCCTGAAAACTCTTTAGTTTGGAAAACTATGCCTTACTCACCTAGAGCAGATATCCCCAAATGTGACAGGAATAGCAACAGAATTTGACAAACACATGCCTTACAAGAAAACAGACTTTCACTTCTGAATAAGTACAATCTCTACAATTACCTCTTGCATCTGGCACCCTGTGACTTTGTATCCAGAGGTACAACAGGGATCTCAGTCCTCTTGTTGTGTCATGATTCACTATACACTAAAATGGAAGACTTTGGTGATTGCCGAAGGACACTAACTTATAGGTGTTTTACACACATGAAAAATTACCTGTGGCAAACCAATAATTACCACCAACATTTGTTTAGTGATTTATACTTTTCAAAGTGATAACACATACATCTTCTCTTTTTAATCTCACAACTATGTGAGGCAAGTATTTTTACCACCTTCATTTCACAAAAGAGAAAATGCAGAGTCTGAGACTTGCATAAAAACACATTTCTTTCAACAAATGGTGCTGAGACAACTGGATAGCCACATGTAAGAGAATGGAGTTGGACCCTTACCTCACACACACAAATTAACTCAAAATGGATCAAAGACATAAATCTAAGAATTAAAGCTGTAAACTCTTAGAAGAAAACACAGTGGTAAACTAACATGATCTTCAATTTGGCAGTGATTCTTAAATATGATACCAAAAATATAAGCAACAACAATGAAAACATAAATTAGACTATCAGAATTAAAAGTTTTGTGCAAAAGACACTATCAAGAAAGTGAACAGGCATCTTCAGTATGGAAGAAAATATCTGCAAAATCATATATCTGATAATAAGGGCCTAGTATTCAGAATATATAAAGAACTCTTACAACTACTTACAGCAAAAAGAAAAACAGCTTAATTAAAAAACACGCAAAGGACTTGAACAGACATTTCTCCAAAGAAGATACAAAAATGATTGCACATGAAAAGAGGCACAGCATTATCAGTCATTAGGGAAATGTAAATTAAATTCACAATGGGATATTATTACCTCACACCCACAAGGATGGCTATAACTCAGAACAAACAAACAAACAGACAAACAGAAAATAAGTGTTGGTGAAGATGTAGGGAAAGTGGAGTTTTTGAATATTTCTAGTGGGAATGAAAATGGTACGGCTGCTGTGGAAAATTTTGGTGGTTCCTCAAAAGATTAAATATGGAATGACTATATGACCCAGCAATTTCCACTCCTAGATATGTACACAAAAGAAATGAAATAGGTATTCAAGCAAAAACTTGTACATAAATGCTCTTAGAAGCACTATTTACAATTGCCAAAAGGTGTAAATAACCCAAATGTCCATCAATTGATGAGAGGATGAATAAATGCGGAATACCCATATAATGGAATTATTACTCAAAGAAAGGAATGCCATATTTTGCCATGTATAAGATTCAACACATTTCTGACCCAAGCTTTCAGGGAAAAAAGTATTTTGTTTTAATTTTTTAACTCAATCTTTTATTTATTTCTATTTAGAAACAAAATCAATTATTGTATTCCAGGGTATTATTTTGCATACGGATATCATTATTGCTTTCTAGAGTTACACTTTTAACGCATAAATAAAAGAATTAAAAACATTTATACAGATACTGAATTAGAACTCCCCCTGTATAATGCGCATCTTTATTTTTACCTCAAAAGTTTGGGCAAAAAAGTGCACATTATACACAGCAAAATATGGTATTGTTCAAAGAAAAGAACACATGCTACACATGAATGAGTCTGGTAAATACGATGCTAAATGAAAGCAGCCAGACACAAAAAGTCACATATTGCGTGATTCCATTTATATGAAATATCCAAATAGGCAAACCCATACAGACAGAAAACATTGTAGATTGGTGGTCTCAGAGGAACAGGAAAGAGAGAAATGGGGAGTGGCTGTTTATGGATACAGGGTTTCCTTGTGGGGTGATAAAAATGTTCTGGATTTAGATAGTGATGATGGTTGCACAACACTGTGAATGTATTGAGAGTCACTGAATTACAGACTTCAAAATGGTTAATTTTATGTTATGTGAATTTTAACAATAAAAACAAATAAATCACACAGCTCACACTTGACAGATCAAGGCCTTGCATGCAAAACTGACTTTAAGTCCACTCCCCTAAGGAGCTCTGCATCACCTTGGCAATGAATTTTTCCCTCCATCTACCACCATCCAGGCAAAGCACCTAAGTATATTTGTGATGGTGGAATTCCTACAATTGTCCAAGCACATATGAATTTCCAAACAAAATATTTTCTTATCATAGGCTCCCAGTACAAACTTTTAAAAACCAAGTTCTGTTATTAGTGTCACGAAGTCATCCATTCAGAAGTTAAACATCATCCACCTAACTGATGAATCAATGGCAGCTATGGAGGCTAATCTGTCACAAGATGATACTCCTATTTGCAAAAAGGGTATTACAATGGGGCTTATGCCCTGAACGAATAAACACCATTATTCACTAATAATCCTTGGCATTTTACAGCCCCTATGGCTTTTGTTCTGCTGGGAGATCACAACTCTTAGAAATATGAAGTGCAAAACTGACCTTTAAGCCCTTCTGTGCCAGGTTAAAGTTGCCAAGGAGGTAGAAATGGGTAAGAGACAGACTGGTAGTAGCCACCTGCATGACAACCCACTCTAGAGAATTTAACACAAGGTCTTCAAGGTAATAGCATTCACACAACCTTTTGAAAATCAAAGTTTGTTCAGTGCTCTCTTCACCTTCTCTCTGAGCTCAAGGAGGTCCTACTACTCCAACTTCTATTTATACCCTCTAATCATCGTCAATGAAAAAGATTTCAAAGTATGAGAAATTTTATATGCATACAACTGGAAAACCAAGCTATAACATCAAGTTATTTCGGAAAAATACAGCTGCAAAAAATACTCCTGGAAATCTGACAGCTAGATACATATTCCCTGACATAGCCAAGTATTCCATTTTCAACATGCCAACAGTCTGGTCTTTGTTCGTCAGTTCAATGGGAGGATGATGTCAGGGTCACTGGAGCCCAGATCACTGTTGGCCTTTTGGAGCACTGTGGCTTTCCAGAAGAAACTTAAGGGCATAATTTCCAACATCTGAGTCTCAGGGGTTCTAGCAAAATAATGTCCTTAGTGAAAAACACAAAGTCTACAAAACAAATACAAGCAAGACCCCTCTGAAATGGGGGAGAGGGGTAACCAGGCACCACTGAATCACCTCCCTAAAAAGTTCAGAGAAGTGTTTGGGTAACCAACACGCTCTGAGCACCTATCACAGAGATATGCTAGATACCTGTCCCTCCCTCACCACTCCCCTTTTCAGATAAACTTAAAAGATTTTTCTAACACCATTTCCATTTTCTTACTTCTTACCCATCTCAGTCTGGTTTCTGCCTCTTCCCATCTAAAATAGTTCCTGCTGAGGGCAAACACTTCATCTTGCTAAATTCAACAGATCATTTTCAATCTACATCTTTACTTGATAACTCCTATCTTGTTTAAATACTCTCTTTTCTTGACTTCTATGACACATTTTAAACTGGAATTAGATTCTAAAATAAGCACCTAAGACAAAAATCAAGCATAGTTTATATTACTCTTGAAATGGTTCATGAACTAAAGCATACCTGTTTTTTGTGTATATAATGTTATGCAGTAAATGAACAGCACATATGTATAAGTGCCAAACAAAAAGTATAGATGCAAAATAAAACTTCACTCTCTCAACTAATTAAAACACCTTCAAGCGTATCGGGTTAAGTCTGCATGCCTTAACTGCAAGCAAGGGGCCATTCCACTGTACCTCTCTGTCTACTTCTCACCTCTTTTCCTGGGGCTACTACCCTTCTACCCAAATCCTGAGCCCCATTCTCTTCTTTACCCCCATCATGGTTCAGAATTTCCACTACTCAGTGGAACTGCGTGAGGAGATTTTAAAAATTCCAGGTTATAATTTAACCAAGTAAACAGAAACAGAGATTGCTAGGATAGGTCCCAGCATCAGTATTTTTTAATCATCCAATGTTTCCAATGTGCAGCCAAGATGAGAATCGCTGTTTCATAATCTCTTCCTAGAGCAGGGACCACACACTCAAATGCCTCAGGGTCTGAGAAGTAAATAAGCAAAACAGGCCAAGCCTAAGTTTTAGGGAATGGTGGGCTCTTTAGTGAACTAGAAAGCAGCTGGAATCAGCTGTGATTAGCGCCAATCAATTGTTGCCATATGGGAAAGCCAGCTCAGTAGAGCCATGTCCTCTCATTTTTAAAGAAAAACCCCAAATCTGGATTTTCATGGGAACTAACTCAAAATTAAACAACAAAAACCACTGTATTGGAAAAACAAAACACATCTGTAAGCCAGATTAAGCTGTTGGCTGCAGGTTTACAACTGTTGCCCTTGGTAATTCCACCCACACCTTTCAGTTTACACCTAAAAACTTGTGTCCCCAGTTCAGCCCACTCCTCTGGACTCTGAATTTGAATTATCAGATGCTTAGAAGACATTTCCACTTGAAGGCCTCACCAATTCCAAAGTGAAATGTGATTTAAACTCACCTTAACACTATTTATCCTTCTAGTGTTCTTCATCTCAGCTAACAAGGCCACCATTCACCGCGCTGGGCAAGCCAGAACTCAGGGAGTCATCCTACACACTTATTTCTCCCTCTCACTGCTTATGCCACATCTGTATCCATCTACTTTTCTCCATCTTCTCTGCTACTACCTTGATCCCAGCTGCCATATTTTCTCTCCTCCTTTTCCACAGTATATTTGCTGGCTGAGGCTGCTATAATAAAATACTGCAGATTGGGTAGCTTATACAACAAAAATTTATAGAATTTCTAGATCAGTGTCCAGCAGGGTCAGTTTCTAGTCAGGATTCACTTCTTGGCTTCTCACTGCATGCTCACATGACCTTTCCTTCCTTTCTCTTCTTAGAAGGCCACCAATTTAATCAGATTAGGGTTCCATTCTGATGACCTCATTTAACCTTAATTACCTTCTAAAGACTGTCTCCAAATACAGTAACATTGGGGGTTAAAGTTTCAAAATATCAATTCTGGGGAGACACAATTCATTCTACAGCACACAGTAACCTTAACTAGGGTCAGTTGTCTCCCACATTCACTCTTGTTTCCTTCTAAACCCTTTTTTCCAGTAGGACCAGAGTGATGTTTCAAAAACACAAATATTTACAAATATGTGTGTGTATACATTTGACCCAACAATTCCAGTTCTAGGACTCTATCTTACAAACATATTCATACACGTGAACTGGTATAAGCATAGTACTGTTTGTTATAGTAAATTATGGGAAACAATTTAAATGTCCATCATGGTATAGCCATACAATGGAATATTACACAGTCATCTAAAAGAATAAGGAAACTATACATTGAAATGGAAAGATTTCCAAGACATTGTTCAGGGAACAATGGAACAGAATGGTGTGTACAGTTTTGCTATTATTTGTGTAAACAACAGGATGAAGGAATATGCATTTGCTTGAATGCGCACAGAAAATGTCGAATATATGCCTCCTAAATATATCTCCTATATCCATCTATTTCTCTCCATCTCCTCTGCTACCACTTGAGTCCCACCTGTTTGTTACAATAAGTTATTGGAAACTAGTAACAGTGGTTATCCCTCTGGAAGGTGTAGGGAAAATGGCTCTTGGGGAGGGAAGGGGGTAGGACCACTGCAGACATTGATTTAAAGTGCTTGGTGAATGGCCCAGCACTAGTATTATTTTAAGTTACTCTTGTGATTCTAATGAGCAAGCTGAATTGAAAACTGCTGCTTGAGATAGCCTTCGCTTACTTCCCCAGCTTCACTTTATATCACTCTGCCCCTATCACTCTCCATGCTCTAGTCGCACTAGCCTCTGAGTTCCCAGAAAGGTTCTCTTCCTTCTTCAGGAATGTTGTCCCCCTAAGCTTCACCTTGTAACTTCTATTTATCCTTCAAAGTCCAACTCACCTTAAAATGCATTTCCCAAGGAAACTTTCCTAGTTTCCAAACTAGGTCAGGACCCCTGTTTTACATACTCAAGAGCATCCTGTGCTTCTCCCAAAACTGATCACAATTACAATGCAGTAACTGTAGCATTTATACATGCATGCTTCTCTCAGTCTTTAGATTGTAATGTCCAGAAGTGCAAAGACCATATCAGTTGTTTTTATCAATGGGTTCCCAGGCCTAAATAGTGACTGGATGGCAAAGTAGGCCCTTCCTCGGGTACTTGTCAACTAAATGAATAAGACGTTCCTGCCCTCAAGCTTAGCATAGTAGATAAAAAATCAATACATAAGCAAATGAAGACAATGCAGTGTCACTGGTATTAAGGTTGCAGTCTTTTTAGAGCAGTGGTTCTCTGGCGAGGGTGATCTCGGCCCTCCCAAGGACTCCTGGCAATGTTTGGAGACATTTTTGACTGTCGCAACTATGTGGGTTGTGTGACTGTCACGATTGGGGTAGTGGTAGGGTGGTAAATAATACTGGTTTCCATTAAGTAGACGTCAAGAACCCTGCTAAACATCCTATAATTCATAGGGTAACGCCCCACGACAAAGAACTATCTGCTCCGAATGTCAATAGTACTGGACAAAACCTCTAATTTAGAGAGAGGATGATAATGTCCAAAAGGGTGATCATTTCTACTTGAAGTGGTAGCGGTTGGAGGGGGGCAGATGTCAAGAAATTTTAGAGAGAAAGTACACATAACTTCAGCTGCACACTGAAAGGTGGCAGGGGCCATGTCCGTGGAGACTGTTAGCCAGAGGTCATGAAGAGCCTCTGATGAGTTTAAAGGCAGAGTTCTGGCTTGAACAGGTGCCCTTCAAGTACCCCATACTCCAAAAGTACTCATCTCCTTTATTCGCTTCTTGCTAAAACAAAACTTTCATTCTCTTAGAGCAGCTGGTTTTAGCTAAACATTAAGGCCAAATTAATTAATCCTAGGATAAAGTCTGATAGCCCCTTCACACTCCAGAATATTAGGCTGCATTTTAAAATATGCAAATATTTATTAATACAAATGAATCTTTAACTGCTTAATGTTCAGGTTGTTAATGGATAAAGCTATTTTTGAACCCAACAACCAGGTTAGTCCTGGTAAAGTTTTGCGTTTTTAAAAAACTTAACTTTTATTCCCTCTGTCCTCAATTTCTGAGCTCCCAGATCTATAAAAGATCCAAGTTTTTCCCACAAGTATCTCATGTTATAAGTTAGTTCCCTGCCAAAGAGAGCAGGAGAGCCATTTGGATACAATAAATGTGAATACATTGTACGTATAAATTTGGAGTGGTCTATAGGTTTTAAAAGGGCTTTCACTAAAAGCCATGGATACAACTAAAAAAAAAAAAAATTAAAATGAGATCATTTTTAATGGCATCACCAAGAAAGAAAACAGTCTTACTTCTGCCTACTAGGTTGCATGCACATGCTCTGACCTAGTATGGCAATTCTTAGGGTCTCAGCACTGGGTGCTCCGTTTACAAGAAACTGAGGCCTGACACCAATGAAGAACAAAGAAAAATGCCTGGCACCAAAGGTTTGGGGGGCTACTTTGTACAAAAATGATTTGCGGAGGAGCACTTCCAGTTTTGCAAGGCACCACAAATCACGCTTTTTTGCTTACGTGTTAAGAATTTTTATTTCGTGCTTTCAGATCATTTCTTAGTAAGAAAATACCTTATAATTTACAAACAGCAATTTATCCTCCCTTACATTTGCTGACCACTAAAATTGGATAAAATTTCCTTAAGCTTTACTAGAGTCGGAGGATTGAGAATAATGTGAGCACAACAGAGTTCAGATGCAGCTGGTTTCCATCGAGAGGTCTCCCAAGAGAAAGCCCCTCCGAGGCGGCAGCCGGGATCTGCCAGGGAGTGAGACCCACCGGGGCGGCTGCGGGGCTGGGCTGGGGTCTGCCGGGCCTCCGTTTACCTTTGTTTCAGGTACTCCCGCTCCCAGCCGGGCCGGGGATCCCGCCCAAGGCCCCGAGCTGGTGACACATCCTTCTTTGGCCAAGTCGGCCCGAGGTTGGGCAGGGGGCGGGGAAGGAAAATAAAGCCTCAGCGCCTAACGACGTGACTCTCAGTTCTTCCAAAACGTTGGCATTTGTTTCTCTGCCAAGCTTTCCGGTTAACAAGTTCCCGAGGGCTGCGCGGGCGAACTGGCCTAGGAGCCCCGCAAGTGGGAGGGAGCAGGCCGTCCCCCGCCTTCCCTCCTCTGTAGACGCCCACGGGACAAGCGATTTCCACACCTCCCGGACTGCCACGGCCCGGGACCGACCTGGGCGTGCAGAGGCGCCCGCGCCGCCTCGAGCCCCGACTTCCACGGCTCAGCTAGCCCAACCAGCCCTGCGCGATCGCGCCGTCCCTCCGGACAGGCCGGTCCCCGCCCCTAGGCTCCGGCCCCGCCCGCCCGGGCCTCCGCGTACCGCCCCTCCCGACCACCCCCCGCCCCGGCCTCACTACTACCCTCCGGCCAGGCCAAGAGCGCTGGGGCTCCAGGCCGCGCCGCGGGCGTCCCAGCGCCTACCTCAGTGCCCGCGGCTCCTCCTCTGGCTGCTGCCTCGGCTTGCGGACGGCGCTGGCCGCCAGTACTGCGGCGGCGGCGGCGGCAGCGGCAGCGGCGCGGGATACGGAGCTCTGAGCGCGGCGCGTGAGGAGCTGAGGCCCGACCGCGCCCCGCCCAGCCGCCAGCCAGCCCCCTCAGCCGCCTCTCCCCACCCTCCGCCGCGGTCTCGGCGCCCCGCCCCACCCCTCCCGCCAGGCCCCGCCCCATCCAGCGGACCCCTGCCAGGAAGGGGTCCGCCAAGGGCAGCGCGAGAGCCGCAGCAGCCGCTGCGGGTGCAGTCCCCTGTGCGGCACCTCAGCGGGGACGCGGTTCGTAGTACTTATTACTACTGTTTGGACACGCGAGTCTCTCGGACTTGTTATTACTGTAATTGTTATCATTATTGTTATCGTTATTGATTGTTTTGCCCTTTGGGAGCCTGGATGGTTCCTTTGAGGCTGTGGGCAGCGGACGGGTAGCCCTCGCCTCTGACTGGACGTTCCTGGTCACTCCGACCCTCCCAGTGGCCCGCACCTGCGCCACTTTTCCTTGTGAGTAGTAAACAAGTTGAAAGATATTTATTTTTAACTGTTACACTGTTAAATATAACACAAATACAGAAAGCCATATATAACCAATGCACAGTTTAACAAAATTATTCTGAGACATCCCCTCTTATAACCACTTCCCATTTAACGCCGTGTGTAATATTGTCTGACTTAAAAACAAAACTTCATCAGTGACCTGGAGAACACAGCCTGGGAAGGGCCTCTTAAAATTTCCCTCCTCCTAATCGCCACGGGAACTCAAAGACCACTTGTCTATATTATGTGCTCTCCAAGAATACATTGGTAAAATAGAAATATCCCCAGAATTAGGAAGGTCCAACTAAGAATTTATTTGTAAAACTCCTTTTTTGAAAAGATTTTATTTGTTTACTTTTAGAGAGAGGGGAAGTTCAAGAGAAAGAGAGGGGGAGAAAAATCAACTTGTTGCCTCTCCTATGCTCCCAACTGGGGACCTAGAGGGCAACCCGTGCATATACCTGGCTGGGAATTGAACCAGAGACCTTTCAGCTCACAGGCCAGCACTCATCCACTAAGCCACATGAGCTGGGGCTATTTGTAAAATTCTTAATTAAAAAGATAATAAGTACCATATTTTACCATGTCTAATGCGCACTTTTTCGCCCAAAGTTTTGAGGGAAAGGTAAGGGTGTGCATTATACATGGGTATTATGAATTTGTTACTGGTAGAGAAAATTTCTTGTACCTTGTATCTGTTCTTGTGTTTTGTAATTATTTGTTACAAAATTCCTTTATAATACAAAAAACAAGTATCCAAATATAAATAAATAATTGAATTAAAAAATTAAAATGAAAGATTTTTTTCTCCCTGAAAGTTTGGGCCAAAAACGTGGGTGCACATTATACACAGCAATATATGGGTATACATGCATGTAAATAACTTATTAAATTAATCACGAGATTGAATAGCATGAGTAAGGAGCATCTAGGGGTAGGGGATGGATGGTATGTAAAGACTTAAAATTAGTCAAGGAGTAGGTGGCCTGTGAAGATTGGTCCTGGGCACCTGGGCTATCTTCACTCTGTGTCACTAGCACCTAGCACATATAATAGGTGCAAATGTGTGTGTTTATAGTGAAAGGAAAGAAGATATATATATATATATATGAATGTACACATGTATTATATGTGTGTATACATATGCATATGTAACTACAAAATGGGTTTGCCTACTAAACAATTTCATCCAAAGTCAATCCTTCTAATAGCTAAAATGATGTCTGTGATGCCTCTATGCTTTGGGAAAAAGCTATTACATGCTTTCCAGTTTAAAAAAAAAAAGCCTTTTCATATGTATTATGGTATCTTATTTGAGGCCGTCAACAAAAGTTTGCTGCCACCAATTTAATGCCAACAGGAGTCCCCCAACCAGGGGTGCAGTTAAAGGAGAAATTTTATTCAAGCAAACAGCTTGAATAAAATAGGGAAAGCAGGCTCAAGTGAAAAATCCCAGCAGACAAAGGGGAGGCCAGACAAGTGGGGTTGTGGAGGGAGGCTGACTTTAATAGACAAAGCACCTGCCCTGGATCCTGATCGGCCCATTTTTATGCAAACGAAGAATCCAAATTTTTGCAGCTTCATTGGTCCAAATAGCACTGTCCTGATTGGTCATTATGGAGCTGCTGTGATTAGTCAGTAAAGATGCAACTAAAGATATGGTTTCAAAGCTCTGATTGTTTGGGGTAGATCTCAGCCCGTTGGTTGAGAGACAATTCTAGGAACTTCTTTATAAGGGTCTGCTTAGACAGTAGGAACTTGGTGCAGGAGACTTGGCTGCTCAGTCTGTCGGTTTTCACTGGTGTGCATGAGAGGCCTCTGTCAGCAATGGCTGCCAAACTCTGGGTATGATTCTGGGCCCAATTAATAACAAGGAGCCCTCTTTGGCAGATACATTCGTTTTTGGGGTCACAAGACTTAGAGACATCCTCTGAGAAAGGGGGAGGCGGGGCGGGGTAGGACAGAAGGACTTTGCAAACGTCGCAGTGCAATATTTACCTGAGAAGTACATAGTGAACTCTAACACAGTTTCAGTACTGCTGACCCTGTCCCTCCCTGCTGGGTTCCTGGTTTGTCTTGACAGTTACCTGAGTTTAGGACTCCTTTGGCTCCTTTGGAATACAGTTATATAAAGGACGCAACACCTAACTAGAAATGTGACTCAATATAATGGAGACAACCTCTTTACAGAGCACTTTGGTGCATTGGAGCTAGAGAGCTGCCAATTTGCCACCATTTGACTCTGTGGTTGGTGGCAGAAATATAAAGCATAGAAAATGAATAAGACACACTCTTAGTTCTCAAGAGTTTAGGCCAAATTAGAAGGTGAAATTTGGCAATAAATGAATTTTTAATTTATTTGAATGGTAGAACAGCCCTGAGCACAATTAATTTTATTAAGTATAGGGAGAGAGTAGGGCAAATCTTCTCAGGAAAGAGAATGTCTGATTTTTTTAATTATGGAAAAATATCGAATATTGCAAAGTGGAAAGAATAATATAATGAGCTACTATGCACTCATTATTCACTTTCAGCAGTTCTCATCTCATGGCCAATTTGTTTCAGCTGTACCTCACCTTCTGTTTCCCTACCTGAATTATTTTGAAGCAAATTACAAGCAGCGTATTATTTCACCCATAAATATGTATCTCTAAACAATACGGTCTACTTTTAAAAACAACCACAAAATCATTAAAATAGCTTTTAAAATTAACAATTTAAAAACATCTACTAAGTGTTCAAATTTTCCAAACCTTTTCATAAATGTTTTATATAGTTTATTTCTTTAATTCAGGACCCAAATAAGGTCCTCACATTGCATTTGGTTAAAATCTGTTAAACCTGTTTCTTTCCTTGCACTTTTTATGCTGAAGAAATTGCTTGCTTGTCCTGTAAAGTTTCTCACATTTTACATTTTGCTGATTGCATTCCTCTGATGTTGTTTAACATGTTCTTCTACCGCTGTATTCCTTATAAAATGATAATATAACTAGAGACTTTATCAGATTTAGGAAAATACAATCCATAATAAGAGAACAGTCAATCAAAAACAAAACTGTTACTCATATTAGAATTAGCAGACAAGGACATTAAAACAGTTACTGTAACTGTATCCCACGTGTTCAAAAAGTTAAGCAGAGAAGTTGACAAAATAAAAAAGACCCAAATTGTAGTTCTAGAGATAAAGATTACAATGTTTAAATAAAATACATTGGTGGGATTAATGGCATGTTAGACCAGTGCCAAAGAAAAGATTAGTAAACTTAAACTCATACCAATAGAAAGTAACCAAAATAAAACATACACAAGACAAAAGTAGATTTTAAAAATGTGAAGAGCATAGGTGACTTGTGGGACAACTGAAATGGTGTAATTATGTGTAATGAATTCTCCAAAGGGAAGAGATGTGAACAAGAAACATTTTGATAAGTAATGGCCTGTCTTCCTACCTGCCATCCTTCCTAAACAGTTTATTGAGACATAACTGATATACTATATAATTCACCTATTTAAAATGTAAAATTCAATGGTTTTTGGTATATTCACAAGGACTGTGCAATCATAATAAAAATCAATTTTAGGATATTTTCATCAACCCAAAAAGAAACTCAGTGTCTCTTAAGCTACTTGCCATTTTTACTCATCCTCCCTCCCAGCCATAGGCAAATACTGATCTACTTTCTATGTCAATAAGTATTCTGGATATTTCGTATAAATAGAATTATATAACATGTGTCTTTCATATCTGGCTTCTTTCATACATCTAACATAATGTTTTTAAGGCTCATCTTTGTTGTACTGATCCATATATCAGTTCTTTACTCCTTTTATTGCTGAATCTATTGTATGGCTATAATACAGTCCATTGATTCATTCACCCACTAATGGGTTACTTCCAATTTTTGGTTATTACAAATAAGGTGGTTGTAATTACTCATGTATGGGTCCTTTTATGAACATATCTCTTTTACATATCTAGCAGTGGAATTACTGGATCATATGATAACTGTATGTTTAAAGTTCTTGATTTTCTTTGCCTGAAGGTTAAGAAGATGGCTTTTGTGGCCACCAGGATGTGGGAGAAGTTGTTTCTTTAATTATTTTATCATTTGAGTTTTTTATAAAGCAAGCTTCAGTATACAGAAAGAAAAGAACCCCCAAAAACACTTGGAGCAACTTTAGTTTAACTAATGTCAAAGGTATCCAGTTTGAAAATCTAGTTTTTCTTAGATTAAACTTAACTTTAAATCTAATAATTTTATTTATAAATATAGTATTTTGTTAAAACTTACAATTAATTTGTAAATATGATAGATTAAGGCCCCTAAACATTTATTTTTCACTTGATTAAATTCTTAGATATTTCAAACTACAAACATAGTCGATTCTCTAAAGCACTTCAAACATTCAACAAGCACGCTTACAAATCTAATAAACCAATATTCCTCAGCACTTAAACTCTGTTTACGAACCTAATAACTCAAAAGTTATAGAATTAGGAGCTCAGATTCTATGAAAAATTCAAACACAGTTTCCAAACATAATCAATTCAACATTTACACATCTCTAATTTAAGTCCCCAGTCTACTATCAATTAAATTGCTTTAAACATTTCAAATTAAAATCACAAATATAAATTGAACATTTCAAATACCTTCTCTGTCAAACAGAATACATCCAAATTACCAAGATGATTAAAAAATAACTTATTCTTGAACTCAACACAAAAGGTGTTAAATCTCAGGTTTGAATCACTTATTCACTCTTCTTAAAAAAAGAAAAAAATTATTTATGTTTAAAGATAGGGGAAAGGAGGGAAAAAGGGAGAGAGGGAGAGAAACATCGATGCATGGTTGCCTCTCATGCACCCCGTACTGGGGACCTGGCCTGCAACCCAGGTATGTGCCCTGAATGGGGAATTGAACCAGCGACCCTTTGCTTAGGAGTCCAGCACTTAGTCCACTGGCCATACCAGCCAGGACCCCTTCTTCACTCTTATATGGAGACTGTGTAAAGTTCGGCTAGTTGAAAAATTTAGCTAAAGTGAGGAATCATAAATAATAGTTTATGTATAGTTTAATGTTTTAAGTTAAATGTTTAGAACATATAAATGTACATTCATTTTCCTTACCATTCTTTGAGTATGAGTCTGTTAATTGGAGCTCCAAGACATCCTTGTTGTATAAATCGTTCTCATGTTGTATCCTTTGTCAAAGTGATTTTCAACCTTTTTCATCTCATGCCACACATAAACTAATTACTAAATTCTGTGGCACACTAAAACATTTATGTTGTGCTGAACTGACAAAGAAATAGATATAATTTTGATTGATTTACAATAATAATAATAATAATCTATGCTTCTTGCTCCAAAGTGACTTTTTAAAAAATCAGATGCCTATGCTTGTGTAAGGATATCTGGTATGAAGAATTAACCAATCAGATGCAACCTTATAAAGCGATGTGACCAATAAGATACAATTCTTTTTTCTGAAGTATATTTTATTGATTATACTATTATAGTTGTCCTATTTTTTTCTCCCCTTTATTCCCCTCTGCCCTGCCGCCCCCTCCCACCAGCATCCCCCCACTTAGTTTATGTCCATGGGCCATATGTATAAGTTCTTTGACTTCTCCCTTTCCTATACTCTTCTTAACCTCCCCCTGTCTATTTTGTACTTACCATTTATGCTTCTTATTCCCTGTCCCTTTCCCTTTATTCTCCCCCTCGCCCTCTCCATGTGATCTCCATTTCTGTGATTCTGTTCTTTTCCTAGCTGTTTGCTTAGTTTGTGTTTGTTTTTGTTTTTTTAGGTTCGCTTGTTGATAGTTGTGAGTTTATTGTCATTTTACTGTTCATATTTTTGATCTTCTTTTTCTTAGATTAGTCCCTTCAACATTTCATTTAATAAGGGCTTGGTGATGTTGAACTCCTTTAACTTTACTTTATCTGAGAAGCACTTTATCTGCCCTTCCATTCTAAATGATAGCTTTGCTGGATAGAGTAATCTTGGTTGTAGGCCCTTGTGTTTCATGACTTTGAATACTTCTTTCTAGCCCCTTCTTGCCTATAAGGTTTCTTTGGAGAAATCAGCTGATAGTCTTACGGGAACTCCTTTGTAGGCAACTGTCTCCTTTTCTCTTGCTGCTTTTAAGATTCTCTCCTTATCTTTAATCTTGGGTAATGTAATGATGATGTGCCTTGGTGTGTGCTTCCTTAGGTCTAACTTCTTTGGGACTCTCTGAGCTTCCCGAACTTCGTGGAAGTCTATTTCCTTTGCCAGATTGGGGAAGTTTTCCTTCATTATTTTTTCAAGTAAATTTTCAGTGTCTTGCTCTTCCTGTTCTCCTTCTGGTACCCCTGTGATTCAGATGTTGGAGCGTTTAAGGTTGTCCCAGAGGTTCCTCAGCCGCTCCTCTTTTCTTTGAATTCTTGTTTCTTCATTCTGTTCTGGTTGAATGTTTATTTCTTCCTTCTGCTCCAGATTGTGGAGTTGAGTCCTGGTTTCCTTCCTGTCACTGTTGTTTCCCTGTATATTTCACTTTGCATACCCTTCACCTTTTCCTCCATTTTGTGACCATACTCCACCAATTCTGTGAGCATCTTGATTACCAGTGTTTTGAACTGTGCATCTGTTAGGTTGGCTGTCTCTTCATTGCTAAGTTCTGTTTTTGGAGCTTTGATCTGTTCTCTTGTTTGGGCCTTTTTTTTGTCTCACCAGACCTATTACATTGTGAGAGGTGGAGCCTTAGGTATTCACCAGGGTGGAGCAACCCACACCACTGCCCTGTGGCACTGTATGTGGGGGAGGGGCCCGAGAGGGAACAATGTTGCTTGCTTGGCTCTTGGCCTGCTTTCAGTCACTTACCCCCTTACCTATAAGCAAATTGGGGCCTTCTGGTACTGATTCCCAGATGGGTGGGTTGGTGTACATTTTAGGACCCTGTGGGTCTCAGATGAACTCTCCTGTGAGATTGGCAGTTTCTCTCACTGCCATAAACCCCACATGTATTTTCTGATAGAGATTCTGAGGCTTTCTTTTCCCATGCCAGAAATCTGGGTTGCACGGTCTCTCTCATTCCCCAGTTGTTCCTCCTGGTTTATCTGCATGCAAATATGGGACCACCCAGTCCACCAGCTGCAGCCTTGCCATGTGTCCTCTCTGCCCCTCCTGCCAGTCTGGATGAATGTTTCTTCTTCCTTGAAGAATTCCTTGATTGTCAGACTTCTATTAAGTTCAATTTTCTGGCAGCTCTGGTTATTTTTTGTTTTTCAATTTGTTTTCCTTCTTTTGGTTTTGCGAGGAGACAAAGTGTATCTACCTATGTCTCCATCTTGGCTGGAAGTCACCTCAATTCTATTATATGATTTAAATATTTAAGGTTCAAGATGGGGCATTCACACCAGATGGCTATTTTTGTGTTGGCTGGTTTTTTTTTTTGGTTTTTTTTTTAATTTGAAAATCTAAGGTATAAGAGGTCAGTGTCCCTGACTAAATAGTCAGGTATTGCATGTTTTAAAAATTCTTGTGGTACAACCATTGAAAATCACCACTATATTGATCTCTAGTTTGGTTTATTTTAAAATGTAGGAATAACTTTAAGCCAATAGCAAAACAATGTAAATGCAGACTGATTTTAATCCTTGTAATTTCATTAAAGCTTGTCTTGTCCACTTTTAGTCTAAGATTTTTTTTAGCAAGTTTCCATTAGCTAGTGTGTTTAATTAAGCATTCATCCTAATTTTCACAGAAACAACAATATTCCTCCTTTCCACACTCATATTTCATGGGCTATATCATATTTAATTAAATTGGATAAAAATAATAACAAGCACAACTTACATCTGGAGGTTTGAGAGCAAACACAACTGATTTTTAATTGTGTTGTGCTCAACTGATGGAAGCAGAAAATGCCAGTGTACTAGAGAGGAACTAGCTATATGTACTCAGCTGTAAGTGTTCTGGATACCAATTGGTATATTTTACAGAAAGAATAGAGAATGTTAATTTAGTAATTGAACTAAGTGGACTTTGGTTTTAAAAGATTCTATCAGTTTTCATGTTTTTAAAAATTGAGTTACAATTTACATATGGTAAAATCTACCCTTTTGAATGTATAAGTCCTATGAGTTTTGACAAAAATTTGCAGTCGGGTAACCACTACTACCATATATATACTATACAAAAACAAAAACAGCCAACACAAAAACAGCCAACATATACCATATATATATATACCATATATATACATACTATATATATTTTATATATATCAATATGCAAAATATTTCTGTTACTCATTCAAAATTCCCTTGAGCTTCTCCTTTGTAGTCGACCCCTCCTCCCTCTCCCCAGGTCCCAGCTCCTGGCCACTTATTTCTATATAATTCTCTGGAAATTCATCCAAGTTGTTGAATGTATTACAAGTTTGTTCCTTTTTATTGGTATGGTATGTACCACAATTCATTTGACTATTTACCTGTTGAAGAACATTGGGTTGTTCACTGTTTAGGGCTACTATGAAAAAGGCTACTATGAACATTTGTGTACAGGTTTTTGTGTGAACATATTTTCATTTCTCTGTTTAATGATGTCATTATGCTTTAAATTTTCATTTTCCTAATGGATAATGAAATTGAACATCTTTTCATGTGCTTATTTACCATCTGTATATCCTTTTTAGTAAAATGCCTGTTCATGTCTTTTGATAATTTTTTTTATTAGATTGTCTTTTCACTGTTGAGTTTGAAATTTCTTTATACATTCTAGATACTAGTCATTTATTGGCTATGTGGTTTGTATATATTTTCTCCTAGTCTGTAGCAGCTTGTCTTTTCATTCTCTTAATAGAGTATTTTTTTAGAGCAAAATTTTCTAATTTTTTTCTGAAATTAGAAATTAATAAATTTTTCCTTTTATGGATAATGGTTTTGGTGTTAAGTCTAAGAACTATTTGCCTAGTCCTAGATCCTGAAGATTTTCTATTATATATTTTTTCTAAGTTTTATAGCTTTATATTTTACATCGTATCCATGATTCATTTTGAGTAATTTTGTAAACAGGAGGTGAGTTTTAGGTGAGGTTCATCTGTTTTTTTATTGTTGCCGTTTCTTCTTTTGTGATTTTTTTTCTTTGGCTTATGGGTGTCAAATTGCTATATCTTTCCTCTACTGTCTAGATTTGAATGTTTGTCAAAAAACCAGTTGAGTGTTTTAGTAGCAACAAGTACACCTAGTGCCTAGATGGTGGCTTCTAATATCATTCTCCGATAAAAGGAATAGCTCCTTAGAGAAATGGTTGATTTTAGGACTGGGATAGGAAATATATCAGATGATCCTGGAACATCTTGTAGTATCAGAAAGTCAGGAAGAAATTTAAAAAAAAAACAAGAACACATTAATGGGGGTATGTCAAAGTGCACACAGGAGCAAACTGGAAATGAATGGCAAAAGTTGGAACAATTTGAGCAACAATATAAATAAAGTACTATTTGATTATAGCTCAAAGTATAAAATAAAGACCCATGAGTCCATACTGAGATAAATGATTGAGTAATAAATAAATAGGAGAGAATAGGCAAATCTCTCCCACAGGTTTCCAAATAAGTGATGCAGATACTCTGGCCTCAATGAGAGGAACATAACTCTCCATTCCTTAGGTGGGCAGGAGTACACAGTAACTTCCTTCCAAAGAATACAGTCTGGAAATAGGTGAAAAGTAACTTTACAATGAAGAAATATGACAAATGCTACTTCAGCCAAATGATCAAACTCAGCATCAATGGTCATAAATCATGCTGATAATGTGTATTTTTGATATCATGTGATAAAAATGGCACTTTACTTCTGTAATCTTCCTTCCAATAACCCATCACCCTAGCCTTATCAGGAGAAAAACATCAAAGAAATCCCAATAGTGGAGCATCCTACAGAATATATGACCTGTACTTCTCAAAGCTTTGAAAATCATGAAAAACAAGGAAAGTCTGAGAAATTGTCACAGCTAAGAGGAGCCTAAAGAGATACGACAACTAAACACTAAGGAAACCTGAGTATGCTATGACCATTGGTTAATACTAATATTATCAATACAGAGTGAGGCAAAAGTAGGTTTACAGTTCATATGGAAAATAATACAATAATAAATAATCAAGAATAAATTCTGTGTTTTGCATACTCACGACTGTAAACCTACTTTTGCCTCACCCCATATTGGGTTCTTCATTGTAACAAATGTACCATACTAGTGTAAGATGTTAATACTAAGGGAAACTGGGTGCAGGGCACATGAGAATTCTTTGTACTATTTACTTAATTTTTATATAAATCAAAAACTGTTATAATTCAAAAAAGTCTGTTTAATAAAAATACCAGTTGGGCCTATTTGTGTGACTCTATTTCTAGGTTCTCCATTCTGTTCCATTGATCTATTTGGCTATTCTGCAAAAACACCTTGATTAAGACTTGATTACTGTTTGATATTGTCAGAGGGATAGTTATCTAGTAGGCCTTACTAATTGGGTGCTTTTTGCCCATTTTTAATTGTTTTGTTATTACTGACTTTTGAAAAAGTACCAATTCACCAGAGAGAAATCTACCAGCTGCAAGCACTCCTGTGTGCCTTGGGACCAGTTGGTAGACTTCACAGAAGGAATTGAGAATGTTAATTTAATAATCTGATTAAGTGAAAGTTGCCTGTAAGTGTTTCTATTATTTTTTGTTTCTAGTTTCCTTCCCAGGGTTGAAAGATGCTTACCCAAATGAATTAACATGAATTACCTGGTGAAGACGTGGGACTATATTATATTTACAGACTTGAGTTACCTGTTAGAGGTTAGGGTAACCTAGATCCACTGGACACTGAATCTAGGTTAACCTTCTAGAATTATTCTTCCTGAACTACCCTTTGACAAGCTAGATCCATACTTAACACAGTCTGGCTTTTTAACAAGATAATCCCTAAGGCCATGCTTTGCAGCTAGAATTTAACTTGTTTCATAACCCAGTGAATCGCATAGTTCCTAGGCATACCTAAAATTATGTATTTACCCCTCTCCCCCTTTTTCTTCAAAGCCTTTTCAAACATTTTTGGATTTGGGTTGATGGAATTCTGTACTCCCCCACCTTATCTGCCATTGTCTAATTAAGGGGGTTTTAACCCTTCTCACTCTGCCCTACCCCAGACCCCTTTTGCAGTCTGATAAAGCCTATAGATCTCTTCTTAGACTAATGTTCTGAAGTTTGTTTCAAAAAATACATAAGATTACAAAGGAAACCAATTATTGAAATACAGTTATCAAAATATTAAACCAAACTGTGGTATATTTAGATATGCTTCTTTAATAACAGATTAAATATCAAGATCTAGTGACAAATTCAGTTGCTATCATAAATTCAAAGTAATGATGAGCAAAAATGATACTTCAAGATATTTGCAACAACCATTTGTTAATTGGTTAATAACATCTGTGAATTCTATTGGTGACAAAGTCCTTGGTACTACTAATACTGCTGTGGTGTATTGCCTCCACTTAAAACAGAAGGAAGTGCAGATTTTTAGTGACAGATTATTGAAAATAAGAATGTGATTTTTTTTCTCCATCTGAGTTCATGGCTTAATGGAATCCCATACCTGTGCTATGAGATTTTTCACCCTTTTTAGATTTTACTTAATTGTCTCATCTACTACCATTTCCTTTTCATGTTAATTAATCCCTCTGGGATGAGTTTTAGAAGGAAATTAAGGGGTGTGAGGGATATCTGTGAATGCAGGCTTGACTCCTGGAATGGCCGCCTGTCATACTGCTTCCCACCCTTCTCTTACTCCCACGCTCAATGCTGTGCCTCCTAGGCCCAGCCAGCTGTTTCAGGCAACTCCCCAACCATGAAAACTAGCCCTAGTCACAGGGCTTGGACTCTATGTGGGTTTCTCTTTGTTTTGTTGATTTATCCACAAGACCCTACTCACAACTAGTTGGTCTCTCCTTATGATCCTGAAGGTTGTCATGTTGGAAAAGTGTTTTGCTTCAGACATTCTGAATCTGGGCAGGCCCACTGGAATGTGTGAGAATTCAAGTGGTTTTCCAGTTTCAACTTCTATAGATCCTAGACGTCAAAACAGAACCACATATTTCAGTCTTACCAATAAAGCAGAATATTGACTTTGCTGTGGAAAATGAGCACTCAAGGATATAAGAAACATATTTCCAGTATTGTGAAGCTAAACAATGAAGGCAATTATTTTATTAAAGTGGGGACGATTATTTAGCCTCTGCAACATTCTTGTCTTTTCAGTTCAAATGCCTGGAGACAGGCCTTACAGTGAAACTCTCAGTGGTGAGAACAAGATGTGTTTTCTGCCTTCGGTGACACTGCTGTTTTTAAAGTGCTTTTCCTGCTGTGGGACTCTTGTTGATTTCTGCCCCAGAGGTCACGGGCAGAGATGTTCCAGTTTTCTTGACAAGTTCCCAGGGGACTGGGAGTGGACTGGATTCTGGCCAGGGTCATTTATTCTTGAAGAAATTGGAAACCACTGCGATATTGCTCTGCTTATTCAGAAGGAGTAAGAAATAAACCAGCATGTGACAGAGCAAGAAGTTTATCTCCTCCTAGACAAACTTTTATTTTTATAGGTCTGTAGAGGTGATAAAAATGAAGGCAAGGAGAGCAGAAATGGCAAGTAGTAAAATGAGAGAGAAAGAGGGAGAGAGGGAGAGAGAGAGAGAGAAAGAGAGAATGAGAGAGAGAAAGAGAGAGAGAGAAGCTAATACGGCAATTTTCTAACCAATAAAAGTTATTTTCATGAAGAGTTAGGATTACTTCCTTTATTCTCTCTCACCATCCTTTTTTTTTAATTAAGAAATTTTAGAATATATAAAGATACAGACAAGTAGAGGTAATTATATAATCAACATCCATGTACCAGTCACCCAGATGGGACAAACATCACAATACTTGAAGGGTAAGAGAGGCTCTGATGAGCCAACGAAAATGCCCAAAAACAGACAGGGTCCCAGTTAACCATCTTCCTGGCCTAGAGAATGTGAAGCCACCAGCCAGGTAAGAATTGGTCTATCCTCTCACTCCTTCCTGCCAATTCCCTACCATTTGGGAGGAGAAAAATCCTCCTGGCACTAAGTGGGTGAGAAAGACAGGCAGGGAGAGCAAAGAGCAGAAGGCCTTACTTCCCTTTCCTACTGCAAGCTGCCAGCCTAGACTGATGAAGGTGGCAAGTTTTACCACTAAGTGAATTTGTGAGTTTTGATTATTGCAGGGGATTATGCTCTCTAATTGCTAAACCGAGACTATGTTTGTACCTTAAAATGACTGTGGGATTTGTCCATTATTTAAGAGAGAAGAGAGAAGCCGTGGGACTCACAGAGTCTTTTTTTTTTTAAGGAGCAGGGACGGTGTCTTCCACTGAGTAAATGTTTAAAGGAAACAGTGGGAGACAAAGCCAAGTTGAGTCTGGTTGCCAGGAGTCATGCTTGTTCCACATACCACATGGAAAACATTTAGCTGAATCTAAAATGTCATCAATACTAAGGCAAAATATAATTCTAGATGCTGCCAAGAAAAAAGAAAATTGCTACCTATGATACATCAAAATTAAGGCAAAAATTTGCGATGAACAAAACACTAAATTTTAAATAAAGATGAGATCAGTATTACTGAGTTTTTGTCTCTGGGTTTAGTATGTCTTAGCACGTCACTGTCACTGATCTTTGTTTAAAATTTTGATTTTTTGTTCATCACAGATTTTTTTTGCATCAATTTTGATTTTGAAAAATATTTTTAAAATATATGTATCTCGATTTTTGAGGTTTTTTTGGCACCCACTTAAGTTTTAAATCTGAGGCAAGTGCCTCAATCATCTCATTTGCCTCACACAGTTCCTCTGGGAGATAGAGATGGTGATAGAAAAGAAAGACATGAAGAAACAAATTTAAAAAAAACCAAAAAGAACAGATCCTTTTGTTTATTTTCTTGCCCATGTAATTGCAAATGGGAGAAATAGCTTAATAAATTTCCTAAACAGGGATCTTTTTAAAGTTATTTTTTAAAAAAATTTTATTGAATTTATTGAGGTGACATTGGTTAATAAAATTATGTAAGTTTCAGGTGTACAATTCTATAGTACATCATCTGTATATTGTATTATGTGTTCATCACTCAAAGTCAAGATTCCTTCCATCACCATTTATCCCTCTTTATCCTCTCCTACTTTCCCCACCCTGTTTCCTTCTGGTAATTACCATATTGTCATCTGTGCCATTGGAAGAGGCACAGATGGAAGAGGAGGAAGGAAGAGGAAGAGGAAGAGAGATGAGAGAAAAACATTGATTGGCTGCCTCCCATCTTCACCTTGGCTAGGGAACGGCAACCTAGGCAGGTTCTCTAATCAGGAATCAAACCTGCAACCTTTTGGTGTAGGGGACAACACTCCAACCAACTGAACCACACTGGTTAGGGCTATTATTTTCTTTCTTCCACTTACTTTGGGCTTTATTTGTTGTTCTTTTTCTAGTTCCTTTAAGTGTAAAGTTAGATTGTTTATTTGAGGTTTCTTTGTTTGTTTGTTTCATGGAGTAGGCCTGTAAGGCTATGAATTTCCCTCTAAGAACTGCCTTCGCTGTGTCCCAAGAATTTTGGGTTTTTGTGTTCTTATTTTCATTTGTTTCAAGGTGTCTTTTGATTTCTTCCTTGATCTCATTGTTAACTCATTCATTGTTTAGTAACATGTTATTTAGCCTCCAAGTCTTTGTGTGTTTTTCAGGGTTTTTTTTCTTGTGATTGATTTCTAGTTTCATACCACTGTGGTCAGAGTAGATGCTTGATATGATTTCAATCTTCTTAAATTTATTGATACTTGTTTTGGGTCCTGACATATGGCCTGTCCCTGGGCAACCTGTTTCGTGATACAAAGAAATCCACACTTCGTGGCTGCCTCTGCTGGGATTTGGTATGCACAGAAAGGACCAAGCTGTGCACCAAGACCAGCTTTTACCAGTATTTGTCCTTCGGGCAAGTCAGCAAAAGTCCCAAGGCATCTTGAGATCCACCTCCACCTACCTCTGCCTATCGGCTGCCTGTTAGGCTCAGTCATTGAAAGAGTCTCCAGTGGTACTAGAGTTGCATGAGGTAGTTTCTCAATGAGTCACCAGGTACGAATGAGTAGTGTTTACCAGATTGATACACATTCAAACTCAGTGCCAGTGCTGAGTCTGAGGCTACTCAGCAAATGTCCTAGGGTATACCAGGTCTAGCTTCCACCTGCTGGGTATTCACACACTTCTGGGTGGGGTGGGGTTTCAGAGATAATCAGGGCGAGCCCATCACAATTCATCAGGCCCAAACAGACCAAGATTGGGCCTTGTGAATAGAGGGCTCTGCACCAGTCAGGCATGCAAAGGAAAAGTGGCCCCTGTCCTAGAGCCACAAAACTCAGTCTGTTCCAGATTCTGCCAGAAGCCTTATCTCGGCAGGGTGGGCCACTGGGAGTCAGGAGAATGGGGCTAATTGATCTCCTGTAAAGGGGAGGTGCTGGTCATGCTTGGGGGAAAGAAGGGGGAATGTCCCCCATCCCAGAGCCACACAGTTCATTCAATCTGTCCCAGATTCTGCTCAGACCTCCACAGGGAAGAGCCACCAGGAGCTGGTAGGCTAGGGCAGCTGAGAGCCCAGAGAGTGAGGCTAGTGGATATCCTGAGGGAGAGGCACAAGTCAGGTTCACAGGACAGTGAGGGGAATGGCCCCCACCCCAAAGCCACACCATGCAGTCATTGACACCCATTGAGTCTGCCAAGACCTCTATACCGCAACCTAGGCAGCTGATTCCTCAGTAGGATGCAACTCCACAGTGTGGGGCTACAGGATGTCTAGAGTGTGGAGCTATTGCTTTCCTCCATGCTAATACCATAAGGAGGGGAGTGCTCTACCCAAGAAATAATGGTGTCTGCCTTGTGGGAGAGCGACTCAGCACAGGTATCCTGGTGGCTGTCCCCTCAGCTCTCTCTCCAAGCCCCAAACCCCAGTGTCTCCTCACATGACTCTAGTACATGCCACTCTCATTCTGCAGGTCCAGGATGAGTGGCTGCAAATGAGATTTTGTGTGTTGGCCCTTTAAGAGTGCACCTGTGTCTCTAGCTGACTTCTGTCTCTCCCTGGCGGACAGAATCCCTGCTGATTTTCAGAGCCTGATATTATGTGGGTGCCTCTTCTTGACTGTGGTGCCCTGCATTGGGGAGTCCAGCTTGGGGTTGAGTCGCCACACTTCTCAGGGGAACTTTTGCAGCTGAAAATCCCTCCAGAATCTTAGTCACCAGCCATTGAAGTGCGGGCAGTTCTTTACGTGTCTCCGCTCTTCCTATTAGTCTCCGTGTGGCTTCTTCTGTAATCTCTTGGTTATAAGACTTCTCTTTAGCTAGTTTTCAGTTGGTTATTCAGGTTGATTGCTCTATATTTTAATTGTAATTCCAGTTTGATCCTGGGAGGAGGTGACTGTAACATCCACCTACTCTGCCAGGATCTTGGATCTCTGGTCTTGCAAGTTCTTACTAAAATATATGGTATGATCTAACCGATACCCCCAGATAACACTGAACAGGGGAGCCCTTATCTTTTTGGGGAGAGTCCAATTTACTGTCTGGATGACAAAATTCCTCCATAACTGGCTAAATTGGTGCTTTCAGTGCTGTTGATATTAAAGCATGAAGCAAAATTCTTGTGGTTTTTTTCCTTATTCCTGCCATTTAAAGAAATTCCCTCTTGTACCAATGAAAGTGTAAAAGGAGATTTATGATACCTATGTGTAATGACTATACCTGTTCTCCAGCTTTCTAACATTTTCATCATCTCACTTAATTCTTTAATATTCCTCATTTGAGTCCCAAAACTAACACAGGTGGTAGGCAGGGACATCACTGCCCCATTTTAGGTACAAGGCATCAGCCTCATCTGAAAAATGAGGCTGACCCAACTGAATGGGAAACAGAACCATGATATGTCTACTTCAAGGACAGTCCTTTTCCTGTACAGTGCTGTGTACCCCTGAAGACATGTAGAGAGACACTTTAAGCAGCCACATTTGAGGGATTGCTGCTATAATCGGAGCTGGTTAGCAGCTGATCTCCCTGAGGCTATATCCAGTCTCCTAATGCTGCTTCATATTAAACAGGTTTGAGAGTGAGTCACTTTGGCTGGCACAAACCAGCGAAATGATTGCTTTAGCTCTGCTTTGAAACTTGAAGTCCTCCCTTTGCCTGGAGGTAGCAAACTGAATGCAAACCTCAGCTATAACACTGCAGCAGTTCTGGGGCTGACTTTGTTTTTCACTTATATAATTTCAGGCTCCATTTAGCGTTTACCCGTTTTCCCTTTCCATGCTTACATGATTTGGTACAGAGTGCTCTTCTGTTAACTCCTTTGTTTAGGTGATATTGGAATAGAAAAGGAGACACACCCTGCCCAGGGAGCTCTTAGCCAGAAAAAGGAAAGGGAGCCCTCAATTAGCCCAAGTGGGCTGCTGCCTGACACACAGGTAAGCCTTACAGATGATAAAATTTTGATCAGTTTGAGGAAGGAATTTGGATTTTCTGCTGCTTCTCATCCAGGATTGAGGAAGTTACTCTTGGTAATTGATTTGGAAGCTAAAAAATTCCCCTTCTAAAGTCCACTGACCTTACAGCTGTGAGAGCACCTCTCTATCCTGGATAGTATATAGGACCTAAGTAGGTAAGACAGTGAACGCAGATGGGGGATAGATTAGAATAAAACAGAGGGAACCACGGGTTAGCACTCTAAATCAGGTCAAAGAATAGTTGCTTTACTTTGCTTTCCTTAAAAGAGAGAGAACTGGAAAATAGACTGGTAGTAGTTTTTGCGGGGATATTATAGAATGTAAGTTGGCAGAATTGAAACTGTTCTGGGAAACGATCGCATTCAGGGTGAAGTCAATGGAGTGGCTGGTGAAGTGGAGAGGGGGTGGAGGTCAGCTGTAACCTTGGCAGAACTTGGGGAAGGGAGTTAGTCTGAGGTCCAGTGTATGTGGAGTGTGTGACCAAGAGAAGGATAGATAACAACGATGACCCAACAAAGGGTAGAGAGTTTTATAACTGAATGAAGAATAAGTGTTTGGTAATGGTGATATGGAGCCAGGAGAATAAATGTCTCTTTTCCCAAATAGCCATGGGGTGTGTGAAGAATGGAAGAATAAATATCCTCATTCCCAGTGGGCAGCAGCAAAGAAACTGTCCTTCAACAAAGGTTGTGTTTCAGTTAAGGCAAGAGGTGAAAGGATCCCAATGGGAAAGTCTTACGTTGTAGAGAAGGGAGTTTACCAATGTATGAGGAGGGCTCCGGAGGACTAGCAGAAAGGGTTGCGCTGTGGGGCAGGGAAAAGTAAAAGAATGAGCAAAGGGGAGGATGGAGGTGATGGTAGCAGAAAAAGACAGACCATCAGAGGGGCTAACATTCAGGGTGTAGGCAAGGCATGCTAGTAACGGAGAGGAAGGTAAAGCAGAGTTAACTAGTCTGGAGAGTCTGGGACTCTGGCAATGAGAGGTCTTTGCCCAGGGCTCCAAAGGGATACAGTACGGCTCTAAAGTTGTTTTGTGCTCCAGCACGATCCAGCCTCAGGTAGGGAGGATAGAATTGTTAGACCTGACTCAAAAGGAAGAGAATTATGCATTCCCCCAGGTCTCCTGGGGAAGTGTATCTGGACATGGGTGCTGATAAATTAGCCAGACCTCTCCTCATGTTGGCAACATGCCCTTATCCCTAGTGTCCCCTCAGAGCTCTTGGGCCTCAGCCATGAAGTCCTTCTGTTTAGGAGAGAGAAGGATTCAGCACCTAAATGCCTTGACCAGCCCAAGTTGATCTGGTGACCATAAAATAAAGCTGCTCCCAAGAATCTTAATCGTGACAGCAGTGGGGCTTTCCAACACTGCATCCCAGTGCTAGGGTGACCACACCTCATTTAACCCTGGGCAGGAGGTCAGTTACTGGAGATTTACATATGAAGTTGGGAACTTAGTCAAAGAGAGAAAGCTGTAAACTCAGGTTTTGGGAAAACTGTGATATTAAATCAAGACAGGAAAAACAGTAAGATTAATGCAATGCTGAATCAGTAGAGTGGTGGATCTAAACTTTATGTAACTCAGATGTCAGTTGGAGTTACCCTGCCCCTTAATATCTGTTAGGATTGATTCAAGCCCCATCCAAGGGAAAGTACAGTGTCCTCTTCAAGTTCATGCACAGGCCCATGGACTAACAGTTTTCTTAGTTCCTCCTTCTTTGATTCTCAACTTTGGCTGCGTTCTTTTCCATCCCAAAGTGGACTAATCATGGGATCTGTCCCTTTCTCCTGGATCTCCTCCAAAAGTAGCACTCAAAGCGGGTAGAAAGAAGCATGTTTTAGAACTTCTCCTGCTTGGGGTGGGCGTGGGGGTACAGATCAGCACCAGACAGTGGATGACACAGAGTTAATATCAAATAGCTCGGTTTTAAAAAAATGTCCTTTGCCATTTCTGCCAACTCCAGACTTCCGCCACATTGCTTCTCTTTCTCCTCTCATCTCTCCCCATTTCTTTCTCTCTTTCATTCTCTTCCCACTCCAAGTCCTTTTTCATTTTTTAAGGAGAGATGTTTCTCTGCTTCTTTGTTAACCCCTGGTCACCCCATCCCAGGGCTTACCCCCTACTCCCACCTAGCTTTTCAAGATATTTTCCTGAACAAGATAGTTCTTTTTTTCTTTCTTTTTTAAAACAAGATTTCATTTATTTATTTTAGAGAGGTGAGGGAAGGGAGGGAGAAGAAGAGGGAGAGAGACATCTGTGTGCAAGGGACAGATCAATTGGTTGCCTCTCGCACACCCCCAATGGAGAACTGGCCCACAACTCATGGCCTGTGCCCTGACTAGGAATGGACCCGGCAACCTTCTGGTTCACAGGCCAGCACTCAGCCTGCTGAGGCACACCAGCCAGAGCAGTTCTTTTTTTTCTCAGAGAAATTTTGGAGCAAGCTGGATAAAAGACTTTCCTTACCTATTTTTATTGCTGCTGTCGAAAGACAGCTGGCTCCCAGAGTCTGTAATTGGCCTTAACCTATTGGTTCATTTTAAGTGGTTCCTGCTACATATGGGCAGACAAGGCAGGGAGCAGTACTAAGTAGACAGCTCTGGGCTGTCCCAGTGACCTTCCCACCCAGTCCGTGCATCTTATACATTCTCAAAATTGTGGCTCCCTGAGCAACTTCTCTCATGGAAAATTCCCAAACCACCTGTATGCTTACTCTTGGAAAATGCATCAGCTTTTCATCAGTCATTCTCTTGCAGGTGATAGACTAGTCCTCCCTCAGTTGTCTCTCTCAACTCCTAGCTCAAAAGTACCTTCCTCCTTTCCCTCCAGGGGGAGGATAGACACAAAGTAGCTCTTTGTTTAAGAACTTGAAAACTCAGTGTCTCTTTTCACCTAATTAGAAGGAAGTATTTTTCCATTCACTTCATTTTCTTTCTGGAATTTACTAACTGGAGTTGAGTGGCTTTGTTTGCATACAAGGTTTGTTCATTAATTAACAGTCTCCAGGCCAGGTCGTCCTTATCAACACTTAATATTTAACTCAGCGCTGGCTAAACCTGAAAGACTGCTGGAAATTGCAGGTAGGCTCTGCTATGATGGGAAAAGACCTCCATGGTGGTTGTAGCAGCTCTCTTTTCTCTGCTGGAAGCTATTTTGAAGACTAAGACCCTCCAAGTAGTGTAACCAGAAATGTTTGGGGATCTTTAACAGAATTCAGGGATGGCCACCACTTTGTCAGTGTCTCGTAATAATGAACTAAGATGACTCACTTAGGATTCTAAAAGACAGAAAATAGTCCAAAGAGTTTTAAAAATTATTTTTTTTCCAACAAGTCCTTTTTATTTTCTATTCAAGAAAGCACTAAGTAATTGCCAGATATTGCCTCACTGGTTTCTCCATCCTCTGGTATCTGGTTGTGATAGGATTTTGGCGCTAAGATTTTTGCTCCCTGATACTGCTCCTGTGCATATGCTATATTAATTGTCAAAAGAGACTTTGCAGATCTAATTAAGGTTGCTAATTAACTGACTTTAAAATAGGGCGATTATCTGAGTGGGTACAATGTAATTATGTTAGCGTTTAAACACTGAGGGCAGAAGAGGAAGGCAGAGAGATTCCAAGCAGGAGAAAGATTCGATATGCTGTTGCTGGATCTGGGGCCGTGTGCAAGGACCAGAGAGAGGCCATTTGGAGCTAAGGGCAGCCAGCCCTCAGCTGACAATCAGCAAGGAAACAGGGATGTCAGTCCTACAATAGTAAGGAGCTGAATTCTGCCCAAAACCTGAATGAGCTTGGACGTGGATTCTTCCCCAGAGACTCCAGGAAGGAATGTAGCCCTACCAACGCCTCCTTGACTTGGGCCTTGTGAGACCCTGAACAGAGAACCCAGTTGACCTACAGAAACCATGGGACAATACCTTTGTGGTGGTAACTTGTTGTAGTACTAGCCTATGATTACATAGGGTTTCTGCCTGTTTTCCAAAAGGTATGAGCGGTGGAAACCCTCATTTCTTAGAAGGAGCTAGCTAAGCAAGGGTCTTCATGGCAAGGGCAGACTTGGTTGCAAGTTTGCACTTGATTGTAAACTGTGTTCAGATGGGTGAGGTGCCCTGGCCTCTTGTTTTATAATCCAGACCTACAGTGTCCACTCTGGTAGTCACCAGTCACAGATAGCTTATATTGAAATTGAAATAAATTGAAATTAAATAAAATTAAAAATTCAATTCCTCAGATGTATTAGCTACATTTTAAGTGTTAACATCCATATGTGGTTAAATGGCTACTGAATTGGAAAGCACAGGTATAGAACATTTCCTTTATTACAGAAACTTCTATTGGATGGTCTGGTCTAGATGGTTAGCAGTGATGACATTCAGCTGCAACTGTTATTTGTCTCATCAGGGGCACTGAGAGGTAGAATCCCTTTGCTCTCTAGTAGAATTATGACAAAACAGATGCATGCAAATTCCTCCCAACTGAAGGAGGAAATGTATGCATTTTGTGGAGACTTTCATGTCTCTACTTTTCTTTTCTTATCACTTGCATAAATTACCTCCTGAGGATAGAAAGCCCTGGACTTGCATTAGAACACTCTAGGAATACCAGAGACAGGGTATCCGACCTCACTTTTCTCCCTCAATGAAAGACGGGTTACCATGTAGTAAATAGCCAAGAAGTCCCTGGGCCTGGACTATAAATTTTTTTAAGGGTTTCCTTGTATAGTAAGACAAATGTAGGTGCTGAGGCAGACTGTTTAGTTATCCCCTGAAGCAAACAAACCCAAACAGGACAAAGCTGCTTCTCTCTGTTGGTTTCCAATGCCCCAAAGTGACACTAACCTGCAGAGGAAAAAGATGCCTATTCTCTCAGGAGATATGCATCTAGCCTCAGAATCAGACTTTTGCCTCAGGCCCAACCAACACAAGTTAAGAATTAAAACTTTCTGGCCCAATTTACTTATAACTGGTGGTCATGCACTAGGGCTTGCAGGTGATGGGTTGGAGAGGTATGGCACAGACCAAGGAAAAGAGCCTGGCTTTTGGGTTAGAAGATCTGAGTCTGACTCCTGCATCCCTATTGTGGCATTTCCCTGAGCTAGTTAATAAAGATTTCTGAGCCTCACTTTTTTCATTTTTGACACAGATGAAACAATTGAGGTTAATAATTTCTGATTCTTGGGCTTATTGCAGAGCTAATATAGGGCTAAAGGAGAGAACTGCACAGATTGTGAGGTGCACAGGAGTTTCTCAGGGAATGGTATTGCAGCTAATGTTATTACTCAGATAGGTTATATCAGGAATAACCATCCATCTGATACTCTGGCCAGTCTCATTTGTGGTCTTGTCTTCATTCCCATTTTGATTACCACTCCTGTTGCGATACTCTCAACCCAGTCATTTCAACAATTTCACCCCCCACAAAAAACCCATACAATTCCAAACTTCCTACTCTCTCACTTCTACCTGATACATTCCTCTGAATATCAGGTTCCCTATGATTCTTGTATGTCACTGATACCTCCAGTCCATTATTTCACTGAGAAAATAGAAGCAACCAGAAAAGAACTTTCATAAACTCCTACCACCATATCTACCCACCTTCTGACATCTGTGCACAGAAACTCTGACTTTCCTCTTGTTACGATAAGTAAACTGTCTGTACTTCTATCTAATGCCAGTCTCACCACTTCTGCACTGGATCCAGGCCCTTTTCCCTACTCTAGAACTTCACTGCACTCATCCATCACCCTGGATCATTAAATTTTCCCTTTTCACTGGATCAATTCCATTGCATCAAATATAACAGCAATATAAAAAATCCTTCTTGGGCCCCTATTCTTCTTCTATTGTTACCTTTTTTCTCTGTTCTTCTTTATAGTGTCCTGAGCTAGTGTTTTCTCATCTCCCTGATTCTAAATGCTGGAGTGTCCCAGAGTTTATTCCTCAGAGCTCAGCTTCTCTTTGTACTCAGCCCCAGGAGATCCACACAGTTCCAAGACTTAAAACACCTTCCGTGAACTGCCGAATTTATATGCCCTGCTTGAACCTGTCCCCTGACTCTCATATATAACTGCCTACTCAATATCTCCTCTGGATATCCAATAATAGATATCTTAGACTTAATATATTCACAAATAAACTGCTACTTTTCAGCCCCCAACCTCCCAAATGGCTCCTCCCATAGTTGCCCCTGACTCATTAAATGGAATTCCATCCTTCCATTGGCTCATGCTAAAAATCTTGGTTTTACCCAGATCCCTCTTTTGCTTTTGCAAACCTCATCTACTCTGTTGGAAAGCAAAGGGAGATCAAGAGTCCAAAAGGCTATTTCATCCAGGCCAGAGAAAAGTCTCAAGTCACCACAGAATATTCCCCTCTAGGGACCAGAATTATTACATAACCTAGGTGTATTCACCCTTCATTCTGCAAATATATTTGGAGTATTTACCATGTTCTAGGAAATGTCCTAGGTGCTAGGGATATAACAATGAGCAAAAACAGGTAAAATGTCATGGAGCTTACTTTTTGCTGAGAGGAGACAGAAAACTTGTTAGATGATTGAAGAAAAATACTTTAGAGTAAAAGGACAGAAAGTGCTGGAAGGAGGCTGTTTTAGATAGGGAGGTCATGGAAGCTTCTGCGAGAGGTAAAATTTAAGTGTAGACATTTAAACATTAAGCAGAGTCAACCATGCAGATATCTGGGAATAAATCATTCAAGCAGGAGGGGAAATATAGAGGTCCTGAGGCAAAAGCATTCTTGGGGTGTCCCAGGAGCAGGAGAAAAGCATCTGTAGCTAGAGTGGAGTAAGATGGGCAGTGGCAGGAAATGAGATCAGAGAGAGAGTTGGGGTGAGATCACATAGGCCTTGCAGCCTGTTGTGAGCATATGTTTTGTGATATAGCCTTTCCTATAAGTCAGACCTCAACCCCTCTTCCCACCCTCCCTTCCCCGACTTGGGTTGTCTGATCTGGGCCTTAGGAACTGAAAGTGCCAGGTCACCTATATGACCACCAACCCTACAGGTAACACCAGCACCAAGGAATAACAGTCAGCACAGGTGACTGTACTATTCACTTAGCTTTTATTAATGCAGATTCCATCCAAATTTATAATAACCTAATAACACTAATAATCACTCAGAAATAATCAGCAATAACGTCACACAAGAGAACTGGGGGATAACAAACCCGAGTCCCAAGAGTCCAGATCAGAGTCCGGGTCTGGGAGGCAATCAGTCAACATTTTGCAAGGCAGAGGCTGCAGTGGCTTCAGAGCCAGCTAGAAGAGGGTCGATTGGAGCAGCAGCATGCCCTTCTCACCCTCTCAGCTGTCTTAGCTGTCTGTTTGAAGGTCTTTGCTTTCACATTTTTGTACAACGTAATGCTGCATCAGCCTTTGATTAACACATGTCTTGTGCCACCCCGATGAGCATATGCTGATTATGTCACTTTACTGCGTGTGCTCTGAGAGGGCGGTGTTACCCTTCAGATAAGTACACATTGTCCATGTTGCTCCACTGCACGTGCCCTGAGGGTGGTATTACCCCTCAAATAAGCACATGCTGTCTACTATGTTGTACTACGCATGCTCGATGGGTTGTACTAGCCCTCTAAGTCATTGCTCTACTGCGCATGCTCTAAACATGTCTTTTTAGTTGACAGGATTGACGCTGTTTTAGTTCAGTCCTGCTCTCCACACAGCCCAAGAAAGGGGTTTGGGATTTTATTCTAATAAGTAGGAAGCAAATGGAGAGTTGCGGGCATCATGATCAGACATATTATAACAGGATCAGCCTGAAATGTGGGTGGAGAATGGACTGTAGTTGGGAGGGAGTGGAAACCATTAGGGGGCCTATGCCATTAATTCAGGTGCAGAAGGATGGTGCTTGAGCTGGATGGTTACTGTGGAGGTGGCAGGAAACACTGGATTTAGAATTCATTTTGAAGTAGAGCTGACAGGTTTGCTGAGCACATTGTGGGTGCACAATTTATGTTTGTTGAGTCAATAGATACACAGAGTATTCTGGGGTGAGGCAGGACTTTTCCCTGGTCTGGATGAAACATTGCTGTCATTGACCACCCTTCCCCACTTTGTTCTCTTTCCATGCTCACTTGCAGGCGTCTGATGACTAATACTTTGTTCCACATCCCCTGACTCTAGGGAGCAGTGTCCTGAACTTTAAACACTAGGACATTGTCACTGGAAAATATCCATAACTCCAATTTAGTAAATTGGGGTTCTGGATTATTTGTAATTCTCTTGCCAATTTTCCTCAACCTGACCAACTCTCTTTACGCTGATAAAGTTGAGCTCCAAAGCTGAAAACTCGAGGCCCAAACTCTGGGACATGGTGGTCCCACATTGTTCCTCCACACTGTCAAGCCCATTCTGAGCCATTAGGTGGATTCCTTTTTGAGAAGGATTTCCCCGTCATTGCAATACATGCATCTTATTACTCTTTAAACTCATATTGTAAAATTTCTATTATGTAGAATTAATATAATTGGATAGAAACCTGGTTCTCACTGTCAGAAGATTTGTAGAGTTCTTTACCTCAAAGAACTTTCTTCAATTCCCAGGGCGTCAGTAATGCCTACCAGGGCTGGGACCAGGGTGAGGCAAGTGAGGTGCCTAGCGAGCGATATTTAAGAAAGCACTCACATTCAGGGCCTTGTAAGTACAGGGTATGAACCTTGAGAACAGGGGCCTCCTGAAATGTGCTTTGGGCACCAGGATTGCCTCACCCTACTTCTGGCCTTGCTACCTATAGAGAAGCACTTTGGTTTATTAACCAGGCAGCTGTAGCATCAAGAGTAGGACCAGTTCCCCACTGTTTGGCCATGACTGTGCAACAGAAAGCTGCTCTCAGAGAAGGCAAATGGCATGGAGAGGAGCCATGCTCGGGAAGCTCTGCCAAGCTAGAAATTAAAATCAGTGGGGAAATGGGGATGAACATTATGGAGTTTTGCTTCATAATCAGCTCAACAAACCACTGGCATTCTATCTGTTGGGGGCTACCTGTATCTATTAATCATATTTACACCATTTCTATCTTATTTGTGACTCCTCAGATAGCATTTATAAGCTGTGTATTCTCTATGATGTATCTTTTTTCACATACTACAAAAATTAACAGAACAAATAATGGCTGCAATGTAAATGCTTGGGACAATCAGTTAAGGGCTTATTTTTAAGGTTGGATTAACAAATTCCAGTTTTAAAATGAGTCCAGATTGACCAAAGGATTCGAAATTAGTTCTTTAGTTTTCACCCTTAACTGCTGATAATGTCACTATTAATTTCAATTATTTAAAGGCAACATTAATACATGCGAAACAAGAAAGGCGAGGACAGAAAGGAATAAATTACTTGCTGCAAGACAGGCTGACATTTTGACTGGCACAGAGATTTTTTTTCTTTCACACACTTGTGCTTTGACATTTCACTTGGCACAAACATTTCACAAATTCTTGACCTAATCTGATGCACTGTTGTTTAGCAATTGCTGATGTGACATGTTTTAACCTCAAGCTCACTGGATTTCAAATGTTACCTTTAACTGTCAGTCAGGGTTGGATGACCTCCAAAACACAGTTGAGGCAAGAGTCTGTGTACCTTGGAAGTTAAATGTATTTGCCTAGAATGATGAAAGAGCAGCTTGAAGTCAGAGTTGGGGGAGGGTCAGGAGAGGAGTATCATTCAGGGCAATTGTTGGGTGAAAACAGGGCAGAAGACAGATCCCTAGGGAACCCCAACACCACCAAGAAACAGCAGCCCCAAACATAGAATACCTAGGAATAAACCTAACAAGAAATAGATGGGGCATTATGACTAGAAATGTAAAACTTTGGAATAGAAGAGATGTAAATAATTGAGAAGTACATTATCTTTCTAAAAGGGAAGGCTGTATTATGTGAAAATATCATTTTTAAAATTGTTTTTTAGGCACAACTTGCCTGTCTCTAGGCCTTGCTGACTGTGGGTATTAGGAAGAGCCATGTGAACACCCAGAGTTCGCTAGCTCATTAGCTTTTATTGACATCTGCCTCTTTACTCAAGAACATGCCAAACTCACAATGTTCTGCTCTAATCTTTTTAAGGGCTATATCAGTTAGAAATGCTTTCAGCTGCAAGAAATAAAACAACACCAACAGTGGTTTAAACAATAAAGATGTTTAATTGTCTCCATCATTAGTCATGAGGCAGGCAGTTCCAGGTGTGATGCATTGGCTTACTAACAGAATCATCAAAGACCTAAGCTCTTTCTTGTTTCCACTCTTGCCAACCTAGGAAACCTGCTTTTGTCCTCAGGCTGTTGCCTTGTGGATGCAAGTGGGAAGAAACACAGTTCCAAGCACGATGTTCATACACAACCATGTTCAAAGTAGGAAGAAGGGGCAGAACCACCCACAGCCTTTCTCTTAAATCTCATTGCCCAAAGCTGGGTCACATTACCCATCTCTAGACCAATCATTGGCCCAAGGGGACTGTAACTGCCATGATGGGCTTTCATCAAATGTAATTCATCCAGTTGCTGGGACCCCAACTGCCAGAACAAAATCATGTTTCTTTTAGCTGTGAAGAAGGGGACGTAGCTATTGGGCAGGCAACCAACAGCATTTGTCCAAAGATGCAATACCCGCAGACATTTGAGAGAGACCTCTCAGAAGACCACTACTCTGCTGGCTGCTCCGGACTCTTTGATCTGTAAGGCACAGGCCCTCTCCCTAGTGGTTGCTCCCAGTCCTCCAAGTGTCAAATTTGCTTGGCTGCCTGCAGCAAAGAGGGGCAGAGTGGCACTGTGTTGCCTGGATCCCATGGCAATGCTCCTTGTGACCTGTCTTGCACACATGCTCACAGAAACAGCTTCTGTTGCTCTTGCCTCTGATCCCTCTTCCACAGCGACTTTGTAGCAGACCCTATAGGTGGGCTTACTTAACATCCATTCTCTTCTTCCTTCTCCCACTTCCATTCTAGAGTATGGAAGCTAAACATCATTTCATAGCCTTCTTTGCAGGTAAGGGTAGTCATGTGTGTGACAGTTTTGGGTAATGCTATTTAAGCAGAAGTTTGCTAGGGGATTGTGGAAAAAACCTTTGCTTTCCTGGTAAAGGCCTTGGGTTCACCTTGGATCACTGTGCTACTTAAGTTTAACATGATCTAGTCAAAGTATTAATAAGATTTTTAAGGAGACTGACAGTAAAATTATTCTAAAATTTATCTGGAAGAATACACAAGTGAGAATAGCTAGGATATTAGCTTTATTTGGGCAGGGATTATATAAAAGTAATTTCCCTTTCTGTTTCTTGAAAGGCTTTTATGCTTTGAAAAGACTTCCTAATTTTGAAATCTATTAAATATTTATCTTATTTTTTCTTGTTTTATTTTTTATATTAAAAAAACTATATATCAGAAATCACCATAAGTGTCAGATGGGTACTAGACTTATCAGGGTGAACATTTCATAAGTTATAGAAATGTCTAATCACTATGTTGTACACCTGAAACTAATGTGTATAATATTGTATGTCAACTGAAATTGAAAGAAATTCTAAAAATCACCATAAGCAAACCTATGAGGCCAGCAACAAACCGGGAAAAGTAATCCCTGTTTCAGCATGGTGACTGTCAGCAGGAACTTGCTATCTGGGGGTAGAAGTGAGAGCCATGTCACTGGAGTATGGTGATATTATTATCCCTATATATTATTATTGTTATTTATCTCCATTGTATCAATGAGGAAATTAAGAAGTTAGGTAACTTGCCCAAGTAAGATGAACTGAAATCCAAATCCTGGTGTTCCTGAGGATAAAAAGCCAGTCTCTGCTCTTTCTACTATGTCCTATTGCCAGTGAAATCCTAACTGAGAAAAGTTGGCTTTCCAAGTGAATTAGCAATAATCAGAGGAGTGGGGCAGAAGAGGGCTATTTGAGACATATGGAGAGCAGGAAGGATATATTAAAGGGGAAAGATGAGAATGAAAGTTTTCAATATGCATTGTCCAAATTGGGTCTAGAATCCTTGGGAATGCGCAAGTAGGAGGTTTGGATCCCCAATCCATGTTACCTGAAACCTGGACTGAATTCTTGGTCACACAAGTGACAGTGTATGGTGGAATGTGCACAGACTTTTTATATCCAACAGATCTTTGTTGATCCCCTTTCATCACTTACTAACTGCATGTCAAAATGAGGATAAAACTGAATCCTTAAGTAATCCAACCAAAGACTCCATCACAATGCAATTTTCTCTCCTCCAAGAATACTGAGGTTGGGAGCTCTTGCTCCCTGTGTTCTGATTCCTCCCAGATTGCACTGCCAGACACCAGTGGGACAATTTCAGAGCTACATCTAAAGATGTAGGTATAGCAGTGAAACTCATTTGTTGCCACCAAGAACCCAACAAGCACAGTTTTATTTTGATTGGTAGTATCCACCCATACTTTGTTCATTAAATACTCCACACTGTTTTCCCTGGCTTGACATTGCATTAAGATTGTATGATTGTACCCACAGCCACCTAGAGAATAGTATTTTTTAGAAGATGTATTATATTTAAACAGGAGTGGCCATTGTGTATTGACAAAGGTTAAATGTAATTATTTTTTGTTTTTATTTTCATTTTTTAGAAATGAGCCTTTCACTTAAAAATTTATTTTTATTTTTATTTTTAATTTTTTTCTTTTTATTGAATTTATTGGGGTGACACTGGTTAACAAAATTATATAGGTTTCAGGTGCACAATTCTACAACACTTCATCTGTATACTATTGTGTGTTCACTACCCCAGTCAAGTTTCTGTCCATCACCATTATCCCCCCATGTTCTCCTCCACATCTCCTCCCCTGAGCAATCACCACACTGTAGTCAATGTCCCTGAGTTTTTTTCTTTTTTTTCCTTTTTTGCTCAATCCCAAACCCCCACCCCAACAGCCATCAGCCAAAGGTTAAATGTAATTAAATGAAAATTATTATGCTTACATTGGATAATTTCTATCTGTATTATTCATATGGCTGAATAATAAAATCCATGATGGAATGGTTCCATTTAAAACTAATGTTGCTCAATTTATGGCCAGCTTTTCAAAATCTTAACTTCAATCACTTTCTTACTTAACACAATTATAGCCATAACTAATTTGAATTGATTAAATTTGAAAATAAAAATCAATTTTTGAAAGGTTACAAAACACAGTAAAATGTAGCAAATTTTTATTAATAAGTGCAGATCAGATAGCACATGGAAATTGGCTTACATTGTTTGCAAAGAAATTCTTAATGCATGCAATATGATAAAACAGCAGCTTATCAAACTGATTAATACACAGAACTGAAGATTATCACAATCATTTTTTAAAAGTAAGTGACTGATATGAGTATTTACATTATTTATCCTCTTATATTTAATAATGAACAAGAATAGTCAATTAAAAATTGTCACATTCTTTTCCTAGTTTAACGTATTTGCTATTTATTTTACAGTGACTCTGAGCTATTGCTATGATGTCTGTAAAAGGTATAATTTTGCTACAAACCTTGAAAATTAATTTAGAAACAATTTGATGTCCAATTTTTCAGTAAATAATTAAAGAAACAAGCAGGTAAAATTAATTACAGTGCATTGGTATGAACACATTTAAAGAGTGTGTGTGGGTAGAGAGAACATAGTCTTGCTTTAGATGGTTCTTAAATATTTGCAATAACATATTTATATATGAGACATGTATATCAAGGCAGTTCCTGGTACATAGTAGGTACTTAGAAATGTTTGTTGAATAAGTAATTAACACATTTTACCAAACAAATAAGTGCATATCATCATGTCATAGACAAAGTCTCTAAAAATTATGGAATTTTAAATGTTAAAAAATTATTCTAATGATGTGTGGCATATTTACTGAAGGTGTTAAGGCACAAATTTTTCAGACAAATGTGTTATCTCACATCTGTTTTGTATGCTGCATAGCATGTCAATTATTAACTACATTTTTCAGACCCTCTTTCATTTCTGTACCTGTGAACTTAAACTCAAATATTATTAGAAAGGATCCATCCTTCCCCTAGGGAAGCTACATTTCTTACTTCTTATTTTAGAAAGAATCTCTGTTGGATTAGATGCACTTGTACAATTTTTTCTGGCTTTTCAAAACTTCTTATAAAACTTCTTTCATTGTGGACCCTCAGACCTGAAAGAACACTACATGCTAAATTCTTCTTTCATTTTTCCAGTTTATTCTACTGCTTCTTTGAGGGGTCATAACATTTTGGTTTCTTACATTCACTTTAAGTTTCTCCCAAATCCATTTAATGTTGTCCCCATGCCTCATTCTAAATGTTTAGTAAATATCCAATCAATCCAATTGCATGTTTACATTATTAGAGTTAAAAAGCAGTTCCTTTACTTTACTAGCCACATTGGCCTAATAGGTGTTCTCGAGGACATAGAAGACATCACTCCTGCAGGGAGTGTCCTTGGGGACCACCAGGGATCCTTAGCAAAATAGGCTGGGATAGGGACGGGTAAAATGAGCAGGGCCTAGAGCACCTGGGGATTCAGCTATGAATAGCTTACATCAATTGCTTGAATAGAATTTATCCAAGACTTTTATTTTTGCAGGGCGTTGGGGAAGTAAAAGTTTTTTGGGGAAGCAGGGTGGTCATGGGACATGTTGGATTATGGAGTACTTGGCTTCTGTCTTGCAGCTTCTCTATCCAGCCCCCATGTACTGGATGCTGGATTGCCCACCCATTTCCCTATTCACCCTTCCCAACAGGCTCACTTTCATTTAGGCACCCATCTTTCCACCATTCCTCCTCCACAGCCTACTGTTCAAGGGAAGCTGACCCTCCCTCAGTTTCAAGTCTGGGCCTGATTGGTCCAATGGGGCTCTCATCCCCTTTGTCAGGAATTAGGTAATGAATGGGCTTGTGACCCAATGTGAACTAATGAGGTGTGAGGAGAGATGTTGGGACTTCTGGAGAAGGGCTTCGGTTTCCAGGGGACCTCGGGTGGTAGCTGGCTTTCTCTTCCTATAGCTGTTGTTACACACAGTCTGTAAGGCCAGACCAGCTGCAGCCTTCTTGCCTCCAGCCTGAAGAGGAAACCAAAGCACAGAGAAGAACGTTGCTGGAAGGCCGAGGAAGTGAATATATCCCTACTTTTTAATCTATAATTTAGGAAGACAGTCTTTGTCTTTTCCTTACCTCCCTTCCATGAAGGACTTTTAGAAAAAGTTGTGGTAAAACATACACAACATAAAATATTACCATTTAAACTATTTTAAGTGTATAGTTCAGTGGCATTAAGTACATTTGCACTGTTGGGCAACCATCACCACTACCCATCTCCAGAACTTTTTTATCATCCCAAACTGAAATTCTGTACCTATTGAACATGAAGAGAGACTTTTAATCAGGCTGGATTCCAGGGTGTAGAGCGGGCCTTTCTCCCAGATGAGGTTTCAGTGTTTTTAAATGTCATAAACATAGGAGTGGCTTTCTCTCTTGTTTTTTCCTTCCATCCACATAGCAGGAGGGGTGAGCTGTGTTAAGGCTTGCCTCATTGGGGGAGGCCTGGACATCTTGGTCCTCTACTTACACTTTCATGAGAGAGTACTGAGATAGGGCTGGAGCTTGGTTAGGAAAAAAATTATTTGTTGTTTATCTGAAATTCAAAGTTAACTGGTAATCCTATGGTTTTATTTGCTACATCTGGCGTCCCTAGGTAAGGAGAATGTAGCCCATTGACTTGAGGCCTTGAAGGACCCATGGTAACAGCAGTGGATCCCAGTGTCTGGCAATAAGGATCTAGGAAGAAGATGACTATCTGGGCAGAGACTAGCATGGAGAGAGGGTTGTGGGCCCAGCTAACACTGTTTCCTCATTCCTATTGCCAGGATGGAGCATACTCTGTACCTCACATCCCACCTGAACTGTCATTGTGGTTGAGGGGAGGAGAACAGAGAGAGAATCCTAAACTGGTTGAATATTAGCCCAAAAGGACCTGAGAGAAAAAAAACTGAAAGTGACTGGGTACTCTGCATTGGCAAGATTAAGCAAAAACAAAAACTTAAGAACTAAGGTTAGTTATAGTGTAATGAAGTCCCATTTTTCACAATGAAGACTGTGAATATATTTGTATATACTGCAGATAAAAAATGGAACTGAACAGATGGTCTCCAAGGTCCCTTTTGTATCAACAATTCCATAGCTGTAGAGATGAAGCTTGAGGCCCTTGAAGGAAAAGGAAGACATGGGTCAGGCAAGGGAAGGAGCATTTCAAAATCCCCTATTGGCTGCTTGGTTGCAGAAGACCCAGCCAGATGGGCACAGGTGGGGAGAAATTTGAGGGGGTCATTATTTAATGACTATTGTGTAAGCTGTTCTTGTGTGATCAGAGTTTGCTGCTTCTTATATATTTAAAGTTGAGAATTTGCTAGAATTATTATTAACAGTGAGAGGCAGCTGATTTACACTGATTAAGCTGATTCAAGAGCTGTTTTCTTAAGGGAACTATAAATGGGCTGTCTAGGGAACCAACAACAGGTGAACAAGCATGTTTTTACAGGGAGAGCCCTAAAGGACTCTTGACCCAGGGATCTGAAAGCTGAGAGAGAATTGTTGAGGAATGAACCATGTTTAGCTTCCCTCCTGAGCAAACAGTACATGCAGCGAGCACAGTGGATCCTCTTTGCTCACAGAGAAGGTAAAAGGCTTGAAGGGGGACTCCCCCAACCCTGCAAAAAGAAAGGGTGCCGGGACAGTGGGGGAGACACACTCCAGGCAGGAAACCAGAAAGAAAGCCTTTCTAAGAGCCGAGGGGGGTTAAGCCAATATCAAGAGACTTGAGAGGAAAGTGGTGATCCAGCGGAGGGGCTGATGGAGGAGAAACATCTCTACCTGGGGCCAAGGAAGCAGCTTTGCGCTCCTCCCCGACAGCGTCCCCCCACCATGAACAGTCACAGAGCACTGGCTTGGCCGGCACTGGCAGGGACAGGGGCAGGGGCAGGGGCAGGGGCCAGCAAGGGTGTTCCTGCTCAGTGAGGAAGAAGTGAGTCACAAATGTTTTCTGATCAACTCCCTATCCAGGGAACCCATGGCCTGACACAGGGAGCAGGGTAAGTTATGCTGGAGCACACAGGCAAGCAGGATGTGGCAGATGCTTACCTGTAGATATCAGTCGTATTGATCAATGTTTACACCTGTAGATTTACATATGAAGGAGTGAGCTTTAGAGGTAGAAGCCACATACTCTGCCGTATGTATC